>CM053514.1:57028361-57080038 GCA_028627145.1 Eidolon dupreanum | reverse complement strand
CTTCCTTCCTTCCTTCCTTCCTTCCTTCCTTCCTTCCTTCCTTCCTTCCTTCCACCCTTGGTTGACCTCACAGATTGCAAGGACCTTGTCAGCTTACAATCTCTTATTTTTTATTTTTTACACCTACAGCACCTGGTCTTCCTAGGTGGTCTCCCATTCAGGTGCTAATCAGGCCTGACTCTGCGTTGCTTCCGAAATCAGATGGGATCAGGCTTGTTCAGAGTGGCATGGCCGTAGACTGGCATGGCCGTAGACTTTATTTTTCTTGATGATCTAGAAAATTCCAGTTGCCAGATTCTGAAGATTTGAATTAATAAATACAAGATTTGAAATATTTTAGTGGTTTTGATGAAAGTCTTTAAAAAATTTATTACCTCTTCTCCCTGGTTTAATCAAATAAATACATTATTGAACTTATTTTAACTCAGTGTATGATAAACTAGGTCATTTGTGTGAACATTTTGGGTACAATATATTTTACTGTGCTATATTTCCTTGCTCCAAAGTCCACTGTCATAATGAGACTTAACTTTTAGGGTTATTGCCAGCCAGTTATAGCTCTTTTTCCACACTATATGTGATATTATCTTTGATTATGTAATATTTCTCATCCCTGCTAATTATCAGAAACTTGTATCTCAGAGTTTTGTAATTTGCTACTATTTCACATAAGCAAGATTGAGTAATGCTTGCCTGTAATTTCCCAGTACATGGGCTAGACTGCAGAGAACTTAGGCAGCTCTGCTGTCAAGGAAGCACTCAATTGGGCTTCCTTCCAGGAGAGTCGTTATTAGATTCTATGAGTCCTAATGGGAAAACCCCTTTACTAGCTATATCAGAGATCATAATTTTTCCTGTCCAAGCTTTTTTTTCCAAAACAAAAACTTAATTCCAGCAGTTTTGCTTCTATTGACTTTTTGATTCTATATTTCATCTGATTCTTCAGTAATTCCTGAAAATGTTTAACCCAACCATTTGTGTAGTTTGAGAGGACCTAATTACCTAACCAGTTCACAGGCTTTTTTGAAGAGAATCTCATTAATAAAGCTTAGTGAAAAGAGGAACTGCTTCCTTCCTCTGACTTTTGATGACTAAAGCTGACCATATTGTCTCGTTAGGCAAACTCATGTTGCTTATCCTCACAATTTAGTAGGATGTAATAGTAGTTTAAGTATTAACACTTTGCGGGGAGCGGGGATTGGTTGGGAAAGGGATCCCATAGGTAAAAACTGAGATTTGAAAGGTGAGCAAAGTTAGGTAAAATGAGGGTGAGAGAGGATGTTTTACCTTTGGAAGCATAGAATTGAAATGGAAGATCAGGATATGAGAGAGGATAATGAGTTAAAGACAGTCACATGTGTCTTCAGAATACAATGAGACATGAGAATGAGGCTGCATGTACATTTCTTTATGTTACTGGGAACATGATTTTTCCCATTATTTTACTTTTATTTGCACTGACCAGACCACATGTCATCTACTTCAGTTTACCACCATACTGATAAGGAATCAATAAGGGCAGATGAGGCATGATCAAAATAAATTTTAGCTAAAAAAGAGATGACCTGTATATTGCCGGTACACAGAAATAAGTATGCTGTAATTAGCGGGACAGTATATATCTCCAGTTTTGCATTATTGCAGCAATAGTACCTAGCATTGTGCTGATTACATAGCAAATGCTCAATAGATATTTAAATAAATGTTTAAAGAATAAAATATCTGTGAGTGAGAATTGCCAGGAAAACAGGTTTAGATTCAGTATTAAGAATTTTCTAACAGAACTACTCAACAAGATAGTTTTTCTCTCAAGTTGAGAGCTCCCCATTACAGCAAGGATGTTGTGTAATCATTTATTAAGAATGTTAAATGAAAGAGAAAGATTCTTAGATTGGATAGAAGATTGACTAGAAAAGGAACCCTGTCTCCCCCTCACACACATATTGCTTAGTCATAGTTTTCTTAAGTGGATAATGTCATGGTATGTGAAAAAATTGCTGTGTTAAGTTTGGTTTAGTGAAAGGAATATATTGGATTAGGCAGTCCATTTTCTTTAGATTCAAAATTCTGTTGCACTAATTGATTAATCATTTTTTCATTCCCAAGTAAGGCTGATCCAGGTTTTATGGCCTGGAGCTTATATAATTTGGAGGGGCTCTCTTTGAAAAAAGAATCCAAAATTAAGTATAAAAATGCATGTTCAACATAAGATCACAACAAATACATAAACATGGCAAAATCTAAAAAAATAGTTTATTACTTATTATAACATATTACTATTATTATTAATTGACTAATACATATTCTTGATATTTTTTCCTAATATTTTTGCCACATATTCATTGATCACCTCTTTACATGACAACGATTTTATATTTCCTATATAGAAAATCTTTCCTCTTGCACAAGGCTTGGCGAACTATGGCCCGTAGACCAAATCCAGCCTGCATGTGTTTGTAAATAAAGTTTTATTGGAACACAGCCATCTCCAAATTATCCATGGCTGCTTTTGCATGCTACAGCAACAGAGTTGAAAGAGACCAAATGGCCCACAAAGCCTAAAATATTAACTGTCTGGCACTTTACAGAACAAGACTCCTGCTCTAGTGTATTTGACCAAAATTTACTTTTTTTTTAAATTGTTGATAGTTGTGAAGCTGAAAGAAATTTTTTGAAACTATTTACTGGTAATGGTACATATGTAATTTCCTTCACTTTGCTTAGAGGGTGCTTCTTGCCTGTGGAAAACTCCAGTTCTTTGATCCCAGTTGGCTGGACTACTGCATCCTCCCCTTGAAGCGTGGTTACGAGGGGACAGGTTATTGCTGGGCTGGGCAGGTGTAGTGGTAGTCCATCCTTGATGAAAGAAGTACCAAGATCACTTTCAGGAATATCTAGAGAGGGGGTCCCTAGCCATGAGGTTGGTGCTGCTGCTACCTCATGTGTCCCTTAAGGAGAAAATGCCAAGCCTTGTAAGGGGCTCTTCCAAGTAAAGGACCTGAAATGTGCATCTAATTGACTTTATGGTAAATCTACCTGTGTTCCCAGGACGTATAACTTACATACATTTGAGGTTTTTCTTTTCATAGAAATCTTTTTTTCTCATATACTAGCAAACTTCTATTTTCCACCACCACTATCACCACTGCCAACCTTCTCCTTCCCTTTCTCAAAATAGGTGAGAAACTTAAACCAAATGGGATCAGTAGAGGAATAAAATTATATTGAAACATATAGTTCTTAGAGAATCATTTAGATGAAATGGGGCAAAAATATGACAAATTAGAACTTTGATGAATCATTGAGTAGTGGTATATGGTAAATATAAAACGAACAGCTGATTTGGAAGTTCAGCGAGAGCTGATCAGTTATGACCTTTGGCAAATAAATTGACTTCATCTGTAAAATGAGGGGATTGGAATATATGCTTGATCAATTTATGGTAAAATGGTATCAGATGATACTTGGCTCTAGAATTTGGGTATCAAAATCCTGTCAGTGACCAAAGTACCTACCTTTCCACACTCATCTCAAACTGTTATTTGCATAGGCAAATGGTAGCAGAATGAGAGAGAGAGAGAGAGAGAGAGAGAGAGAGAGAGAGAGAGAGAGAGAGAGAGTGTGTGTGTGTGTGTGTGTGTGTGTGTGTGTTGTTGTTGTTGTTGTTGTTGTTGTTGCTGTTGTTGTTGTTATCAGAGTTTGAGTCTCAGCTGATGTTCCGTAAGCTGAGGTTGGAATCCTCAGGGACCTTCTTCCCACCTTTGTTTCTTAAAAATGCAAACCCAAACATCAGGTTTTATCATATTCCAACTGATCTCGCAAGAGAGAAGCAGACAAAAGGGAAGAGGAGACAAAGGAGGAAAGAGAAGAAAAACTCCTTATAGTAGGTCCACTTAAAAACTGCAGGAAAGGGAGAGGCAGAAAAGAGCAGGCCACACCTATGTGCTGAGCACCTTTTAACACAGTGTCCTCACCTACTTGCAAACATGACCCAGTCTGATGTCAGTATTCCTCTTACCTTTATCTGTATATGATTGTCCTTCAAGAAGAAGAAAATACCATTTGTAGTTTTAGCGTCTATAAATTTGATTGCAGATCAGTGCCACATAATGTACAATTTTCTAAATGTATGAATTTAAATCACAGGCACTGTATGAGATTGATGTTTGGTTTAGTGAGTGAGCCTAGTCTATTGCCTAGCACATACCTTTTTAGTAAGGCTTTTGGATATAAAATAATTTTTTAAATGGTTCAATAAAAGAAAGCGTGCTGGTAATGAGAAGACACTAAAATTTTTATGATTTTTAGTTTAAAAGTTTTGATAACTTTACTGGTAATTTTAAACATATGGCCAGTGTAAATGGAATGGAGAAGGGATCTAGAGCCAGGTCATCATGTTTTTTAGTGTATTTAAAGAATCCTCTCTCTCTCTGTTATCTATTGCTGCAAACAGACCACCTCAAAACTTTGTGACTTAAATATCAATTTAGTTCTCAGGATTCTTTGAGTTAGTCTGTTCCTGTCACCTAGGCTCACTCATGTAGTGTCATTCAGCCAACTCGTCTGATGGGAACTGGGCTCTGCAAGGATAGGTATGATGACTGAGGCTTTGCTCTTCCTGCAGTCTTTCACTCCAGGTTTTAGGACAGCACTTGTAAGAGGGCAAGCCACAATGTGCAAATACTTTTCAAGCTTCTACTTAGATTTGCTGAGATTTTATTGATTAAAATAAGTCATATGGACAAAGCCAGGGTCCGTGGGAGAGGAGAGTATACAAGAACTGAGATACTGAGAGGCATCAAGGGCCCTTACCGGAATGATATATACCACTGTACCTCATTCCAGACAAGTTTTTCACACTGTCTGTGGCTGTTTATTGCTCTGAACCACAGAGTTGAGCCGTGTTTGATGTGACTTTAAGTCTGTACCTTAATTCCATGCCACTCTTATTTCTTATCGTCTACCCCACATAGCTCCCAAAACTCACCTAGCACTTCCCCATGGTTGGGTCTTTGTTGATGTATCTACCTAGAATGCTGTTTTCTCCCCATTTGTCCCCCAACCCTTTTCCTTTTCATCCTTCAGGTATGTTGTCACTTTAGGGAGTCCTTCCCACACTAGGTAGGTTTTACATTTTCCTTGCATGCTGTATTTTGCCATTATAGCATTTGTAATTGTTATTAATTTCTGTCTGCCCATTAGAACGCATGTTTCATGAGGACCATGTCTAATTAATTTTTGTATTCGACCCCACTTGCATTCCCTCCCCACTCCCCATTTATTACAATTCTATGTACATAGCAGGTACTCAGTAAACATTTGGTGAATGAATATGCCTGGCACAGTCATTTTTTTAAATAGCTACTAAGACCTAAAAGACTATTTGTGCTTGTTCCTTAAGACAGCAGCTGTTTTTATCTGGCTCCATTTTCCTTCACTGTTGGCATTCTGTTTGTTACTTAACTGCTTTTGTCCTCCTCCTCTTCCAATCCTCTAGCTTTGCTTTTTTTAAAAACAACTTTTTTGTGGTGTCTTCTGTCTTTATTATTTTTATTATTATTATTATTTTTTTATTCTCTTTTTTTCTAGTTTGTTTTTCTAGTTATTGCTCATGTGGAAATTACCAGGTGATAACATTTCTTCTTCCCAGAATAAATTATTTGTTTTCTTTTCTTAAAAAATTTTTAGCGGTACTGTCACTCAGGAGTTTTGTTTCTGTATTTTAAATTGGTGGTTTCTGTCTTTTTTTTTTTTTGGTTGCTATGTAACTGAGGTTGTTAGACTTTATTTAGGAAATTGCTCCTTGAGATCACTGCATAATTAAGTAATTATAAGAATTCAACCAATTTTTATCTTTTTTAAATAATTTTTAATATTTCATATCATTTTGTATTCAGGATAATGAGACATTTTATGTGAATACTTCATCAGAACTTTTAAAGCTTAGCTTTTATGTAATGAGAAAAAACTTAGGATGGATTTTTCCAGATCAGATTTTAGAAACTTGGGGACAGATATACCTACACACACACAAGCTGGAGTGTTTTGACCATTATTAATCTAGTCCATTATAATCACAGAAAATACTTTACTGTATTCAGTCATATTATTTTTATTTCCACATTCAGCATGTTTGGGATATTCATTGAAAATATATCTTTAAAAATTATTTCCCTTAACATTGTATATTGGATTATTAAAATAATAGACAATTATTCAGTAGTAAGTCATCTTAGTACTTGTAGTCAGTTGGTTGTCAAGTAAGGATGTACAAATCCTGGTATTTTTCAGTCTTTCCCCTGTCATTAGCTGATTCTATAATAAAAGAAACATCTATTTTCCTAATCTAAAATTCTTACTCCGACCTGTTATATAATGTGGTGGTTCTGAAAATATGAAAGGAATTTAAACTAGTGAAGTGGTAGATGTTTGTGATTTCTTATTCAGGAAAAAGCTTCTTTGGTATACATATAGAAGGAATTGGAGGAAGTAGCAGTTTTCTTGGTTTTGGGTCATCATGGCAGTGGCTAATATATATGAAGATAGCAGTGGCTTTGAGAAAAGAGCTACCTTCTCAAGACTGTCATGACTGTGGAAGGAGACCAGTAGCCTTACATTTTAATGAATCATTTGTTCTTTAATTTTTTTTTTACTTCAGAATAATTTTATACTTACAGAAAAGTTGCAAATAAAGTACAAAGAATCCATATATATATATATATCTCCTTCACCTAGATTTGTCAGATGTTTATAACATTTTATCAGGACTCTCTCTCTCTCTCTTTGTACATACATATGTATTATTTTTTTTCAAGTCACTTGAAAGTAAGTCGCTGATATGATGCCCCTAAAATCAGGGTCATTTCTTATTCATTATCATAATCAAAATCAAAATATGCAGTTTTTAATTTAACAAATATTTGCTTACATGGGGCAAAGGCAAAATGAAAGTGTAAAAGCTTGTGAAAACTAGGTGCTTAAGGGAATTACAGTCTAATGGGTAATAAGTCAGTACAGAAAATTACTCTATTTTAGAATAAGATTTGTGATGTTAAAAGATACACAAAAAAGTACTTTAAAACGTGAAGAAAAAGCAGACAGTAATCTCAATTTAGGGAATCAGGAAATTTCTTCTTGACTGGTGAAAAGTCAACCCAGGGGAGGTAAAAGTGCCCTGCCAAAGGACAGTGAGACACAGATTCACATCCCAGAATTCATACTCTTATTTCTGCTCTTGACAATGAAAGTTCTGAGGATGAATATGTTATTGCAATAACTCAGTACTATAATATCAGGATGCATGACATAGGCTCTATTTGTACTTTTTCCTTTTAATGAACAAATTTTAACCCTAATATTATTGAGCTAATAAGAAATATATTTCCTTTCCTAATTACTTGCCCTTAGGTTGTTTTTCAGTAGTACCTTCTTGATTATGAAAGACAAGAAGTAATGAAGTTGATTAGCTGTAATTACTTTAAAGGAATGGAAGGAATGTTTTTAGAAACTTAATTAAGCCACTGTCATTTAGAGTTTAAGGGATAGTCACTGTTTTTGTATTTCTAGCATTTATATATTAAATATTATGTGTGTAAGCTATTCTTGCATTCACTATAATTCTGAATTAATCAGAAAAGGCTTTAAAAGGTGCTATGGGTTATAATTTTCAGACTTTGCCGGTTAAGGAATGAAATAGACACACTTAGACTGACAAAAGGTTGTGGCAAAATGGTGAAAATCCAGTTACTAAAAATTGCTTATAATTAGTTGGGTTCTTTAATAAATTTTATAAATTGTTACAGAATAAGATTTATAATGCCAACTGTGTTTGTATGGAAAATTATAAAACTGTTTCACAGTGTCTGTTTCTTAAGCAAATGTTTTAAGAATTTGTTTTAAATTTAAATTTATATAAATGTTTAAATGTAACTTTGGGCTTTTTTTTTTTTTTTGGTCTTCGTTTTAAATTCATATATACATCCCAACAATGTTTTACAATGTTAATATTTGGCCTTTTGGCAAGGGGATTTCCATAATGGAAGTTCAGGTTCAATTTAATAACACATTTTTTTTTCTTTTGCAAGGTGTATTTCTAGTTTCCTGTTATAAAGTAAAGTAAGAGGACTTTTAGACTTTTTTATTAGTATCTGGTTTCTTGATTGTTTCTCTTTTTAGAAGTGAATGCATTTTGACAGCGCTGTTCTAAAAAGGCTATAATTTATATGAATTTTCTGTAGAAAACACATTTTTTCATCTGATTTTTGAATTCTTCAATCTTGTCTTTCATACCATTGGGTAATATATGCAAAATCCATTTTTCTGAAATTTTCAGTGCTAGGGTTTAGGGTTAGGAAGCCTGTCAAGCTGTCATGCTGAGACTGTACTTGCAGAAGAGCACAGTATGTTTTGAGCAGGCCACATTCTTTACTCTCCTTTTTTAAACCCAAAGCCCTAGTTTGTAAGCTATTATCTTCATAATTTTTTAATGACTCTTACCGACTTTTTTCTCCTGCTTTCTGTCCTATTCATGACTGTCTGTAAAATATAAAGATGAGTTCGATCTGCAAAAGTTAAAAACAACATGGAGCACTGATGTCTGCACAAGTCTTTATAAAATTTTGATCCCCAGCGGTATACTTATCTTACATTTCTAACTTATTACAAAAGACTTATATATATAATAGTTCTTAGGAATCCTCCCACCAAGAGGGAGCATTCCTCAGACATAGTTAAGTAACTCAAAATGACAGTATCTCCAAATATTAATATAGTCTATTTTTTATTACAGTGCCTAGTATTTATTGAAATGACGTACCATAATTATTTAATCATCTCCTATTTCTCGTTATTTAAATTACTTCTAGTAAAAGTCCATAATATTCATATATTTTTATTTTATATTTTTTATTAAAAATACAATATTTATATTTTAAATTACTTCCTTAATTTCTAGTTTTAAGAATGAGATTACTGGATCAGAAAATGCGATTATTGTTTTCAGACTATTTGTAAGTGTTATACCAGTATATGTGTGTATCACTCTTACAGAAAATAAGATCAGATAGTTACATTCTAGATTATAATAAAAGAAACTTAATTTAGAAGTAAATGAAAGTTTCCATTTTTTCATGGTACAGTCAGTCATGAGGGAGGTGGTAACATGGTGTACTGGATGGTCTGAATGCTCTAGTCTAAGATGTCAGTTTAGCTTCTCTCCTATGCACCTTAAAAGGGTACTAGTTAGGTATAATCTTGAGAAAATTGGAACAATAGTTGGCTCAAGTAATTTTTCATATCTTCAGTATGCTTTTGAGGTTTGTGGCCATATGCAAGTCACTTAAAAGTCACTTAAAATCTTGCTTCCCCTCAGTTTTACCGTCTTTTAAAAAGGAGATATTGGAATCTATCTGCAAGGATGGTAATAGGTCCTAAGAGTCCAGCACTATAATTAGTAATCACATAGCTTGCTTTCAGATTTGACTTAGTATCTTAACTGCTGTATAAAAGTCAGCCTTTTCTAATACTACTACTTCATTACTTAAATGTTCACTTTATTGGAAAACAGTAAATTACAGGGAGTAAGAATAATAAGATTTGAAGTCACAAATTGCCTGCATTGAATTTCAACTCTGCCACTAAACTTCATGAGCCAATTATTTATCTTCTTTAACTTTGGATTTCTCAAGCATAAAATGATGTTATAATAGTATTAGCACATTTCCTGACACATTTTAACATCAGTAAAATTAGCTTTCGATAATTATTTTTAGTATTGTTATTGTATAGTTATTTATTACTGCATAGGAAACTACTTGAAAAAATAGTGGCTTAAAAAAAACAATGAATATTATCTCTTTTTTTCTGTGGGTCAGGAATTCAGGAGCAGCTTAGCTGGATGGTTCTGGTTTGGTGTCACGAAGTTGCAGTCAAGATGTCAGCAGAGGTTGTAGTCATCTGAGTGTTATTTTGAACCTAATGGCTATAAATTTTATATTTTGCAGACTATGTCTTCAGCAGTGGTACAGTTATATGCAGCAGATCGGAATTGTATGTGGTCTAAGAAATGCAGTGGTGTTGCTTGTCTTGTTAAGGACAATCCACAGAGATCTTATTTTTTAAGAATATTTGATATCAAGGTGAGTTTTGTTTTGCCTCTACACTACCTGTAAGTGATTAGGTTTTCTACCTCAATTATAATTGAGTATAGATTTGTTTATCCTGTGCGTAATATTTAAATGAAATTGATATTAGAAGAATGATATTAGAAGATTTTAGATACTGAAGCATAGGCATTGCGATCAAATGAGAACATGTCCTGTGCCAGAGCATAAATAGTTCCCTGTTTTATGTTTCTGTTACCTTTATTTGTTTGTTTGTTTGATGCCTTTGAGTCTTAGGCTTTTCCCACATTCTCTCTTTTTCTAATGATACTTTTTTATTCAGTCCTATTTGTTACAGACTAGCATATTTAGTTCTTTCAAGGAACTTCAAAAGTATATTTTAGTTTGATATGTACTATTATTTACTTCAGCCCAAGTTTAAAGCATTATACAATATCTATAATAATGTGTTTGCTACCCCTTTTTCCTTATGTTGTTTCTCAACATAGGTATTTTCAGATTTCACAGCTTTGTATTCCTCACTCTGAAACATAAACTACATTGTCCTAGATTGGAAGCCCTATGTCAGGTATTCATCTCTTATAGTTATTGGAAAAGTAATTCTCTTTTTGCTGAGATGAAGTCTCCATTTATATTTTAAAATCTTTCCCATAGGCAAACCTCTTTGTTTAATGTTTATATGTGGCAACAAGTATAATGGGATTATAATTACAAAAAATTAAAACTGACTTTGAACTCCTAGACAATACTTAGGGTCAGATAGATTGTAGTAAAACTGCTTTACTTCTCTAGGCCTCAGCTTATTTATTTGTAAAATAATATGACCATTTGGGTCTGTTGCAGAGTATTTCCCTGAGATTAAATAAGATTTAATTACTGCACTTTGCAAATTAGTGCTTCTTAACATCCACTTCCCCATAGCCTAATTCAGCTGAGAGATGTGGCATACTCATGTTACTAACAGTGACTTACTATGGCAGTGATTCTGGTGGATCAGGGGACACATGCATAGTTTGAAAGAAATCTCTAAGTCCTTTGACATAGAAATCTCTAAGTCCTTTGACATATTTCTCATCACCAATGAGAAGCACTGTTTAGAAATGAGAAGAAAGGATTTCATTATGGTGGTCATACTGTGTGTACATGTATTTTAAATATTTTTAAATTGTGGTATTGCATTTCAGAATAGGACAGTGATTATATTTCTCTCACCACTTATTTCCAATTGTAGATGACCATTGCTGAATATTTGTAATTAGCCACCTGTGGCATTAAGGTTAATTATATTTCTTATACTATGGCCGTAGATAAGACAGTCATCCACGGCTCTCAAGTATAGTTTAACCATGGTGCACTTTAATCATTGGTTTCTTTCTGCACATGACTGATAACTACTTATACCAGTGTTTCATTAGGAGGCCACTCTGCAAAAGTTAGGAATTCAAAGATTGTTAATGAGCAGTGCAGAGTAATGCAGAGAAGGTATATTTGACCCTCCCAGCATATGCAGAATTGAGACAAGCATGAAGTCTTCCTGTAGGATTTGCTAGCACACAGTCTACAAATATTGGTGATGAAACTATGTGCTGGTAGTCAGTGCATGTACAAAAGTATTCTACTTCTAACTTTGATGATCTAGTAATTGTTCTAGTTATATATTTGACCAAGTATAACTATATTTGGGAATGCTTGACTAATAAGATTATATCTCAACATACTTACTTAAACTCACTTGATACATAGTTTTTATGAAAGAAACATTATCCATTGTTTACGGTTATTAAGAAATTACTGATTAAATTATATGATGTGTTCCTTATGTATTATATATGTGGTATGTATATATGTACGTATGTATGTAAAAGCTATTAATAAAAATATTTCCCTTAATACTAGTCATCTGCTTTGTTTTATTCCTAGAGATATCTTTTTGGTAACTCTCTAACTTACTTTTTTCTAGGATGGGAAACTATTGTGGGAACAAGAGCTATACAATAACTTTGTATATAATAGTCCTAGAGGATATTTTCATACCTTTGCTGGAGATGTAAGTTTTATTTTCTTTATTGTCTTGTTTAACATAATTGTTTTTACATTTGTCTTTAGAAAGCATTTATGAGCTTTTTGTGTAAACATTGTGTAAAATATAAAAAAATTATTTTACTTTTTAGAACTTCTTCATAGATATTATCATTAAATGGGAAGAAATAGCTCAGATATTAAGGGCCCAAAGAGTTTTAAAGAGTACTGTAAATATAATTTGCAATGTAGAAAAGAAATTTGACTTTTTTTATTCTCTCTGTCTTTGGACAGATAGTTTAATCTCTTTGTGTGTCTTGGGCAAATAGTGTAACCTCTAAGGGCTTTGGTTTTTTTATCTATAAAATTGAAGTCTTAATTGTCCACTAAGTCATGGTAACTTTTAAATGTTGAATATGGTATTGCCATTCAAATTATTTTTTTGAAAGAATAGTTTATGACCTAGAAGAGTGCTAAAATACAATAAATGGGTGGTGTGACAGAATTTTAAAAGTTTATTGCATATACTTGGGGAAAACGTTAGAAAGATTTCTATACCATATGCTCGCAGGGATTGTCTGAGTGACTGGATTATGGGTGAGTTCTGTTTTCTTTGTTTTGATATTTGTATTTTCTAAATTTTGCATAAGGAATAAATAGGTTCTATTATATGACGCATCCATCTTTTCAAATAGTACTTACCTAGTTGTGATTTTTGACATTTTTCTTGATAGGATATAAATATATGTGCATATTTAAAAACATGCATTAAGTGCCATAATAAAAAATAATGTCAGTATGTTTCCATATTTTTAATAATTTATCTGAATTAAGGTTATAACTTAAACCTGTAATTAAGCTGTAAAATAAAAACAAACTAGTAAAGATAGAGTTAACCTAAATTTTAACAACTTTTCCAGTGTTTACCTTTTCTAATCTAAGGTGTTTATAGAGAGCTGTGTTGAAGGATGAAATTTAATTTTCTACTTTGCTACTTTTCGTTGAAGATAAAGTATTAAGTTTAATATTTTGGTATCTACTATGATAAGTAACTTTTCTAACGGTACTCTTTTATTTTTTGCCTTCTTAAGTTCTTGTCTGCTAAAAAGTCAGGCTTTCCTTCTTCAGAAGTATTTCAGTTGGCTATCATGTTTTTTATTGTTTATCTTTTTTAATGAAAATATTCAGACTTGTCAAGTTGCTCTTAATTTTGCCAATGAAGAAGAAGCAAAAAAATTCCGAAAAGCAGTTACAGACTTGTTGGGCCGGCGACAAAGGAAATCGGGTAAACTTTTTTTCAATTCCTTTAAATAGGAACTGACAAACTGTGGCTTATAGGACAAATATGGCCCACTGTCTACTTTTGTAAATTCAACTTTGTTGAAACATAGCTATACTCATTTGGTTACATATTGTCTAAGACTGCTGTTTTGCTACAACACAGTTCGATAGTTATGACAAAGACTATATGGCACAAAAAAGCCTGAAATGTTTACTATCTGGCCTTTTACAAAAAAAAAAAAAAAAAGTTGCTAATCTTACCTTAAAAGAAATAATATTTTTATTGAGAACAATTCTTTTCAGATTTATCAAAGAACTCACTCCAGTAACCTTTTTTTGTTAGCATCCCACATATACTGACTCCTCTTAAATTTGAATTTTTATAGCATTGTTTGCAACTTCTGTATTTAAAAGTATTTTGTACTTTGTAAAGCAAATAAACAGAGTTGCAAACAAAATCTGTAAATATTGCCTTGTCTTCTATTTTGTTCCTAATGTTGTAAATTATGAAACCATAAGGAACTTGGTTTAATGCATGAGACACTAATGCATACAAAATAATTAGAGAATGACACATTGCAGCTCAGAGCTTTAAATTCATTGGTGTAGAACTATTTGACACCGGTGTACCACACCTTTCTGTTGTAAAGTGGGAGAAGAGTGATTAAGAATGGTGAATCTCTCCAAAATCATCTCCTTAAGCAAATCACTTTAGGAGAAATAACATATGGGAGCTGAAATGAGCAAACAGATTCCCTTAAAACTAGCACAACATTATACTCCTTGAAAAGTCTTTCTATACATCCAAGGGGTACATATTCCCCCAGTTTGAAGATCACTGTACTTAAAATTGTGTTTTACCAATAAAAGGGACTGAGCTATGAAAAAGGAAGAGACTGGATCCATAAAACAGAAATGTAAAAGCATATTTTCGATTTTATACATCTTTTATTGTTAATTTAATGGGTTTCTAAGATGCAGGTGAAGTAAAAATGAAAATAAAAGAAGTTAAGTTGTCGCCTCACTTATATCCCACTAGTAATGAGTGAACAGGAGAATTATTCGGGGCCTGTTATTTTTACCTCTTTTGGGGGCTGTGGCATTTACCACTTGATTCTGTACTAGGAAAGGATTTAACGCTATGGAATAATTTATGGTTCATTGCCTTGATTTCAATGACATGATGTGATGCTAGGCTAGGGGCTCCCTGGGGTTCCTTTTATTCAAAATATGTGACATGTTTAATATAAAAAAGTGAAAAAACTTCTTAAAATATAGAATAATTGATTTTGAAATTGTTAGGTCATTTAGTCTTTCATCTGGTACAGGAATTCTGTTTTATATTGTTCTGAGCTTTTAGACATAGTGTTTCAAAAGCATAAAAGATCACATTAGGGAGGCAGCTGATTCATTATCTGGTAGCTCTTCATGCTAAGTCAAACTTCAGCCTCACCTCTCTTCAACTTGGATACATGGAGTCCAACTTTTGGAGCAACAAAGAGTGTTTTATTATCCTCCCAGTAGCCTTGGATGCCATCTATTATGTACTTCTTGAGTCTAAAAAGTTCCAGTTTCTTATCCCTCACACGATGTAGCTTATAGACTCGTCATTCTGAGTACACTGTGCTCTGAATCCAGTATAGATTTTTATGTCTTGTTCAGATGGTTCAGATTTGAAGAAAAGGTCCAGCTTTCAAATATGATGTCCAGATTTGAACAGAGTACTCCAGCAGTAGTCTGACTAGTACTATAACACTAAAATTTCCCTTGACTTGATTAAACACTATTCTGCTAATGTTTCTAGCAAATATCTCACACCATTATTGCCCATTCTTCTTTGTTCAACTAAATCCTCCCTTTTTTCACATATGTGCCTCTCAAACCAGGACAGTGTCGTGTATTTAAATAATTGCTGTTTAGAGCTTACTCTGAACTTTATATTTATTTCAGTATAATTCCATATCTGTATCATCACCAATTTAAGAAGTATTTCCTCTCTGGATGCAGAGATAAACATCACCTTGGAAAATGGAGATTGATATTTATTGACATAGATAGGACTTGATTACTTCAAATGTTTCAGAAAGTTACTTCATCAGACCACCAGATGGAGTAATACATTTATATTTACCTTTGCCAGGACTTTAACATTTATGCCCCAATTAAATTCTATTAAATTTAGTTTATGGCTGTTTGTAATCTGATTATTTTTTTATATTATCATTTTTGTATATTTCTTATAATTTTGGAAAATTTTGTATTAGAAAATCTATGGAAATTATATTTGTTTCAAATTTTTCAACCACTTTTGAACTTTCTTTAAGCCCAGACTGTGTCAAACCTGGTATGTAAGAGTATGAATGCAGAGGATTGATAGAAATTCTCATGACTTTACTCCTACCTAATTGGCTATAGCTTTTCAATATTTTTTTGGTCTGCCCCAGTGCTCAGCATCTCTGGGTATTCTCATTACCTCTGTGCTTTCATTTAGTCTTATAGCTTTGAGTATTATCTATATGCTGACCTCTCCTCAACCTTCAGACTAGTCGACTTGAGTGTCAGAATAGCTTCAAATTTAGCATGTCTCAATAGAACACTTGATCCATGTTCCCCAGTCCCAGTTAGACCTGTTTCTGCTCCTTGCTTAGCCTTCTCCATCTCAGTAAAAGGCAATGACTCCATTTTGTCTCTGGCCTACCATGGTCTGTCATAAATCCTATCAGTGAGTTGTATTGGCTTCACCTTCAGAAACATTTCCTGGATCTATATCTCACCACCTCTGCTCCTACCACTCTAATTCAGGTCACCATCACCTGGCATCTGGACTACCTATCACCCTGACTAGTCTCTCTGCTGCCACTCTCTGCCTCCTACTATCTTTTTTTTACATAATTGCCAGAGTAAACTTTTTTTAAGTGAGATTTTTGTTTTTTAATTGTTCATATTTTTATAGAAGAGAAGAACCACCTTCAGATAGTACAATAATTTGCATGACGTCGTGCACAGATTATATAAGCTAAAGACAAGAATTAAATTTCAATGCTATGATCATCATATTAACTATATTTAGTGAAAGTTCTCTAGCAAAAATGCTCAATTCTAATTTCTCACTAAACATTATTGTCTTGAAACAATCAACTAGAAGATATATACTATTTGTAGTACAATACAAGACAGATAAACAGGGCAACATTATTACATAGAAGATCAGTCTACTAGATGACAATGCTGTAGGATAGCAGAGTGTAAAAATGATACTGTGTAGGATCGTGAATTCAAATGCATTTGTTTAGCTAAAAGGGACTTGTATTTTATTGGAAGTATCCTGCATAATGGAAAAACATTGAACCAAGACACTAGAAAACTGAGTTCCAGCCCCATTTTTACCTCTATACCCATATGACTTGTGGCCCTCATTGCCATATGTGGAATAAAATTAGAGGACTAAACCTCTGTTCAAAAGACAAGAAGTGTCAGAATAGAGAAACAAGAGCTAGATGTTTTTTGTAAGCATCACATCTAAAACATAATTATACAGAAAGATTAAAAGTAGAAGGTAAGAAAAAATTATACTGGGTAAATATCAACCAAAATAAAGTTGATAGAGCTATTTTTTTTTTTTCTGGCTTTGTTGAAATATAATAGACAATTAATTGCTCATATTTACATTGTACAATTCAGTGAGTTTTTTCAATTATAGTTGTCATACAACAATATATTAGTTTTAGTTGTACAGCATAGTGATTAGAGATCTATATAACACGAAGTGATCACCCCACTAAATCCCCCTTATATATTTATTACATTAACTATTTTCCTTATGCTACACTTCATATCTCCATGTATTTTGTAACTATCCATTTGTACTTCTGAATACTTTTGCCCTTTTTTGCCATCCCCTCAAATTCCCATCTAGTAGCTCTCAAAATATTCTGTGTCTATGAGTTTATTTCCATTTTTGTTGTCGTTGTTTATTTTGTTCTTTAGATTCTACATGTATGTGAATTCATGTGATATTTGTCTTTCTCTATCTCACTTATTTCATTCAGCCCAATACACTGTAGGTCCATCAAGGCAGTATCTTTTTTCATCCCCTTCCTTTTAGTCTGTGTGCATCTTTTAATCTGAAGTGAGTCTCTTGTAGGCAGCATATGTAGGGGGTCTTGTTTTCTTATCCATTCAGCCACCCTGTCTTTTGGTTGGAGCACTTAATTCTTTTCCATTTGAGGTACTTGTTGATAGGAATGTAGTTATTACCATTCTTTATTCCTGTTTTTGATACATTTTTTTTTTTTTTTTAAAAGAAGTTCCTCCATCGTTATCTGTAATACTGGCTTGGTGTTGATAAATTCCTTTAGCTTATTTTTGTTTGGGAAGCTCTTTATCTATCCTTCAACTCTAAATGATATCTTTGCTGGATAAAGTATTCTTGGTTGTAGATCCTGGGTCTTCATCACATTGAATATTTTGTGCCAAGCCCTTCTGTCCTGCAGTTTCTTTTGAGAAATCAGCTGCCAGTCTTATAGTTGTTCCCTTGTAGGTAACTAACTGCTTTTCTCTTGCTGCTTTTAAGATTCACTCTTTGTATTTAACCTTTGTCATTTTAATTATAATGTGTCTTGGTGTGAGCCTCTTTGGTTTTATCTTTTTTGGAACTCTGAGCTTCCTGGTGTTTTATGTCCATTTCCTTCACCAGGTTAGGGAAGTTTTCCATCATCATTTCTTCAAATAGCTCTTCAACTTCTTGTTTTCCTTCAGGTACCCCTACAACACGAATGTTTTTACATTTGATTGTGTTCCATAAGCTCTTTAAATTATTATAGTCTTGGCTTCTTTTTTCTTGCCTTTCTGATTGGGTGACCTTGGCTTCCCCATCCTCTGTGTCAGTGGTTCAGTCTTCTTCTTTATCCACTCTGTTGATTCCCTCTAATATGCAATTCATCTCAGATAATGTGTTCTTCATTTCTGACCGGTTCCCTTTTTTATTTTTCATTTCCATTTTTATGTTTTTTATCTCTTAGTTAAAGTTCTCACTGAGTTCATCTGCCCTTCCCCTAAGTTCACTGTATATCTTTATAACCAGTGTTTTGAACTCTACATCTGTTAAATTGCTTGACTTCATGATTCCTGAATCTCTCTTGTGTTCTCTCATATGGTTTCTGCTTCTTTGTCTTCCCATTTTGGCTTTTTTTCTGTGTCTATTCCTATGTACTAAGCAAAACTCCTAAGTCTCTTGGTCTTATTAGCTTGGCCTCGTGTAGTAGGTGTCCGGTGGCACAGTCCTGAGAGGGGTTCAGCTGTAGACTAAGCTTAGCCCCAGCTTGTGCTCTTCCAGGGCCACCTGTTAAGATTCAGCAAGCAATCCACAGATGCTGTGCTTGTAGTTGCCTCAAGAAAACACACCAGAAACCGAGATTAGCTGTCACCAGTGTGAGTCTTAGAATTGGCTTATCAAGGAGCACTGAACTCGTACCAAGGACACACTGGATGGGCCATGAGCTGGAGGAATCAGAGTTTCAGGGAATCCTCTGGGCAGAGCGACCTCTGTTATCTATCCAGTATGATGATGTCTCAGCTATGGCTGCACTGAGTGTGCATACTAGGAGGGGGGAGGGCTCAACAGAGGAACAGTGGGTACTGCCAGCACTTCTGCCCTGGAGAGAGCCTTGCCTCTGGCCCTTGCTTTGACAAGTCAGTGTCCCCCGGAAAGTCCTTGGTGCCCTGCTTTACTCCTGCAGCAGCCATCCTGGCACTGATGCTCAGAGCAAGCATGTCCATCACCGTGAAAGTCTGCTCACGGACACAGCCCGTTTAAGAGGTGCTGCTGCCTGCTGGCACAGCTGTAGTCTCTATCCCATTCAGCAGCTCGGGACCGGGGCAGCCTCGCATCTTCGCCCCCTCCTGCCTTCTACCAGTGCAAGGTGATTTCTTATTTCTCTCTCTAGTTATTTATGATGCTTCTGCCATCTAGCTTGCTGTTTGCTCCATGTTTCTGTCACAACTTTGATTTGATCTCAGGGGCGATAAACAAAGCCTCTATCATCTACACCATTTTTTCCCCTCTTCTACCAGAGTAAACCTTTTAAAATATAGATTATATCATGTCACTTGCCCTATTCCAAACCTTATAAGTGCTTCCTATTTATCTATAGAATACAGTCTGTATTCCTTATCCATGACCTGTCAGACCCTATATGATCTAGTTCTTGTCTCTCTTTTTGACTTACCTCCTTCTACTCTTCCTTTCTCTCACTCATATCTAGTCCTCATGATGTTCATTTATGCTGTTCCCTCCTTAGGGCCTTTGAATATGTTATTCCCTCTCTCACTTAATACAGATGTCTGCCCAAATGTCAGTTCCTCAGAGAAACCTTCCTTAACTACCTGTATATCAGCTTTAGGTAAACTAACTTTTTATGCTGACGTTTATATTACATATGTCTAATAATATTTTTTTAATTTATTTTCTAACAGAGAAAAGACGAGACCCCCCAAATGGTAAGTTCTTTGAGAATTATTGATCAAAAGATATTAGAGTATAGTTTAATCCTTGTAGAAACCTGTATCATATATTAATATCTAATATTTGATCTGTGATCAAATACTGTAGGTTTTTATGTTCTAATTTTAAAGTAACAGATGACAGATGATGCTTAGAAATGTGCCATTTGGCTTTTTTCTAGGATGCAAGAAGACTACATAGGGTGAAGATCACTATTCTTAAACCTTAATTCTGTGTTCACAATTGATTAAGTTTAGAAACCATACAATCTGGTTTTAATATCTTCCTTAAAAGCAGTACATTTTGCCTAGCATATTTGTTCATTTCCTACTTTAGACTTATCTTTTTGTCTTATTTCAAAATATTATTTCACATTGGTAACATGAAACTAGGCCCTTTCAGCATGAGCCATTACTATGCTGGTATGTTTAGAAAGAATAATAGGTGTCCATAATCCTCCTTAATTTGATAATGAACACTTGAAGTATTGTGGAGTCATTTATTTAAAAAAATATTGTATATCGAAAGTACCACCAAGATATAAAGGTCAAGGTCCCAGACCTTTGGGTCAGAGATTCTCATCCTAGACTCTATCAATCCTACATGAAATTGTGTGCTAAATTTTCCTGTATATGTTTTTTCTTTCTCTGGGGAGAGAGTCAGTGGCTTTTATCACATTTACATGGGGTCCCTGACCCTGTGAAGGTAAATAGCTATTGCCCCAGGAGCCTTCATTGTGATGGGGAATATAGCTGCTCCTTTTTAAAGGCATCTCACATCCTCTCATCAGAATTTAGAATGATTATTCAGGGAAACATTTACCATAATACACAGTTCTTAATATATGACATCTGTTGGTGATTGTTAGGGTTTATTTCTTTTAAACAGCTATATTGCCTTCTGATTTTGTCCTTAAATTTGTTTTTCTATATAAAAATGTGAACCAAATATTTCTGTATTAAATTTTAAATTATTTACCTTATTATTTTTTTAAATGTCAGACTACCTTCAGTAATGCTTACCATGTGGCAAGTATTGTACGCTTTGACTTTCTCTTTTAAATGGAAATTTTAACACTATATAGGGCTGCTGTGGAGATTAAATGAAGTACTCATAAAGTGTTTAGCATAGTGCTTAATAAATATTAGTTATCACGATGAAGACAGTGACAATGATAATAATAGGAACTACAATTTAATGATCACTTGCTACCTGCCAGGCACTGTTCAGCAGCTTTATGAAGGTAGCTCCTAATATCTCCATCTCATAGATGAGTAAACTGGGGCACAGATAGGTAACTTGTTCAAGGTCACATTACTAGTAAGTTAGTGGAGCAGGATTCATTCTCAAGAGATTTAACTCAGGAGCCTGGCCCCTTAACTACTGTTCTATATCAAGTTGATTTTGAGGGAGAAATAGACCTAGAGAGGGTAAGTAACATGCCTCAATCTACGCAGCTAGTATGTGATAGAGGAAAAGGAAGCAGAAGCAGCTGCGTCAGAAATCATCTGTGAACCTTTAAAGAAGTATTATCTTTTTCCTTGATGTGTGCTCAATATTTGAGTCTCTTTTTGAGTTTATTAAATTACTTTGCATTCTGTGAGCATATGTTGAGTACCAGTGGAGGAAGTCCGTTTCCTAGTGGTGGCACCTTTGGGGAAAGTAACCTGAGATTTTAAAGAGTAGATATTATACAAATAATATAATTAAAATTAAGGCTATAAATATTTTATATATTTTTTAAAAATTTAATCTCAATATATAAACTGTATTTCTGAAGGGATACCTAATCCATGAATAGATAGAATTTGGGTATTCTTCTTTATGTGACAGTGGTATCACAGTCTGAGATTGATCTTGATTTTAAATCTTTAGATCTATAGTTTTAACCCTTCAGTGCAGTGGTTCCAAACTTCTTTAAATTAAATAAATGGAAACTTAAAAAGTAGTAGTAAAAGGCAAAATTATACAGCATGTATTGCCAGTATTTATATACTTATTTATTTACGAAATACACACATAATATGCTGTTAATATATTACATTAATAATAAAGAATGAAATAATGAGAAGTTTTAATGTTCTTTCCTGCTGTGCCGTCAGTTGTCTTGTTCTCCATCCTGTGTGGAGACCACTGTTTTGGAGGCAGCACGTTACTTTTCTGCACTTGGTGCACTACCACTAGGTGGCAATGGACACTCTAACCGTCTTGCAGTGTCCATGAAGATGCTTTCTGTCTCAGATCCTCATTTAGATTGTCAGTTTAGCAGACCATTTCAAATTGTAACTATTAAAAAGACATTTTATATAAAAGTAACATATTCCTGAAGTGTAATTTAGTGTCTTCCTCACTAACTCCTAATCCATACATCTTTCTGTTTTTTTTTGTTTGTTTGTTTTGTTTTTTTTATTGGTCAGTCTCACCTTTTAGCTTAGACGCTTTCCAATGATTTGTTCTCAGCTTTATGACTCCTTGACATCAAAGGCCTCTGGGCCACCTGTTTCTCAACTGTTTTACCTTGGTGAGAGTTCTCTGCTTTTTATGTAACTAATGTTCTTTTAGTTTTAAAATTAACTAGAAATGCTCTTCAATGAGAATATTAAAGAACCTTTTTCTGTGACAGTTGTCCTTGATCAGAAGATAATTTATTTGACTTTTTTTTTTTAAGGAAGGGAAACAGCCCCTTTCATTATATATTTACTTAATACATGATTTTAAGATGCCTGTAATTTCATAAATGAACAATTAAATTTTAGTAGAAATGATTCAAGAGTATCTCTGTTAACACATCTTCCATAAACTATTAAAAAATGACTCAGCCTTATATAAGTTATCACTTTTTTTTAGTGTGTCACTTTTGAAACATTGAATTGGGCTTTAGACCATCATTTTAAACTTATTTTCTAATGCCTTCAAACTCTAAAGTAAATGGCTGTTGTCAGCCAAATAACCAAATACTTAATCTCTTGAATGTGTAGAAAACTTTTTTCTAAATTTTAAAAGTTATTACTAAATATTTATTGAATGATGAACTGTTAAGAATCTGATAAATTGATAAAGAATATATAGTAACATTTGTAAAGTTAGCATTATCAATCACTTTATGGTTTGACTTTTGTGTAAAAGATATGAGTTAATAGAAAGGTTGGTGGTTTGAGAACCAAGATAGCAGAGTCCACCTTTCCTTTTGTCACTAATTGTGTGACTTTAGACAGGTCACCTGATGCTTCTTGCCCTTAGTTTCATCTAAAAATGAAACATTTAGAAAAACTCTCTAATTCCCCAGCTAATAGTAATTTTCTATACATCTCTTTATCTGGGTTTTCTTATATAGATTTAAACAATGTTTTAATGAGTACTAAATGTTATTCATGTGTAGTGACACTAAATAACTAATGCCAAGGTTTTATAAACTGCATGGCAGATATGTAACAATATAGCAATACCTGATTTTTGCATAGAGGGAGGAGGTGAAACACAGTCTGACTATAGTATGAATTAAACTTTGTTATTCATTCCACATACCACTTATATTTTGTATCTGTCCTCTTTGTCCTTGAACTTTTTCAGAGTTATTTTCCGAAATGGCTGAGTTATTTTCTGTAGTGCGTGATGAATCAGGCTTATAAGAACGTTAACTTTATTATTTCGCAGAAAAGAATTTAATAGCTTAGGTAATTTGAATTATTGAACTTAACTTTACCTAGCTCAATTACCATTTAGACTATCCATAGTGTAATAGGTTACTTTTATATAAGCTAAGGCAGCATAAAAAATATTTTTATTATTTTATAAAAACAAATTATAGTTGATCCTTGAATAACATGGTTTGAACTGTGTGGGTCCACTTATACAAGGATATTTTTCAATAAATATGTACAGTATCATAAATGTATTTTCTTTATGATTTCTTGACTAACATTTTCCTCTAGCTTACTTTTTTATAAGAATACAGTATATAATACATATAACATACAAAGTATGTATTATTGACAGTTTATGATACTGGTAAGGCTTCCCATCAGCGATAGGCTATTAGTACTTAAGTTTTGGGGGGAGTCAGAAGTTACACATGGATTTTCAACTGCCTGAGGGGTCAGTACCCCTAACCCCCATGTTGTTTAAGGGTCAACTGTATTGTTAATTTATTTTTAATGGTAAATCTGGTTGCTTTTTTAATAGTTGTTATATGAACACCTATTTCAGACAGTGTGTAACTCTAGTACTCCAAAGTCTGTCTTAAATCAGTTCTTAAATTCTGTTTATACTATCTACTATAAAGCTAAGAGACTAAATAGTAATTTGCATCATCTTATTTTGAATGGTGTTGCTGATACTGATTGTAAAAATAAATTATAAGAAAGGAAGCAGAATGGGGAGAAGGAAAAGTAAAATCAGATCACTAGATTAGTCTACGATGGTATGAGTATGACACCAGTTCAGCCCTCTAACATTGAATTCTGGGTATTCTCAGTAAGTCCCTTTATTTTGTGAAGCTGCAACAAATGCTGAAATCTGATACCTGAACAATTTGAAAATCTAAGTCTTTGTCTACTGTTTAATAAGCCTTCTGTATTGCTTAACCTTTAATTCTTGATCTAGTTATTTTCAGATTATTTCTTCACACTGAATCATCTTTTAATGATTTTATCCATATTATTCACTAGCTTCCATTTTTTTCCAAGAAGAATTTATTTCTTGCCAACATGAGCAACTTCCCATGAAATTTGTATGAAATCATAAATAGAAATTTTAGACATTTATATGTAAGTGGACTTCGAATATTGAAGAAAAATAGCTAAATTTTGGTGATATTAAACATATCTTTCCACATTGTTTACTTGTTCGATAAGGTGGCAGATGGCTTTCATAATTTTATCTTAACTCTGTTTCACCTTTAATAGTAGAATTGAGAGAGAAAGTGGGTTATATATAATTTACCCATGTAGGTAAATATTTTTCTTTTATATAACTTTAATAGGATACCTTTGAAGTTTTCTGCACAACTGAAGACTTACAGTCCAATTGGCGTTTAGTGATCACCTAATATACATTAGCCTATAATTTCTTGGGATTGTTATTTGCTGTTCTATGATTGTATTGGGGTCCCCAAAACTACCTTTACAGTTGGTGATTTGCTAGAACTCACAGGACCTAGCACATAGTAGTATTCATGGCAAAGATTTATTACAGTGAAAAGATATAACACAGAATTAGCAATGGGAAAGATACATAGAGTTAATTCTGGGGGAAACCACACAAAAGTATTCTCTCATTAGAGTCACAGGGGATGCATTTAATTTCTCTAATCATGAATTGTGACAACACATGTGAAATATTATCTAAAGGAGATGCTCATCAGGGACTCAGTTTATTGTTTTAAGCCCTGGCATTATTGGTAGCTAGTCACATAGGTATCCTCTGTCTAGCACATACCAAGATTGTAAACTCCTAGAAGGAAAGCAGCTGTTTAGCATAAACCACATGGTCACCACAAACAGATTAGAAACAGTGAGCCCATCTTATCAGGGAATAACCTCTTGAAACCTTAAGTTTCCATATGCTAAGCATAGTGGTTTCAGGCCTGACACTTTAAATGTTTTTCTGCACAGTGGTGATTGTATTTTATACAGCATTTGGAAAGTTGCCATTAATGTAATCCTCTCAGAAGAATTTGGTCTGATAGGTTTTATCAGAGAATCATATATTAAAATAGAACCTCTAAAGAACATGTGTTGCCCTTTTAGGTAACTTTATAAGAAGTTTTTAAGTTGAATACATTTCATTCAGACTCTCCTGCTTTTAAGACCAAGAATATTTTTGTGAATCATAAAACAGGTTTTGTGCTACACTTAGTGTAACTCCTACAGATGCTATTAATAATGTCCGAAGGTCCCTGAGATATTCTTACTGTTGATCTTCGCAGAAGATAAATGTCTTGATAATTATTTTCATCTTAAGTTTTTAGTTTCTATACTTCTGATAGTCAAAGTGTTTGTATACTGATGGAGAAAATATTATCAGACTTAAAGTGGCAGTTTTGGGGGAAAAATTGTATTAATAATTGCATAAGTACATTTTTCCTCATGAATTACCGAAGTTGAAATGGGGGTACTAGATTTCTTTGTTAAGTTTAAAACAAAGTAGATGGCTCTTTTTTTACTTCTGCTATTCTCATGTGATATATACCACTTTACGTAAACAATGAATAATGTGTTGGATGTGAGGCTATTATAGTCAGAATTTAAGAGATAGACCAATTTAGTTTAAATTCTTGCTGAAAGTTTATATTCCCCATGAGATTTAATGTTATAAAAATACAAGTTTTCTTTCGAATAATATATCTGTGGTAATGTGTTTAAGAATTTATTACAGGTTTTCAAATTTAGGCAGTACTTTATTCATTATTATAACAAATTAATTTACAAGTTTAAAATTTAAATAATTTATAGTAACAAAGTAGTCTCACTTCAAAAAAGATATTTAAACTAAAAATTATAATTGATTGTTGTCTTAAATTATATTCTTTTCATATTATTTTGACTTTCTTTGCAGGTCCTAATCTACCTATGGCAACAGTTGACATAAAAAATCCAGAAATCACAACAAATAGATTTTATGGTCCACAAGTCAACAACATCTCCCATACCAAAGAAAAGAAAAAAGGAAAAGCTAAAAAGAAGAGATTAACCAAGGCAGATATTGGAACACCAAGCAATTTCCAGTAGGACAATTTTTTTGTTGTTTTTGTCTTTACTTTTTATTTATTCCTTGGAACTCTTGATTTTTAACTCACTAGAATTTTTCTTTTTTCTTTTTTTTTTCTTTTTTTTTTTTTTTTTTTTTGGTAGGACCCTTACATTTATCACTTGCATACATTTTTGGCTATATTGTTGGAAGGTTTTTTTTTTTTTTTTTTTTTTTTTAAGCTATTACTCGATGGACTTTCTGTGAATATTAAAGTTTATTTACTTTTCCACAATTAGAAAATAAAAACTGGATAACGTTCTTTGCTAATTGTTGAACATAAAAATGAGTTTTCACTTTTTTCTATAAAAAAAACAGTATTTGGAAATTGCCTAGAGTCATTGTCCTAGTCTGTTCAGGCTACTGTAACAGAATAGCATAGACTGGGTTGCTTATAAACAACAGAAATTTATTCCTCACAATTTTTGAGGCTGGGAAGTCCAAGATTAAGGCATTGACAAAATTTCTGTCTGTTGTGGTCCCACTTCCTGGTTCACAGACAGCTTTCCTTGCTGTGTCTTCACATGTTGGAAGAGGCCGAGGGAGCTCTCTGGGGCCTTATTTTTATCCCTTTTCCTATTTAGAAAAAAAAAAAATTGCGCTTACTGACAGCGTTCTTTTAACATGCGTAGGAACACTGTGTTTTCTAGGGTTTGGCATTTTCACTGATCAAGAATTATTATGTTTTGTAAATGGAAATACCATTACTAAAAACAGAGTGCCATAGAAGGAATGAGGTCATTTGTTTCCAAAGACTATCAATATATTAGACCAATGTGAAAATGATAATAAAAACACGATAATAAAAGCAAGATAATTAAAGGCAAACTTTGGGGGGGTAAGGTCAGGACTATAATCAGCGAAATTAACCTTGAGGTAAACGCTACAGCCACAAGCACCACTGGAAAGCATTCTCAGGGCAGACGGGAAATCTGTTAAGGGCACTAATCACCTCCTAAAACTCTTACCTCTAAATACCATCACACTGGGTATAGGTTTTAACATAAGAATTTTCAAGAGGCACAAACAGTATATAGCAAGCATCAAACCTTTGGTGTTTATATGATGTATTTAAACTATTTTCATATGCATTATTTCATTAGCTCATTATTAAACTCCTATTATATGTTATTTAATATGTGTGTGTGTGTGTGTGTGTGTGTGTGTGTAATGCTTGTGTTCTTATGCTAGTTTGACAGTTAAGAAAATGGATGCTCAGAAAGTGTGCAAAAATGTTAAGACTCAGTAGAAGAGCCTAGGCTAGAATCCTGGTCTCCTAACTTGTACAGTTTTTCCCTGATTATGGTATGTCTACGAGAACTATAAGACCAAAAATTAATGGGTGGATTGGATTTCATTTATTTTTAAATGCCCTTTGTGCACTTTATGTTTGTTTTGTTTTGTTTTTTTCTACTTTAGGCACATTGGACATGTTGGTTGGGATCCAAATACTGGCTTTGATGTAAGTGTATTTTCAAGCCATAAACATTATTACTCTGAATATATAGGAATGTTATGGCCTATCTTTAGATTTTTATTTTTATTACTTATTTTTTTAATTTTATTGTTTATTTGAATGTGCTTGTGTTTATGTACATATACCACTGAAGTTTGAAACCATAGCATTTTTCTACCATTCATGGCTAAGTCTCTAAAGAGAAAGTTTTTGTGTGGCTTGGCTTTATGTACTGTATAAGTAAAATCCTATATTTTGAAAGCCAAGAGAAGAAAATTATTTCTCCTAAATGATCATTTCAGGTGACTGTATGTCAAAATTAACGGGAGTTAATTTTGTTAACTGAATATCCATTTGTTGAATTATCTAGATCTAGATAATTATCTAGATCTTTCTATTCTTTTTGGCAATTTCAGTATTCATTAATTTATAGCACTGTGAGAAAGGTAGGTAAAACTGCTGGCAAAAATAAGAGTATTTCTCTGTTTCGGTTACCTAAGTAATAGGTATTTCATATTTGATAGATAACCAGGATTTGGAAAAATTGTTTTGAAAAGAAATATTTGTGATTGAAGTTAAAAATCCTGTGGTTGTTTTTGTTAGAACTATAGTGTCAACTCGACAAACATTTATTGAGTGCCTCTTTGTGTAGGGCACAGTACTGGGGTGCTTGGGGTTATAAGGAGGTCTTGCCCTCAAATTTTCAAATTGATTTACTTTTTTGTATTTATTTTTATTTATACCTAAATCTTATTTAGGACAAGGTAGAATAGGTAAACATTAAATATGTTCAAATCATAAATTGATTAGAAAAATCTGAATGAAGTGCCCACTCTTTGAAGGCAGGGAACAAAAAAGATGAGATAAAATCTTTGTTTTTATCTTTTTTTTTATAAGAAAGTTTATTGGCATATAAATAATGTAACCATATTAAAAGTTTAGAAACTTAAAAGGAAATAATTTCAAAAAGGTCACAAATGAGAATTAAATTTTATTCTCATTTTTAAAAATTGGGATAGATTTTATAGTTAACAGTTATTTATCTGTTGTAGTTGAATAATTTGGATCCAGAATTGAAGAATCTTTTTGATCTGTGTGGAATATCAGAGGCACAACTTAAAGACAGGGAAACATCAAAAGTCATATATGACTTCATTGAAAAAACAGGAGGAGTTGAAGCTGTTAAAAATGAACTACGAAGGCAAGGTAACTTTTATTTCTGTTTATGCATTTTGATCTATTTTTTCCTTTGAATCTTGAGATTACTTTCTTGGAAGACAACTACACACATTTATTTATGTGAACCTTCCTTAAGCAGAATGTTTGAGTTTATGTATAATTAGTTTGTCCCAGAGTATTACGTTTTAGATTATTTTGGTATATCTAGAAAACTTGACAAGGTTTTGCTTATTACTATTATTTATGTAAATCCATACAAAATCTTCTGGCAATTTTACTTTAGAATAAAAAACTATAATTGCCTAATACTTTACTTAATGAATCTTAGAAGCCACAAAGTTGCTTTTACTATAATTCAGAAGTAGTATTTTAAATATAATCACTCCCTAATGAGTAAATTGTAAGCATTTTGAAATACAAACATTTTTTCTTAGATAAAGCAGAGAATTTGTCATTTGGTATCTGAGAGCACAAATAATTTACATACAACATTTTAAAAAATCAAAGCTCCTTTTCATTTTAGTATTATCTTAATTATCAGAATAAAATGCAAATACAGTAACTCTAATTTTTCCACTATGACAGTCATTTCTTTGCCACCTTATTTATTTGGGACTGCTTTCCTTCCCAGTTTTTGCATATTCATAATAAACAGTATAGCAAAACTAAAGCTCTAGCTAATCACAGCATTCTTCTGAAGAATTTACCTGTCATTTTAACTTAGGTATTTGACTTACATATTTTTCACTGCTGATGTTCATTCAGTCTTTGAGTCATTCTGACATTCAGTAAACATGATTATGCCAGCACTAGTCTCTTTTCAGGTTATTAAAATATAAAGATATGGTTCTGCTCTCAGAAATCTTATAATTTAGTGTGGAAACATATGTAAACAAGTATTTGGTGATAATTGCCGTCTAGGAAATGCAGTGTTAGTTCTACTGAAACTAATATGATACAAATTTATCTGTTTTTGTGAAATGGTTACACATGCAGATTCTGTGGATTTTTAATAAAAGCATCTTGAGCACTGTACCATTATTGTTTATAAATGCTCCCAGAGTACTAATTCATAGTCACTGTTAGTGTACATATGATGGAAAATCTTTAGGTCCCCTATGTGTTCCTTGACTCTCCTTTTCTCCACAATTATTATTCACCTTCACTTTATATCACCAAATGATGCTCAGGGTCTCTCTGAGTAATCTGAGTGTATAAATATATATTATTCTTGACATTTATTAGACCATCCATACTACCACCCTTTCACCTGAATACTGTAACTAAGAGTTGACTATATTAACTTGATTTGGTTTGTTTTTTAAACTTTATTATTACCATTTGTCATTCTAGCTGATTTTAAAACATCAAATTAGACAAGGTCTTTCCTTAGTTAAATTACCTGAAAACAAAAAAAGACATGAGTATTAAAAAACATGCTTTGGGAATGAAGTTAATTCTTATCATACTCAAGAACCTAACGTACAATGTGGAACCCTTTAGGCACCAAAGAATGATTTTATAAAAGGTATATTTTTTTAAAGGAAAAGTGAGAAGTTATTTTCTTTAATTAAGAAAATATTTTCCAGGCAGAGCATATATGTTCAGAAATATAAAAATAATTAGGGAGGGAAAAGTTTATGAAGATGTCTTTAAAATATTTTTGTAAACTCTGCTGAATCAAATCTCTTGAAACTTATTTTGTAAAATCATGTAATCTGGTTTATAAAAAGTAGACTTGTGATTTCCATTGTATGTTTTTCTTTGTGTATGTGCAGTTTTCCGAAGTTCATTAATTCATAATAATCTGCTCTGTAGGTCCACCACAATGGAGTGGTATGTATGTGGGATGTTATTTGACCCGTGCACTAAAGTATGCATGCTGTGATGTATTTATTTTCAGAGAAGCAGTTCATTTATCCTCCCTCCAAATCTAACACCCAGTGAGGTTTTCTGCCCTCTTCTCAAACTAATGTTTTGGACATATAGATGCTTAAAGTGAAAAGAATTTATTTCTGTATGAGTCAGAACTCATATTTCATCTGTAATTTAGATAATTTTATTGAAATTCTGTGGATTTTTAAAAACTCTTCCTATGCACAGCAGCACAGTTTTTTAAATTATTATTATATTTACTTTTAGTGATTGCTTTTCACACTTGGCATTATTTCAATATCCTATATAAAATATACTTGCATTTTTTTCATTAATTTGGGACAGGGAGAGAGGCATAAGCATAAATTTGCGGTTAGTTTTGTAAATGCCTACTCTGGGAGTTTTCAGTATTCCCATTAATTTTAATTTGTTGAATAACATTTTTCTATTTGCTTTATCTTGATGACAGTGCATGAGAACAATTTTTTTTAATGTTTCCTGAATTCTATAATACTACATTTATTTTAAATATTTTATTATTTTTGTTTATAATTTCTATTCATATCAAACATATAGAGTTATCTACCAATTACTCTTAATATTAATTTTTATCTTGAACTTATTATTTTTATCAGTCTTTTTAAGTGTACCCTCACAAAGTTATTTCTGTAAGCTTTAGTCTTTCTCTTTTTTAACTGAGCTTTGATAATAAGAACAGTTTGTATTTGTCATAACTTCTTTTTCATGCTTTTCACTTTTTTTAATCTAAGGAATAGTACTGTCATCTGATTCTGTGTTGTGACTTTTAGAGTTTTGAATATCTATAGGCCATCAGACTTTCTCATAGCGGTGTATGTTATCTGTTTCGCAGACTTCTGTGCATGTAAACCTAACATGTGCCATCTGTCCTTTCCTGTTTTAATTACTTAACTCACATTTTTACCTTAGGAAATGGCATGTCTTCTGCGTACTTTCTTTTTTATGTAGACATAATACATACTATAAAAATAGAAAGTTGGTAATAGATGTTTTCCTCACGAAATATAGAGCCATTTCCAGTCACTTTTCGAGATAATGGAAATGCTGAACTTGTGCCGTACTCAAAACTGGATGCAGCTATTTCTTCGTTAAAAATTAAGACTCTCCCTTTCTGTGAGCAGTGATTTAGTGTCTATTTAAGTGGGTATTAACTGGACCACAAATTATTCTAATATAGATCAAAGGAACTTTAATTCTCTCTACTGAAGACATATATCATTTTACATATAAAAGATTATGGATCCAGAGTCCTCAGTAAAACCACTAGAATGGTTGACTCATACCTTTTGTAGTAGAATAGGGTGGGTCCTTTTCTTCTTGATTAATAAACGGCTGAATCATAAAAGTGCTAGCTAAGCAAATATCATTGGTATTTGAAATATAAATCTTAAACTAATTAAAACGAAGTCTTCATATCTGCTTGAAGGATTTGATGTCCTGTCTTATTCGAGGAGTATACATAATACATATATATCATATCCTCTTGGTTTTGCCCTTTAATTACAAAATATCTTTAAAAAGATCTTGCTTTGGATCCAATGAGAAAATTGGGCCTACCTTAGCACAATATCCAGACTTTCAGTATGCCTCCAGAGTACATCATAGGCGCTTCCTCCGTGATGGCCTACTTCTACGTAGGTTAACCTCTGCAGCTCTATATTAATAGTTATAAAAGTTTGTATTCCAGGAGATAATAATACCCTTGTGCATATTGGCCTTTCTGCATGCTTCATCTAATGTTTGTGATTATTCTTGATAACATATTTTTAATAGCATGTTTTCCATGACTCTCCCAAATGAAATTGGAAAATGCCATTTTATTTTCTTTGAGGCAAGCAGTTTTATTTCTCTGTGGTATAATTGCATTGTTATTTGTAATTAAGGTAGGAATTTATATTTGTATAGATTATAGAACTGTCCATCAGTAACATATTATAGTTTGTATCAGTAAATACAGATAGCTGCTATGGAGTCTGAGATTTCTCTATTCCTAAAAATAGTTAATTTTTTTCATTCAGTTTTTAAGTAAATGAAGAAATAATGAGGAAGTTCATTGTTATGTAAATTCGTGTATACTGTCTGTAAAATTATGCCCTCAGTAATGTAACAAATTCATACTTTGAATTTGTTTTTCTATCATATCTTACATTTTCATTTAAGTAGAATAAAAATGTAAATATCATTACTACCAGAATAATGTTAATATTTTATTAATTTTAATTTTGCAATGTATAGAATTTCTCAATTTGTTAATGGTTCATGTCTCCTGAATAAATAGTTGAACATTTCACCTGGGCAACCAGCCTCCCTTAATACCATCACTAGAATTCTTGACCATCTTTCAGAAAATATAGGACATTATATATATTATTATGTATTTTATAGCATATTGCATTTAATATTTTATATATATAATGTTTATATAACATATAGTATAATATTGTTATATAGTCTATATGTATAGAAAATGTAGGATATAAAGTATGAATGTAAGTTAGAAGACAAAGTTTTCCATTTTAAAAGAAAAAATATTATTTGAGTTTAGCTCATATTACTCTGAATAAATTCTAATAGGTTATGCTACATTAACTACTTAATTCTGAATATAAATTAATTTTATAAAATAACTAAATATACTTGATTCTTTAAAGAGGGAAATTATCCATTAATTTTTATTAAAATGTAAAATAATGCTTATTGACAAAAATGTTTAATTTCATTGTTATATTTTTGTTGTTATATAAAACGTGTTTATTTCCTTACCTTCAAAAGTGGTGCTGATATACAAAAACTAAATTCTGTTGTTTTGTCTAATATTTTTTTCAAGAAACAGGATGGTGATCTTTAAACTTGGTATTCCTAAATATAAGATATCATCTGTGGTCGCATATTTCTGTAAAGTAAAACAAAGATGAGGCCCTTTTTTCAGGTCTCGTATTATTTTTTTATACATGTTAGAGTGAGTTACTTTCTCAGTATGATGTTTATGGGGTTAAAAAACATGCTTTCCTTTTTACTGTTTTTGTTGCAGCACCACCACCTCCACCGCCATCAAGGGGAGGGCCTCCTCCCCCTCCTCCCCCTCCACATAGCTCAGGCCCCCCTCCGCCTCCTGCCAGAGGAAGAGGCGCCCCTCCACCACCGCCTTCAAGAGCGCCCACAGCCGCACCCCCACCGCCACCCCCGTCCAGGCCAGGCGCAGGAGTCCCTCCACCACCGCCAAATAGGATGTACCCTCCTCCACCTCCAGCCCTCCCCTCCTCAGCACCTGCAGGGCCACCACCACCACCGCCACCTCTGCCGTTGATGGGGTCCACAGCACCACCCCCACCGCCTCCACCTCCGCCACCGCCAGGGCCACCACCTCCCCCTGGCCTCCCTTCCGATGGTGACCATCACGTTCCAACTGCAGGAAACAAAGCAGCTCTTTTAGATCAAATTAGAGAGGGTGCTCAGCTAAAAAAAGTGGAACAGAACAGCCGACCAGCGTCCTGCTCAGGCAGAGATGCACTTTTAGACCAAATACGACAGGGTATCCAGCTGAAATCTGTAAGTAACGTGTTCTTTTTAGACTATCTATCATAATGGAATTTTAAATTAATTTATAAGACATCTTTGAAAAGTCTTTATTTTTTTTCCCTTTTCTCTTGGTATTAATTTTTTAACCTATGAATTTCTGATATTTTTATATACCATAAAGTATACAAATTTATACCTATACCTGGGTAGCCCATACTTCTGTATCAAATTATCACGCCATAAAGTTTCCTCACACCTCCTTCCAGTTAGTCCACCTCCCAAAAAGAATCATTACTTTGGTTTCCATCATCATAGATTTATCTGTTTTAGAACTTCATATAAATGGAATTTTACAGTATGTTTACAATTCATTTTTCTAGGCTTTATTTTTAAACAAAGCACTTTAATTTCAAGAAAAATATTAAACTATGGAGAAATAAAAATAGCTCTACTTGAAACTAATTATAATCATCTACATAAATTTAAATCAGTAACTTGGTAAAATGAAACCATATTTTAAAGTTTCTGTGTTCTGAAATTTAGATGAGTGGCAAATCAGACCACAGAAGATTGAAAGGGTTCTAATAGAATTTCTGATAGCAATAGTAGATAATTTGGGATTCTCTGAATTGGATGAGATGATCATTTCATCTCCTAGAGCAGAGGTTTGGCAAACTCTTTTTTTTAAATGAACAGATAGTAAATATTTTAGACTTGCAGGCCATATGATCTCTGTCACAACTACTCAACTCTGCTATTGACCCACAAAAACAGCAGACATAGACACTACATAAATGAGTGGACATGATTGTATTTATAGAACTTTATGGACCCTGAAATTTGAATTTTTTGTAATTTTCACATGTCACAAATGCTCTTGATTTTCTTTCAACCATTTAAAAATGTGAATATAATTTTTAGCTTTGTTATACAAAAATGGGACAGGCTAGATTTGGTCCATAGGCAGTAGATTGCCAACTCCTGTCCTAGAGCCTAACCTGCCTACATTCAGAATTCCTTCTGGGCTTTTATATGTCATCTCTCAGTTTCAAGAGTTGCTTTGCAGGGCTTCAGACAGGTAATGGATAGTAGATTTTTCTATGCAGTAAATTGAGATGAAAGAAGGAGATTTTAATTGAAAATTATTTTGCAGTGTTGGGAGGGAATCCTGGTGACTTTCTCAGAAGTTTTGGAGAAGAAGAGGATGATGAATAGGGAACACACTATTTGAATGAAAACATTTAAACATTAGCATAGAATAGATTTAAGAAACTTCCGATTTTTCATATATTATCTGGATCTTTTGTTGACATGTATTCAGGATGATACTTAGATCAGCCTGTGAGCAGTCATCTGTGCCCCCTCTCCCCATTTAGTTCAGACTAAAGATTCCCCAGGAGCAGTTGAAGAACTTAAATAGTTGTTAGTGGGGAGAATTTATGTCAGAATGACCACAGCCCAGGTGAATACGAGATTTGAATACAGTTGTTTACTTTCAGCTTTTAACCTTGTAACTTATGTCGTTCCTATGTCACTCTCATTCCTATTATCTCCCATTCCTAACCTGCCTTTTTGTTTCTCTTTTCTGTTTCCTCTCTTCTTTACAATGAACTTTTGTTTCTTTCTCTCATTTAGTGATAATAATAATATATTTTATTTTTAATGAATACAAATGTGTCTTCTTAATTTAAACATTCAATGAGCTATATTTCTTATTACTCTCCCCATCACTTTTTCCCACCCCAACCTCCCCACCAAAAAAGAAAGAGAGAGAGAGAGAGAGAGAGAGAGAGAGAGAGAGAGAAAGAAAATCTTGTAAATTGTTTCCTAAATTTCTTTTTAGAGAACAAAAATGTTTTCTAAAACTTTTTTAATGTTTTAGAGAGAAAAACATTTTCCATTCCAAGCATAGGACAGTAGGCCATTTTCATCCTAAATGATCACTTTCCTTTTGATTGCATTTGGAGTATTATTGTAAAGTGCATAATCAGTGAATTATTGTCATGTTATACATGTGATCTGAGTCCATAATTTTCATTTTTAAAAAATAACCAGAATGTGCTTATAATTTCTCCATGTTTCTTTAAATATTCTGTATAAATCACCCATAGTCTGTGATGAATAACATAAAACAACATTTACTTTTAAAAGCTGGCAGGAAGTATGTAAATACTTAACTTATGTTTTGAAGTCCACGTTCATAGTTCCTCAGATAGCACCTTATCCAAGTGCTTCAAAACACGTGTTTATGACAGCGTTGTGCTCCTGCAGTGCTCTCTGTTATGACAGCGTTGTGCTCCTGCAGTGCTCTCTGCTTTGTATTATCAGATTGCTCGAAGGGAGTTGAAATGTTTCTCCTTGCTACTGTTTTACTTCTTTTAGAGCCTCATGCTGAAATTCAAAGTTCTAAAACTATTTCTGTTATCTTTTTTATTTGTGGCACTTCTATACCAGGAATAGTTAAATATGGTCTCTAGAAACTTAAATACTAATGAGTGGGTCTGTATCTTGTTGGGAACTACTTTGAATATTTTCAAAAGTAAAAGATCTTTAAGTCCAGAAAGACAAGAAATATTAGAAGAGTTGGAAAGACCAAAATGAAAAGTTTGCCCTAATAAAGTAATTTGTTCTTGGGAAACGATTTAGAATTTCAAGTTATATTTATCTATCTGTATTAAAATATTTTTATCACAGCTATGCTATTTTATTTTTATTTTACTGATATTAGTAATTTTACATGTGTAAGTCTAGAGACAAAATTAACAAAATGAATATTTTACATAAACAAATGCTTATTTTAGTCATAATGCACTTAAAGCAGTACTTTCTAAATTGTATTTTTTCCCTGAATCTCTACAGACGTCTGTATTTTCTCTTTTTAATATGAGTGTTGGAACTAAAGATAATTTTGAGTAGACGTTAGATTTTAATGAGAGTCTTTGATATTGATTTTTTCCCCCAAATGTACTTTGTAGCAGAGAGAAGTACTTTAGTTAGGGATAGTTGCCTTGTGAGGTAGGTATGTTTTGAAAGCTACCCAACTTATCTCCTTAAAGAGAAGTTATATGACATGAGAAGGGAGATTCATTTTGAATTACTAACAAAGCTGTGTTTTTCTAGGAGAACATAAGTCTTTTCAGTTGCTCTTAGATATCTTAAGTGTGCTTCTCAGCTAACAACTCTGGGAATCTAAATATTGCCTTAGTTATATAAAATGATGTCTCTTTATAATAGTTTTAAAGTTTTGTTACCTGAGGCATTGCGTCCTGGGATAAACCCAGGTTTGTAACCCAGCTGCGAGGGCACGTGTTATTCAGGAAAGGATTTGATTGTTTCTCCAAATTTGGAAATATAGTGATGGCTTATACATTAAGAAGGAAAGGAGATATAGCTTGAATAATTATTTTAAACCAACGGTTTATTTCTTAATCGTGTCCTGGGCTTTTTTTGTTGTTGTTTTTTCCTTTGTTATTTTGTTTTTCTTTGAAAATGAGAACTGACTCTAAGAAAACACTTTCTGGTGACAAAATTTTTTTTGCAAAGTATTTATTACTGAATTTTACTAACTTTCTTTTCCAAGGTATCTGATGGCCAAGAGTCTACACCACCAACACCTGCACCCACTTCAGGAATTGTGGGTGCATTAATGGAAGTGATGCAGAAAAGGAGCAAAGCCATTCATTCTTCAGGTATATTAGCATGTATATATGTATATTAAATAAATTTGAATGTTGGAGTTCTACTGTTTTTATTTTATGACTCAGTCTTTACTAGCTTTTTCCTGCTGTTGAATAACTTATTGATTTGGATTCTAGGGCATATTTTTAAAAGTTGTCAACCACTGTGACTAGTCTGTCTGAATGGATGTCAGGTTACCACAGCTATAAATGCAAATTGAAAGAAAAACTTTCGAAAAATGGCAATTTTGTTTCCTATAACTAGGCAATACTGATAGAATGCTGGGCAAACAACCTCTAAACAGGCTTGAGATTCCTGGATCTCATCCCTCACATTCCTGTGATGTAAAAAATTCAGGAGGTTTTCTTAATTTGTAAGAGTTTGGCTGAGAAATTAGATAATTTACAGTGTTTCTGGAGTTTGCTAAAGAATCCTAAAATTTTTTTCTCTTTTTTTATTTCCTAAAAAGAATTACTTAAATAAACCACTTCCTATGCTAAGATTATTATTAAGTATATGCCCACCACATGTAAATAAATATTGCTTTATTTATTTGTTTGTTTGTTTATTTATTTGTTTATTTTAGGCAAGGCAGCCCTTGGTTGACCTCACAGATTGCAAGGACCTTGACATCTTACAATGCCTTATTTTTTATGTTTATAGTACCTGGTCTTCCTAGATGGTCTCTGATCCAAATACTAACCAGGCTTGACCCTGCTTTTTAAAAAGAGCAAGGATATGGGTTTTGTCGATGTAGGAGTTGAGGTTTACTGAAGAGCATTTCCAGCATGATGTACAGAATCAGGTCTTTGCTCTTACTAAATCTATCATTTACTTTCTGTGGACTTCAATTTTCTTATTTGTTACATGGAGAGAATTCATAAGTCATATGATTGTGAAGATTAAGTTAAATAATATGTAACCAGCAAGTTGCCTAGCCAATAGTAGGTGCTCAATAAATGTTATTTTCCTTCTCTTTGTTTCTCTAAGGATGTAGATATCTAAGATCCTTGAGCAACATTTGTTTTCCTTAAATCGGTGTATTTGTACCCATATTGTTACAAAGATAGAATAGGCTAATTCAGTCCACAAATATTTATTGTGGAATAATTATAAAATAAGAAAACAAAAATCCCTGTCTTCATGGAGCATGCATTCTAGTGAGAAAGACAAACAATAAAATATATAGAAAAATATATACTGTGTTAAATGGTGGTATATACTAAGGACAAAAATGAAGCAGAAAAGGGAGATACAAGGATTTATAGGCAGTGGGAGGAACGTCCATTTTGAGATGGGGTGATGAGGCCTCACTGAGGTGACATTTGAGAAAATACCAGAAGAAGTTCAGGGAGTGAATCATGTGGAAAACTGGCAAAGTGTGTGCAGGTGGCAGTAACAGCAAGTGCAAAGTCCCTGAGGTTGAGAAACAGCAAAGAGGTCAGTATGGCTAGAGCAAGGGTGGGAGGGAAAGAGTGGTAAGGAAGAAGTATGAGAGTTAGTAGGGGCTGAAACTGGGGCTTTGGAGGCCATGAATGTGATGGGAAACCACTGGGAAGGTTCTTAGCAGAGGAATGACAATGATCCAAGCAAGAGGTGATGGAAATTTGAATCAAGTTGGTAGCACCAGTGAGAATAGTGGTTGGACCCTGCTTATATTTTGAATATGAAAATACTGAGTTTGCTGATGGATTAGAAGTGAGGTTTTAAAAAAAAAAGAGGAATAAAGGCTGACTCCCAAGATTTTTAACGTGAGTAACTGAAAGGGTGAAATTTTCATGCATGGGTTGGGCAATGACTTAGGAGGAGCAGCAAGTTTGAAAGGAAAGGTTAGGAGTTTGGTTTTATAAATATTAAATTTGAGATAATTAAAAATGCAAATGGGATATTGAGTAGGCATTTGGTTATGAGTCTGGAATTCAGATCTGGACTATTAACATAAATTTACATGTCATTAAAATTACATGGTATTTAAAGTTATAGAACTAGATGATAGATGAACTCAGCAAAGAGGTGGTTGTAAACCGAGAAGGTATAATAAGGTCTGAGGGCTGGAGGATGTGGTATCTTAGAAGCCAGGTGAAGAAATTTTTGAAGGAGGATAAGTTGATCCTGTGGGTCAAATGTTTCTGATAGGTTAGGAAAACGAGAAGTGGGAATTAAGCTTTAGCTTTAGCAACAGTAGGTCATTGGTAACCTGCAAAGAGCAGGGTCATTGGGTTCAAGAGAGAATTGGAGACTAGAAAGGGAGACTGGGTTTGGGGACTACCTGCTGTTTCTTTTATGGTTTCATGTCAATGAATTTCCTGTCACTGGAATTAAAACTGGAATTGGTAGCTTAACAGTATATTGGTTGTATTTTTACATCTTTACTTTAAAGATAGTTATTAAAGGGGCCTTTGTTTTCCTAGACGTTTTTACTTCTCTTAGTATTTATTTAGAAAACAATCATCTACTACTTTACATTCTTCTAATCAGCAGATGACCAAATTTTTTCTCTTGAAAAACATGACATTCTGACCTGTTTGGTGCTAAAAAGTTAGCTAAACTGTTCTTTTAAGAACAGCAATTGATGTTGACATTATTGTGGAAACATGATTACTTAAATTGATTATTGTTGGTAGAATATTTTCTCTACCTTTATGACCTAGTTGGGTTTCAGGTAATATCCAGCAGTAATTTGAACACATATATTAAATCTTAGTTTATCCACTTATACATTTCTCTTCACACCACCACTCAGGACACTTTTGAGGGCAGAAAAAAATTGCTCATCTATCCGTGTATCACTGAATATTAATACAGTGAATGGCAGAAAGGAGAGAACATTTATTGAACTGTCAAGTCATGTGGCAAAAGCTTGAGATGGCAAGAGAATTAAAGACTGTTGAGACTAAACTCAAGTGACTAAGCACTGCAAAGTTTGGGCTGAATAGGAAAAGAAAAAAAGGTAACTGCAGATATGGAAAATTCTAATGTTCAGGTAGAATTTTGATAGCTGCTAATGTCAAAGAGATAAATAAAAGGTACTCATTCATTTCAGACGAGGGAAATGTAAGGTTTCTGTGAGATATGTGATCATGAGAAAGCATTCTGTTATGAAGCATAGGGGTTCTGCTAACTATTATCCTATAGTAAATTTTTAAAAAGATTATAGTCATGCTAATATTAATGACTATATAACTTGGTTTTTATTTATTTTTGGACCCATTTCTTTTAACTTATTATTCCTGTGGTAGAACCTGATGATAGAATTATTAGCTACTTCTTCCTTCGTATCATAGATGCTAATAAATGCCTATCTTTTTCACTCTGTAAATGCATGCATAGTTAGATGTACTTGATGTCTTCCTCCAGGTGAATTCTGTAAAGCACATCTAGTGAAAGCTTTTGGTAACAAATTGTTTCTCTTATTAGAAAAATAAACACAGAGGTTAGCATGAAGTTGATTGAGCTCCTTTCCAAATAAATTCTGTAACAATTTGGAGCTGACCATCAGACTTAATTAAATAAAATTATTATTTTTATAAAAGTAAAAGCTTAGTTTGGGTCCAGGGGAAGATATCTTTTCCCTTCTTGATTACTATTAATTTCCAAGTTCTAATACTAGAGTTCAAGTTCTTCTTTGTAGAAGCCTTCAAACAATCTATTTTTATATAGGGGAAAAAAAGAAAAGATTATTTTGTCTTCTGTACCTCTAGCCCACGTATATGTCACATGTTCAGTTCCTAATGGCTAACGTATTAATTAGCAAGTGAGTTGCTCAGCTACTATCTTACTTACAAACTTGACCTTTCAGGGTTTTATGAGGGCTGTACTTTTTTAAAAGTTCAGTAATTATAGAAAGTTAGTGTAATACAGAAGAATGCTTATAGAATTTGATAACATCTAAATATTCATTCACTCAACAGCTATTTATTGAACAGCTTAAACACTGTTCTAATGCTAAGGATTCAGTGATAAATAAGACAGGCAAAGTCCCTCCTGTCATGGAGCTTATATTCTAGTGTGAAGACATCTGTACACAAAATACAGGAATTTTAGGTAGTGGTGCATGTTGTAAGGAAAATAAAATGGAAGTGTTACTGATTGTGTGAGGAGGGCTATGCTTTACATAGGATGGTCAGGAAAGGCTTCTCTGAGGAAGTGATTTTTGAGGGAACCAAAATGATGAGAAAACTTAGCCAGACAGAAGGAATAGCTACTGCAAAAGTTCTAAAACAAGAACAAACTCAGCATGTTTAAGTGGCACAAAGAAGGTTAGGCACCTAGAAACAGTGACTTGAAGGAGAGAGCATTATGAGAAAAGTTTTGGCAGGTGAGGAGACAATAACTGGGCAAATCATGTAAGAATGTCTACAAGTTTTATAGAATGAGGTAACACATCAGATTTCATTCAAAGAACAGTGGTCAGTCCCAGGACTTAAACAAGGATAGAAACATGTTATTTTTAAAATGTAGAATTTAAATATCACTCCATTTGCTCTAGGGCAAATGGAGTATGGAATTACAATAATCTAAGCAAGATTTGGTGGTGGTATGGAGTATCAGTGGAAGTGGTAAAAAGGACTGGATATGGATTAGATGTGGAAAGGTGGTGAAAACAGAGGAATCAGTAATAATTTCAATAATAATTTGGCCTAAACACCTGAGAGAATGGCAGTTAGAATAGGGTGGCAGGGGAGAAGCAGGTTGGAGAAGGAAATGAAACTTTAGAAGTTTTGAGTTTGAGAATCCATGTGAAGAATATAAGAAGGCAGTTAGATTTCCAGTATGTCAGTATAAAATTCAGAGACCAACCTAAATGCTTTTACATGTAAAGAAACACAGTAATGTATTAACATAGACATTAAAAGGACTAGAACCTAAGTCTTTTGACTCCTGTTATAATCTTCAACTCACCATCAGATTCTTTAGATGTATTTTATTAGATTCATTTTAAACTGTCTTAGTAACTAGATTCCTCCAGGTATCGAATGGTTTGTGTTTCAGAAGTTGAATAATTGGAGAAAACACCATTTGTAATATTTTATTTGTACATGGGTTTAATAATTTGTCTTGATAATTTTCTTCTAGATGAAGATGAGGATGAAGATGACGAAGAAGATTTTGAGGATGATGATGAATGGGAAGACTGATCTATATATTATATATATATTTTTAAGGTGAAATACTAAACACTACTTTCTGTCTATGGATTCTGTAAAATTACCATGTAAATGTTTTACCAATTTGCTGTATATTTTTGTTGCCTTTTTTGCTTTTTTTATTAATCTGTGCAATACCTCATTTAATCTGTAAAGGTTTGTCATAATCCTCTATAAAGCTACTCCCTGTTATTGTGTGCAAGTTTACACCAGGATGCTCACTTAATTTGTGAATATTTTTCATTCCACCAACAAGGGAGTTTAAATATTATATGTGAGACTGACAAAAACCTTAGTGTAATTTAGTTATAATGCCAGAAGGAAAACACTATTTTCATACCCTACTTTTTCTGTACCTAAATTTTCTTATTAAAATCTAGTATAGCACTACATTCTTTTTTAAGTGATGCAGACCTTAGTTTATTTAGCCCTCTCATTTTGAACACAATGCTACATGAATGTTGAACCTGATACATTGCACAGTTCTGTAGACATCACTACACTGATGCAGTTTCTCAAATTTTAGCAATATACTCTACACAAAATCACTGCAGAGATGATAGTCGGGGAAATTGGTGACACACACCTTACAGAAATACTGCCTGTTACTGTACAGCAGTGGCATTTGGAGGCTGGAATCATGAAGAGCCCTTACATACCTGTACTTGACTGAAGTTACTTTTATGCTCTAGCAAATGTAGCAGGCTCTTCTTGGCAAAAATTTAAGAACTATTTTTGGTATTATTCTGAAACAAATGTTATTTAAATTGTTGGAGTTTGGGGGGTGGGTCTTGGAGATAATTTCCTTCTACATGAACTGAGGGAGACTGTACATTATGGTTACTTCAGTATTTGTTTAAATATACCATAAAAATCAACATTATAAAAGTGATAATGAAATTATTTTTATTTTGCAGTTTATATGGATTGAGGTATTCAAAAATAACAACCGGAAAAATCTAATCTAGTTGGCAAAGGTATACAGTGTAATGCTCAACCTACTATGCTATTTAAAAATTTTTTATAATTTCTCAAGGTTTTTGTCAAATGTCAGGTGAAGGGTTACATTTTTCTTACAAGATCGGTGATCCCAATGTCAAATTTCTTGGAACACATTACTCAATGATAGATTTTTTTTTTTTAATAAAACTTTACAACCTGCACATTTGTTATGTATACTAAATGATGTTAAAATTAGGGTTTCCATGCCTCTCTGCCATACACTAATCTGCCTAAAGGTGATTTTCATATTTATAGTGCTAATTATCATACCTACCTACTTTAAATTTTAGGTAGAAAAATGATCTGATTTAAATACAGACATATTTTTTCTCACATTGAGTCATATGCAGAATGTAGTTCCAAATGTATTTCATTACTGTAGTCACAATATCCGACTAAAAATTAAGCTCTTTAGAATTGTACCGACCAAAATCTAGTATTGGCATGGTCTTGACAGGCTGGACCTGCAAGATGTGGCTTGAATTTTAACCAGTTATCACATAATCTCTTGTGATCATGCATCTAGTTATCATAAGAAATAATTTAAAAGGTTTTGTTGCTGAAAGCAGTAAGTGGTGCAGTAAAATAGTTAAATTATTCAAAGAATGTTACCTTTCTTGCAAGAGTAATTTAAGCACATGGGAAAGATTCTAGACTTTTTGTTTCTTGCAAAAACAGTGCCCTCTGCTTCTGGAAACCTTTTTCTGCTTACTATAATTTTTATTGTGGCTTGAGCTCAGTGAGTCTGGTGTGGATGAGGCTGGACAACTACTAACCAGTAAAATTAAGAATTTGTGCAAACGGTATAATAGAACACTGATTATTTTAAGTAATATTACAACATTTTCCTTTTTTTTTTTCTGACAGTATACAAAACATTTTAAATATCCTAGAAGTATCTTTAATGCCAGTTTAAGATCTCTCTTAATTTTTGGCCAAGGAATTCAGAGTTTTTTAGCTCACTTTCTTCCATATGACATATTTGTCAAGAGCGATTCTGAGCAGAGGATATCAATTCTTTGACTTGGAAACACAATTTTAAACCTGTAAGATAGGTATAAAATTTTGCCAAAGGTAACCGAATTTATTCTTTCTTAAAGATAAAAAGACTTTTTGTTGTTGCACAAACTCTAGATTACTATTGGTTGAAACACAGCAGCTGTGGAGCTCAGTCCAGGCATGAACACTGAGCCCACCTTAGCTGTGAAGGTTGCATGTTTCCGCCCTCCACCACCTCGCACCGTGGGCAGCGCGGTACCTGTGCGTTGTCTGACAGCCTCCTGTGTATACTTCAGCTAAATGATTGTCTGACAGCCTTCGCATTTAACAAACTAGCATGAGGCTTTTTATATCTAAATGCTATGTGATAGACAATTTCAGCTAGCCACATACCATATGTATGAGATTCATAAAGACTTTCAATCATTCATTTCCATTTATCAACTGAAATTTTGTTTAGTATGTGAATTTTTTTGAAATGTATAGTGAATAGGATGTTGCACTGGTGGCAATTCATCGTGGAGCATAATAAAATTAATTTGACCCAAATATATAAAATAGCATGTTTTTATTTATCGTCAAGAGATTAAAATGGGTAAAAAAAAAAATTTTAGCTGTGTAGTACAGCGGCAAGTGATGATGGTTGAAAGTTGATGGTTGAAGTTTTCAGCAGACTGCATGTCCGAGAGCTAGTGTGCCATTAAATAAACATGGTGAGCAAAAGAATGTCACACCCTGTTCTGCTGGGAAACTGACAGCTGCTTCGCAGGTCCCCTGGAAGCCGCTGCTGTACTATACAGAGCATTCACATGGCAAGGTCAGACTGAAACACGTTCACGTAGCAAAACTGTTGATGTTTTCTAAAAAGGAATGATTTAGTGTTTACTGATAGTTTTCAGTAAAAGCCAAATATAGGACGTGGGACTTAAATGGCTCTTAATGATACTAAAGACGGTGCTTGCTTTAAACAGGAAACTCAGTTTTTGATAAATAGAATTTTTTGTTCTGCCGACCCTGGCTGGCACAAGTGGGTGTCTGAAAATTAAGTTATGGAATCCAGTGTGTAGGATGCTACAAAATGCCTTCTAAGAGCTTTAGCCAAATTTAACTAACATTTCAAGAATAATGTGTTCTATTAAAAAGCTGTTTCTGTAGTACAAATTTGAACACTTAATGTATTGACTGAACTTTACCAAAATATTTTTTAAAGTGTTTCAGAATTTCTCTACATTATATTTATCTAATCAACAGAGAAATTCCTGAAATAACTTACTCTTTTTTAGGAATGGAGTTCTTAAAGAACAAGTATAGAGATAAGGCCTATTTATAGTAGTACAAAGAAAATGCTCCATGGAAAAGTTGAGAAATTTTACTTTGCACACTTATTTTATTGACATTGTCACCTCTTACCTCCAAAACATAGCATTCTCTATATTATTATTTCTTGGTCTTTTATTCATGGATTTTTTTTTAACTTTGTGTTTTGTGAAGCCACCGAGGAAAATTGTGAATTAGCCGTTATGAATATGATGGGGAACGTACTTCGCAGCTAATGCTAAGATTACCTTTCTTCTCTATGTGATAAATGGTATCCTCCGTTGCCATGAGGGAGCCCACTGAAAATGTTGGCTTTGTAACAAAACATGTCTAGATGAATCAGCCATAGTTTTTTGTTTTTTAAACATACATCAGTGATCATACTAACAGTTGATAACGGTATTTAATTTTACACAACACCATCGTAAATCTAAAATAGTCACGTGTACCACCATCAAGACTGACAAATCAAGATATGAATAGTACACCATTATTTTGAGTAAAATATAATAGTAGCTTAAAGGTAATTTTTAGTTTAGTCAGATGTTTTTGTATTGGGGAATTTCTAGTAAGTTTGAAATGGTCCCTTAATAAATAACCACAGAATTTATACTTAGAATTTTTTTTAACTTTCTATTTTAAAAGTTCAGTTTTAATAGTGTAAAATTTTTGCATTATGGAACTTGAAGTTCCAAGTGTCATAAAGACACGATTTCCTGTCTTAGATTGGCACATCTTGACCCAAATTCAGTTTTATCTCAATTGTTGCTCGATGTGTGAAGGTTTTCATCAAGGCATAGTAGTATAAGAATTTTTTAAGCATCGATATCACCATATTTAAACTGTTTATTAAGACTGTGTGATGGACGCAAATATAATGAGGTAGGATAGGTCCCTTTCCTCCTTAAATCTAAAATACTTAATTCACAGCTGAAAGACAGTTGGCGATCATTGAGTTATATCAAGACTACTCTTTGTTCCTAGGGAGGGTCCCATATTCCGAGTGGTTGAGAGGCTTGTACAAATTCAGTTAGAGCCAATATTAGAACCCAGATCTGACTACTAGTTTGGTTGCTCTTTTTCATCCACCATATTTACTGTTTTATCTGTATTTTCTCTGTTTTTCTTGAGTTATGGATAAATAGCAGATTTACTTTGTTTATGAAACTTATGGTTACAAATTTCACACTTTCTTACATGTCATCTGGGCGTTGATAGGAGTCGCCAGCATCCTGCTACTGTCTTTGCCCAGAAAAGCTGGCTTGCTTTGAGGAGCCAGCCTCTGACTCTGAAGCATGTGAACATATTTTGGCTCTATGATGACAGTCACTTCACATTGTCCCAGCATTTGGTCATCACCAGACACTCCTGTCATTTAGTACTATGTTGAAATGAAATTGAACTTTTCTACATCCAAATTATTTATTAGTTCCTTAGGATCTAAATGGGCATTGCTTTTATTTAAACATAATATTTCATAAACTTTTACAATATAGTTTCCTGACAGAAAATTAGTTTGGGAATGTATTAATCTTTCTGCGTAATTTTTAGTCAACAGCTGCACTGTCAGTTTAAAAGACCGGGAGTTCTTCCAGGGAGCACGAGGACAAACGGAGCACTTCAAATCCAACTTCCTGGTTTTCATAGTAAGAGAGGGAAGAGTCTAATTTGGTTGCATGTACTTTACCCTTATTGGGAAAAAGGCAGGAAAATAATGTATGGTGTTTGTGGTGTTGAAAGAAATTAAGTGAGAAGAAAAGGCATTACATCCAGTTAACTATAGGGAAATAAATCTGTTCATGTCTCAATCCTGTAGTTGTCTACAGGACAACTCTAAATAGTCCCTTAAATCACCTTCTGAATGTAAAAAGAAACAAGCTCATGCGCTTGCTCGCTCTCACGCACGCGTTCCCTCTCAAGCTAGGGTGGCAGTCTAAGGATACAAGAATAGAAAGGAGGATTTGTGTTTGCAAGCAAATTTTTAAGATTGGCAATTGGAAGAACACACAGCAAGCAACATGAAGATGTGTCTTAATCTCCATTTTGAAGGTTGGAAATCTGGAAGAAGCTCATGAAGTAGTGTATTTGGTTTTGGTTTGTCTATTGAACAAGGATGTAAATGTAAAAGGGCCAACTTTTTCTTAGTTATATATTCAGCTAAAAGCTCAGTGTATACCAGTGCATTCAAATGGAAAACTCATTTTTTTAAAAAAGTCTTTCCTGAACTTTGCATATGGATATTTGCTGAAGGTTGTGATGTAGTTAACGTTAATAGTTGAATAATTATGAACAAGTCTAATAAGTATAGTCTTGGAACTGCAACCACTGTCTTTCTAAGCCACTCTTAACGATTCGTTTTAAATGGCCTTTGTTCATGGTTCAATACCTGAGAGCTATAGAACATGTTTATAAGGACCGACTGCCTTAAGATGTTTAGAAAGTTTAAGTCTTCAAAAATTCTCAGGCATCTTATTTTCAAATTTACAAGGCAAGTATGCACTTGACTACAAGTGTTATGTCATAGACTAAACCAAACTATTTAGAATGATTATTGTTACTATAAGTTGGAAGTAGGCCCAGAATAAATCAGATCTCTTAATTCCATACACTTATATATGTCTAAGATAGGGGTAATTGAGGAAATTCATGTGACTACATAGTGCTGAGATCCATTGGAAAATCAGGGTTTTTTTTCCCTCTCTGCCAACTCCTTAGCAGATTTTCATAGTTTATTAAATTACTTTGACACAGACTAGGATAGAAGGTGTGCTCATGGCCGATTGAAAGAATGGCAAAAAGGCATGCATTGGTGATGAAAGAAAGAGACTAGAAAAACCTTGACACTAAATGTTGAAGGTGCATTTGTGTGGGTACCAACGGCCAAGGCCACATGAGCCACTTCCATACCTGTCTAAAAACACAAAGTCAGCTCCAGCAGGTCACTGTGGAAGCCAACCTTGAGCCACTCAATGTTATTTAAGAAACAATCTTTGTGTTCACATTCATGGACAGGAACGTTTATATAAATTGATGTATGTAAAGTGTATTTATGGAAACACCCTCACCTATGACAATTAAAAAAATAAAACTTGCCCAGGTACAAAGAGGAAGGATTACCGCACAAGTTCTTGGCTGACTTCATTTAGATTGAGAAATAATATTTTGATCACAGGTCATGATTCTTAGGAAGTTTATGTGACTGCGCTCAGCCACTGAGAAAATTTTAGGAAAACAGAAAAAGCTAAGGAAAAGGTTTCTATGTGTAATCATTGCCCACAAGACTGGCAACAGATTCAATGGTGACAACTTCGGCTATAGGCTGTTTTATGTAGGATTGTTAATATCGAGTTGCGGTGTAATTTATCTCTAAATATGGCAAGAGTACAAATCACTGACGCAATATAGGAAATACATGTATATCCTTTAAGAGTTTTGTCAATACTAAGCCAGCACTTCTCCGTGGCTTTTGTTCTCTTAAAACTGGAGAAAAGGACCAAGCATTAGGCATGGATTTTTGGACATGTACAAATCTAATATCCAACACACTATTCAGGGAAATGTAGGTATCAGCATCTATTTCTTCTGAATAACACCTGAATAAATGTGCACCTAGATAATTGACTTACCAGACCTGTTAGGCAAGTCTTCTGGAGGAACAAAAATAATGCAGTGTAAAGTTGAAAATATAAAAAAAAAATTCCCCAAATTGTTTCATTTCCAGACTTTAAATTCTCAATGACATTTTTTTTCTCATAGAATCTCCCCAAAAGACACAAACTACTGCACAGTGTTGAACAGGAAAACAGAAGAAAAAACAGACTTCTGAGAATTATGGGGACTGTTTTCCAGTCTTCGGTTACTGCTTCTCTTGAAAGCATTGTCCATTTAAATTGCTCTCCAGCTTTACTTTCTAAGGATATTGTAGCAATAATGTCCATTCTGCTTACCCTTCAAGAAATTACTCAATACAGTTTTTTTGTTTTATGGTTCCTGCCATCTCATTTTACTTCCCTCCCCATCACCGAAATTAACAGTGTTTGTCAGGTTATTAAGTGGTCTAGGGCACAAAAGAGGATTTGCTTGTGCATATTTGGGTTCCTAAAGCTTGTGAGTTGATATTGGGGCAGAAGGAGCACAGTGAAAATTTCACGGACTTCTTGCAAGAGCACCTACAAGGCTGGTTCTGCTTTGTAGTGGCAATACATTTACTAGCCCCTACAAGTATTTTTCTAATAAACACTTTCCCCAGAGGGCACAGTCAACAACCACCCAGTTTGCAATTCTCAGTGTAGACGACTCTCTGACCTCCTCAGGGGGGCATCCCCTAACCCTGTCTCCATCCGCACAGGCCATTGTAATGTGGGCACTTATCTAGTTTCAGACCAGACTGTTTTTTTCAGGTATCTGTATTTTATTTTACAATTAGAGCTGACAGTCAATATTATTTTATTAACTTCAGGCATATAGCATAGAAGTTAGACATAGAATTTATAAAGAGGTCCCAGATCAGACTACTTTTTGATGACAATGACAAACCCACATGGAGGGTTTTCCCAGAGTTCCACGGCTGTGTTTATTTCACTCCCAGAACTTTTATCCCTGAGATATATTTCTTTTGATAAAAATGTTTAGAAAGATCCATCATACTAACCAGTATTTATTCAAACATTTATTAAGTGCTGGGAACTGCACAAAATGTTTTACATGAGGAAGCTATAATCCCACTTTTCCAGCCAAGGCAAATGAAACTCAGGTTAAATAATTTGCCCAATGTTAGGTAGCTAGTAAGTGGCAGA
>CM053514.1:56878391-57028261 GCA_028627145.1 Eidolon dupreanum | reverse complement strand
GTCAAGTTTTGAGATTAAGACAAACTCAGATTTTTGGAGTATTCAGTGAATAGAATGTCTTTTATAATTTGTGGTTTGCTCATCCCCAATCCCCCATTATCCCTTCCATCACCATCAAAATATTTTTTTCTGTTTGAAACACTAGGTTAGGTAACTGGCATGTTTGAGTAATCCCAAATGTTTAATAAATGATTACACAAGAATTTATTTGGAATTACCTCACAATCCTTGCTCTGAACTTCAAGTAATCTCTGCCAGTGTGTCTTCTTTCCTTAAGCATTTTCCATTTATTTCATATCTTTATCATCCCAGTGGTGACTCTCAATTTATAAAGTATCATACATGGAAAAGTTGGATTTTTTCCATTTTTTTTTTTGCATGTGTTAAAAATTAGTTGCCTTTCTTTAAAAACAACTTTTATTAGTGACAGCTTCTGGGGTAAAAGCATAGTTACCACTCCAGCAAAATCTGACAGGTCAGGATTCCTGTTAAACTTCCTATGATGTCTCCCTCTGAAAGAGTCAAAAATTCTTGCAGCACTTAGAGAAAAGTAAACAAGGGCGTCAGTATTACCTTGCCCCTCCTGAATGTTATATTTTTAGCTTTCTGCTGGTTTCCCGTAGTCTCCACAGCTTCTAACTGGTGACATGTTGATAAAGCAAAAGCTACAGATTAAAGTGTAACTTCTAGGAAGACACAGATACATATAAATAAATGTATTTTCCCTCTGACCCTTCCTTTAAATGTCAAAATAAAAAGCTTAATTTTCACAATTTTGTTCAATGTAGAGGTCCTCTGAGCTGCTGTTTTTTGTTTTTTTGTTTTTTTTGTTTTTTTTTTTTGGTTTTTGGGTTTTTTTCTGATCATTTGTTCATATGAATGTACTGGATTTTAATCTGGGGTCCTGCCACCACCCGGCCCTAGCTCAAAGAAGAATTAAATGCATGAGAAATTCAGGGAGGGCAACTTACAGATCGTAAGTTGAAACTGAGTTTAGATCATTTGTTTTGTATTTATGTAACAGGGATTACTCAGATGGAACATCTGAGATTTCATTGAGGAAGAGAGAAAATTTAGCAGTTTGTGCTGGTGACAATAGTGTTTTGATTAGAGGAGACTGCTATACTTTTCAATTACATGCCTTATTTAAAAAATTCAAAATATATACTCTGCAAAAGTTGTGTTGCTAAGAAACTTTAATTTTTAATAAAGACTAGATGGCTAATTGCACAACGTTTAAATCTGGAATAAGTGATTAGTCATCTGAAAATTAGTGCAGAATAGCCAATATACAAACAGATAATATACCAAAGTAAAAATCTCTGCTGTAGAGTACAAATTTGTCTAATGAACTCAAGAGTTAGCATTTTAAAGATTATACTAATTATATCTCAAAATGGTTTACTTAGAAAACAGGATTTCCACTTTCCAGTTATCAGGCCTTGTCTTGCTCAAGTGTTCCCTTGACTGTAGTTTATAGCCAGACCACTGCCCCCAGATCACACAAGGAAAGGGGGTGGAGGCTTTGAGGGAGGAGGGCCAGCAAGAGCGAATGCCGATAGCCTTATAACAGTGGCCCTACAATGTACACAGAGGGAATGCCTGCCATGAGCTGCTCCTTAGTGATATGCTCCTTGGAGCCCCTTGGCCTCTCCGCGTGTAGATTCTGCTCTGTCCTAGACCCTGGGACCAATCTCACTTCTAGAACTTCATTTCTCGACCATGATCCTTCTTTGATCCTATCCCACTGTTGACCACTCTGGAAGGAATGGTGAGAAGATACTGTCATGTTGTCTCTTCATAGTTGTCAAGTAGTTAATTATCTCCATCTATTCAAATATACATATGGAGTGTTGTCTGTTTATTAGGCAAAAAATTAAGGTTCAGTCCCTGTTATCCAAGTATAATTCAGTAGGATAGTGGGAAGATTAAGACATGTTCACAAATAGTGTATAATGCAAAGCAAAATGTGTTGTGAGACTGTGGAGTATAGAATATAACGGGAGCAGATGTTGGAGAAAGAAGATGAGTTCAGTTTTAAACACACCGTGTCTGTGATTCCTAAATGTGTGGGTTTAGAATCATGAGGATGGTATTTGTGCTGGAAGTAAGAATTTGGAATCATGTGGTACAAGTTTAGATGAGGTCGCCCAGGGAGTGTGGAGGAGAACAGAGGCTCTTTAGAAGGATGCCTTTTACCTCATCTCATTGGGTCAATAAGCTGCTTACCTTTCAAGGTCTCCTTGGAAGGATGAGTAGGTGCTAACCAGATGTAATGAGTGGGAGGAGAATTGTAGACAGGTAGGATGGTATGGGAAAATGTTTGTGTCAGAGGGAGCATCACTTGTTCAGTGAACTTCAAGTAGCTCAGTATGGCTTACAAGCAAGGTACATGAGGACAAGTAATGGAAAATGAGTCAGAAAGATAACCAGGGTCCTGTTTGCCATGTTAAGGAATTTAAACTTTATTCTGTGGAAAATGCGTTACCAGTGAAAAATTTCAAGCAGGAGACTGATGTGATCAGAATCGCATTTTTGAAAAATATTACTCTAGAATGTTGAGGACCAATCGGAGGTAAGTGAGGGCAGAGGCAGATAAACTAGTTAGGAAGCAACCGGTTAGGAAGAAAGTTCAGAAGCAACTACGATCTAGATAGCAGATTGTGAATGCTTCAACAAGAGTTCGGGTTTTTTTGTTTGTTTATTTTTCTTTTTCTTTTTTCCAGAGGGGAGAAATTCTGTTTACAACCATAACTTTAGGGTAGCTCCTTTAAATAGAGGCTCTTTGGATCCTCACCAGACTAATCAGTTTGGGTATGCAAAGGTCAACTGAAGCTGCTTTTTGGAAGGAAAACTAGAGATTGCTGTTTGCTGTGCGTAACAGAGTAAAAAGAATTTGGAATTCCGAAAAGTACTTTAAGAGGCTAGTAATGAGGCAGAATCATGTGAGGAGAAGAGGGAAAAAGTACTAGTAAAAAAATACAGACTATTATGTGGGATAAAGTTGCCATTGGAGAAAGATCTCTGATGGTGAGTTAGCCAGAGGATTTCTAATAACAGTTCACATCTCACGTTCGATTTGAAGTCATTTGTGTTGCTGTAATGTCAATACCACCTTCATTTCCAATTTTCATGCAATGTTGAGCCTGTGGAACTCAAGAAAGAGAGCTGATTGCCACAAGTCAATTGCCGCATGAGGTCAGTGTAATTTGGAATAGGGCCATTAAATCATAGTTAGGAAGATGCATGCTTGGAGCATGGAGCCAGAGACAACCATGAGCAGATAAGCCTCATTCCCCACCCTGCATCCCAGGAATTCTTTGAAATCTGACAGAAGACTTTGGATTATCACAGAGATGGAATGAGGTTTCCAGTTGACTTTAGAATATACACATGCACACACATATGTCATTTTTACTTCACATGAGAAAAAATATATAAATTTATTTATATGTAAATACATACATAATACTATATATCAATAAAATATATTTTCTTCTGTCAAGTAAAATAATTATATATGTATATATCGATTATAATTTTCTCATGTCACGTAAAAATGACATACCAGGAAGATGCACCTTTTTTATTCTGACATTCGTGGACTCTTTGACTGTCTACCGTAGCAGCACATCTGTTTTTGAAGCATTTCAATACACTCTTTCTCTTAATGAGTCGTCCCTTACAATCTGATTTCCGTCTCCACTGCTCCCATGGACTTGCTCTCACTAAGATCAGCAGTTCCAGATGAGCAGTTCGAGATCACCAATTCAAGCTCCGGAGTTCACAAGGCATTTTATGCTGTTGACTGCTCCTTCCTTACTGCAACTCTCTGCTTTGCCACATGATTCTCCTCTGGTTTCTCTCTGGTCATACTCAGCCTCTGCTCTTCTCCACACTCTCCCTGAGAGCCCTCATTCAAATGCTCATCTTTAAATGCCACTCATACCACATGCCCCCACAAGTGCTTATTTCCAGCATAAATTCCACCCCCATCATTCTAGACCCATACGTTCAAATTGACAGGCACCTCAGACACAATATAAGACTAAACTCATCTTCTTCCCCAAAAATCTGCTGCTGCTGTATTCCCTATCCCATTTTGTGACACCACTATCCACCCAAGTGACCCAGTCAGGAATGTATCAACCTAGACTCCCTGCTTTTGTTGCCTCCTTTCCCCTACATCTCACCAGTAACTGAATTCTGTGGGGTATCTGCTTCCTTAGTCTCTGCTCTATCTGTGCTGACCTCTTTACACCTACACGATGTTCACAGTTTAAGCCTGCATCACTTTGTCCTTAGATCATTACAATGATCTCCTCACCGTTCTTACTGCCACCAGCCTGGGCTTCCCCCGAGTCCATCTTTCTCTCGGTTACACAAGGCATGGTTTTAAAACCCATGTAAACATCATGTACTCCTCCTCTTGTGATCCCTTGACTTTCATAACTAAGCCCACATTCCTTAGCTTAACTGAGTTGTTCAGGACAGGCTCCTGTGACTCTCAGTCCTTACCAGCCTTCTTATTCAGAGACAGAAAACCGCATGGACTTTTTGAAATGTGTTTCAGCAACTCATGCCTCTGTGGTTCAGAGAGGCGTATAATTTGGCCCAGAGAAAGCTGGAAAACATGACAATTTGGATGAAACCTAATTTCCAGTTTTGGTGTACCATAATAATGCCTCACAACTCTTGTCTATCTGGGAGATGGTTTTTTAGCCACCAATCATTCAGTCAATCATTTCTTCTAAGGGCTTTTTGAAAAAGCTGAAAGTTAGACTAAGGGATGAACTGGAGCAAACTAAATATCCAACATCAGAGGACTAATCGAAATAGCCTAAATATCCAACAGTTATTGAAATTGTTTAAAAAAAATATGGCAGGTTACATAATGGTATGTATGTTACCTTCCCGTTTTTAGAAAAAAGATAGTTACATGTGTGTTTAAACATGTATTAGGAAGGATCTAAAAGAATATATACTGAAAAGTTATTAGCAGTTGTTTTATGTGGGTCAGATTTTGGAAATTCTTTATGTTCTTTTTCTTATTTTTGATCTTTTCATTTTGATATTTCTTAATGATTATATACTGTCTTTGTAAAAAGAAAAGGCCACACAGAAACTATACAATAGTCCTATTCTTAATCACAAAAATTACTGATACTGAAGAAAAAAGGAGAATATTAATTCTTTACCCAAATCCTTGTTTTTATAGAATTACATTAAAATCATAGAGATGATTTTTTACTATTTTCTATAATACTCAGTTTCCTCAAACTGAAATGTCCTTCCTCATTTTCTACCCAATCATTTCACTCTTTTTTTTTTTTTTTCAGTCTGACATCTCTATTCTTTAAAAATCCAAATCAAGTGTCACCTGTCCTGAGAAGTTTTTCTTATCTGCTTTTGGTCAAGGGTCTACAGTAGACTGTGGCTTACAAGTCAAATCCATTCAACACCTACTTTTGAATAGCTTGCAGGTAAGAAGAGTTTTTACATTTGCAAATTGTTGAAAAAAATAAAAATAATAAAATTAACAACACATGACAAGTATATAAAATTAAAATGAATTAAAACAGATACGCTCATTCATTTATGTATTGTGTAGCTATTTTCGCCCTACAGTGGCACACAGACCACTTTCACTCACTTGTAGCAACTGCGTCAGGACAGGTATTAAATCAAGATCCTGCTGACACTGAGTTATTAAATACCTGTGGCAGCAGAGCTCTCAGAGCGAGCGAGACTTAGCATCCTGGCTCCATTTCAAATCAGGATGAGGTGTACTTTAAGAGATTAATGTGCAGATGTAAATCATAGCCTAAACACTTCATCTGTTCTTGGACAGCCTCTCTCCCGGTGAGCGGAAAGCTCTTTATAGAGGATGAACTAATTAATTTTCATACCAGTTCTATGAGTTCGCAGGATGCATGAACTAAGAACCCTTGTCCTGTGCTGCAGAGAGTCATAACACCCTGAATGTTTACAGGGCTGAAGTAACATTCTAGAAATGTTTTCCTGAATGACCAATCTGCCCACTTAGTATCTGATTGTATCAGAGTTGTCTCCTTATGAGCTCTATTATATTTTGTCTTGTAGATTAAGTGTGAGGGGCCTTATCTTTATTTACATTTTGTGAAGCACCTAGGACGGGCATGCTGCTCTTTTTTTTCCCTGAGGCACAAAAAGTTCCATAAAGACGGTCTTTTAAATGTAAAGGAAAGGACAGTTTGTCTCCTAATCACTCACTGCTGGTGAGAAGGCCTGGCTGGAGGGCCCTGGCAGCTCCCCTTTCCCTCCTCACTTGGGAAGGCTGCCACACACATTCTTTCTTGGATATTTGTATGGTTTTATCGACGACCCAGTTTATGAGCAACCATTTGGTCCTTTGCCTCATTGTGATGGAGCTGGAAGCCGTTCCCATTTAGAAGAGGCTCATCCTTGTGCGTGTGCAAGAATCAGGGGAAAGGAAGAGTGAAATGATTGGGTAGAAAACAAGGAAGGGCATATAAGTGTTCTGTTCTAAATTCACACACGCAGACACACACTCTAAAAATCTACATTTTGGCTTTTATTCTTTGACAAAAATAATGAAAAGGGGTAAAAATAATGAAGTCACTACCAATACAAACCGAAACTGCTACCATGTTCTAAGCACAGGGAGCCTCTGGGAGGCTTGGGTCTGGATGGAAGCCGAGCCACAGAGCTGCAGAAGGAACATGGGCTGTACAGTCAGAGACAGCCAGTTTCACATGCAACCTTACCCTCTCTGAGCTTGGGTTTCCTCATCTATTAAACAGATGTAGCAAGCACCTTTTAATGTTCTCGTAAAAAGTACGTGAGACAACTTGATAGTTTAGAAAATGTCAGTTACTCCCCCACACGGAATCAGGGCAGTGACATAGCTCACTGGCCTCTGGAACCCTGCTTAAGAGATAATATCAGCTGTTCTTATTACGAGAATGGCAGAACAATAGAAACAGACTAAAAGACACAGACCCAAGAACTATTAGAGAATTTTCTAGTGAAACAGGATCCTCTTAATTGGAGATAATCCAATGCTTTGTACGTGTGGCCCAGAGTGCTTGCCAGGACCACTGTTATACACTGTAGGACACAAAAGAAACATTGCTAATCACAGTTATTACCAGGGACTTTGGAAGAGATTTGTAGCTTTCATGAATTGGAGTGGAACGCTGTAGTAGAATGAAGGTAATCTCTGATGCGTCTTTTATTTGAATACTGATCATTCTTGAGGGAGGCAGGGGTGGGGTAGAATAACGCTTGGGGATTGCAAATACATGTGCCCTTGTCTTTGGATGTGTCATGAATATTGACATCACCAGCATTTGTATAGAGCACAAAAGTGTGAGACCCACGGGACTAAGGCTCGTCCAAGGAGAGTTCAAAAGGTGACTTGAATGGTGAACCTAGCACCTCAGCCACAACAAGATAGCTTCCAATTCAGGGGGCCTATCTGCCAGGCAGTCCCCTAATACTCATTTCCTTGTCACCAAGGAACCTTCTAACTTTCAGTTTTTCTTCTTTCAGAAATAGTTGATTTTAATTATACCTGATTGAATTGACCAGGTCTTATGAGGGCATCAGCTGACATCCTTGTTCTCCTATTGATGCATCTGAGATGATAAAGACCCACTTTGGGGTCTTTTCCCGAGCTTTTATCTCACTACCAAGAAGAGCTTAAAGAAAGTTTTTGATTCCAGATCTTTGAAAAGATCCCTGATCAAATTTTTTTGGACATGAGAAAACAAAAAGAAAGGCAAATGCTAAGCACCCAAACCCTTTTTGGGTGAGAATGTAATATTTTAATGTTTAGCAAATGTTACATACACACCTGACAGATGTATCAACTCACAAAAAAATATTAGTTTGTTTAAAAAAAAAACCCAAAAAACTTCAACCCAAATTTATTGGGATTACAAAAATAACAGCACATTTCATTAACTTATTACAGCCCAGAGTTACCAACACAACCAAAGATATGGAGAGCATTTTTAAGTAAACAGCTTCTTCCCAATATAAATCTCATGACATAAAAAAGTTTATTTTCATATTTACAGAAGAAACCTGCTGATCGTTTCTTAAAATTCTCTTCGGAATTAATGGGTGAGGCTATTTTTAAAGTCAGAGAACATTTCAAACTGAAGAAGGTATTTTAGAAACATCTCACAATGCATTTTATTTAACACCAATGAATAATTCTGCATCCTCTTCTAAAAATTGTGTTTTTATCGCAGAGCTTCTGGAACTTCCACCTATAAAAATAGGGGATTTTCTTTCAATAAAGACAGCACAAACGATAAGTGAAAAACATCTGTAGGGTCTGTCTCTAGCAGTATTTTCTGAGAAGAACTCAGATATAAATTGATTATTGCTGCGTGGTATTTAAAATTTATATTACAAAGTATTTAAATCATGTATAATTCTGTGGTAAAATTTTGACAAGTGTTGAATCTTTTGTTGGAATGTACATGATACTCCCTGATTTTCTTAGCAAGGAAGTCAGGATTTTTCATATGGCAGAGTGTCTGAAAATGGGCCTGGCCCTTGAAGGACTGAGAGGCTAAGTAGGGGGCCCAGGCACACCTCACAAATGAAACTCTGCTCACTGGTGACCTGCTCCTGGTAGTCAAAGCTTGGCAAGCTTGCTCTTGAATACTAAAATAAATATTAGAAACTAATAAGTATTTTGAGAGGAGACTTCAGTACTGCTATGTGAGGCAGGCCGACTCCTTTACTAACTGCGCCCCAAGTTCTGCTGCTGGGGAACTTACCTTCTTTAGCTGTCTTATGCTGCTTCCCCGAATGGCTTCCATGAGATTGTCATGAGCAGATCTCTGTGGGGTAGAAGGTCGGGAACTGTCTTCCATTTTCTTCTCTTGCACTGACCTCAGGGAATTTTTAATTTCCTTTAGGATATTGTTTGGCTGTTTCTTAACCTTTTTCCCTTTTTTCTTTTTCTGTCCATTTTGTAATGACCGCTGGGCACTCTCCTGTTGTTTGATCACTTCGGCGATGTTTCGGGTGATGAGCTTTTTGTCTGGGAGCGGAGGGGGTGGGGGCGGAGGGGGGGGCGGCAGCCTTTGAGGAGGAGGGGGTGGGGGCGGAGGGGGCGGCGGCGGGGCCGCAGGAGACGCGGGGCGGCTCCTCGGGGTCTGGACCTTCTTGGGAAGTTTGGGAGAGGGCCTGGGAGATGCGTACGGTGAGGAGCCAGGCGTTCCTCTTTGCCAGACTTTGGTCCTAAGGTTGGCTCCCCCGTCGTACCCCTCCTGCTGTTTCTGCTCCTGCATCCGCTTCTGCCTCTGTTTATCCATATTTCTCGTCAACAGGCTCGTCATGCTCATCCTTGGTCCTGGGAGCTCGAAATGGTAGCCCAGCCTGAGCAGCGTGGTGTTCTCCCTCAGCAGCTTGACGATCTCCATCTCCACCTGGCTGCCCATGATGTGCCTCTGGTTGTGGAAGCGCAGCTCGGTGAGCGCCGTGTTGCGCTGCAGCGCCCTCATGATGGCCAGGATGCCCTTGCCCGTGACGAAGTTGGACTCGATGTTGACGCTGGTGATGTGCTCGTTGACTCGGAGCATGTCGGCGATGGCCAGCGCCGCGCTGTCGTCGGCGCGCGTGTTGGCCAGGCTGAAGGTCTTCACCGCCGTGTTGCCTTTGAGGGCCTCGGCGAAGCGGGCGAGGGTCTGCGACGTGATGTTCTCGATGTTGTTCAGATTCACTTCTGTGGTGTCGGGGTCGTTGTTCTTGATCTTTTCCAGAGCGTCCTCAATCACCGTAGGGTTTCCGCAGGGGTGGATGGCAGCCGGCGACTCTGTGTTCCTTCCACTGTGGCCGTTGGTCAAATTTATGTTTTCTATTTGACTCTTAAACGTCTTTGGCCTAGAGTTGTCACAACCGACACTATCATAATTGACAGTTCCGTTAATACCTTGCTCGCTGTCCGTTGCAATGTCCTCGTCCTCGCTGGCCTCGTCCTCGCTGGCCTCGTCCTCGCTGGCCTCCTGCTCCTCCTCCTCCTCCGTGTACACCTCGGAAACCTCGCTGTTACTTTCGGTGAAGATAAGCTCTTCTTCGCTCTCCTCTTTGTCTTCTTCTGCAACCTGAAGAGTGTGGTATCATCGTTAAAGTCTGTCGTTCTTAAGCATACTTTTTAATTGTACAGAAGTAACAGGGTTTTATGTCGTAGACCTTAAAACTGACACAATGTTAGTTATATGTCAATTATATCTCAATAAATTTAAACAAGAAAAGTAACACATGGCAAATAATACAAAAATATATAAGGGAAAAAATGAATCTCCTGCGTGACCAAGGTTAACTTTTCATTGCATAACTTTCAGCAGCTTTTTCTGCAAGTATTTCTTTTTTTTCTTCAGAATAAATATCCAGAATTCAATGTGTTGAATTAAAATTTACTATCATTTTGCCTCTTTGAGCAAACACATTGGAACTTCAGCTTTGGAAAACCCTGGATGGATTTTTATTCTCTTAACTATCTAGTATGAACTACTTGACTCCTAGTGTACTTACAACTTAGCAAATTCAACCCTCCCTTCTGGAATCACCCCTCTGACCTTGCTTCTCTTTCCATCCCAAACAAACAGATGACAACCAAAACACACAATATGTTAATAGGTTCCCTTTTTTAATGTTCAAAACTCTCCCCCGAATTTGTCTCCTATAGCAGATGCTGCAGGAGCCAAGTGCTCTCTGCCCGAGCCTGTCTCAGTACAAACAGAGGCAGGGGTGTCTTTTGCTCCTCCATGATTTATCCACCTCTCACGTGGAGTTTGGCACAGGGGCTTGGAGACCCCACACCACCTGTGAGCTGAGCTGCTGCTGTGCCTGTCTTGCTCTGGGGAAGGAAGCTGAGGGGACAGAGATGCTCTTCAGGCCAGCAGCAGGCCCAAACCCAGCTCTATGCCGAAAACATTCAGGTCGCCCTTTTCAGCAAACAGGCTTGAAATCACACTCCAGCACAGGGTTAAATGAGACAGACTGCGGGAGACAGGAGGTGGAAAAGGTAATCGCCCCTGGCTCTAACTAGATTCTAACTGTAACGTGGAACAGCTTAGAACAGTAGAAAATCTTGAAGCAAGCCATTGCCTCACCCTGACAGTCTTCAATTATTTAGCATGTATTAATAATGAAAGACTTTCAGGCAAACACAATTTCATTCTCTCTGTCTTTCCTGTTTACAGGGCTCTGTTCTAAGAAGCCCAACTGACGACTTCTTTCTTTTCTTCTTGCGAATTTTTTCTTTTTATCTTTCTGATAAAAATTGGAAATTGCTGACAGTTTGATTTTCCCTAATGCTATCTTTTTAGTCCTTTCTCTTTATCTGTCTCTCCCTTGTCCCCAAAGCCTTGATTCTTCCCCCTACTTTGGCAACTTCTTCTATTCATTTATTTATTTATTTAGTTTGACCCCGAGGCTCCTGCTGTCTGGGGCATGTGGAATGAGCTTTGGAAAACACTGTGCTTGTCTCTAGGTTTGTTTGCCCAGTTGCTATCACAAAATAGGCTCCAGTTATCCACTTGTTTGGAGTGGCAGGCACCAAGTGATGGCCTGGGGAAGAGGTCAGCCCCTTCTGGGATAGCTTGTCCAGTCTTAATTTACTCCTTCAGGATCAGGAGGGAGAGGACACTGTGTGTGTGTGTGTGTGTGTGTGTGTGTGTGTGTGTGTGTGTGTGTAGCTTTTTCCATATTTGGAGGAAAGAAGCCTGTCTCAAAACCCAAGGTATACTGCCTTTGACACCACCATTAAATTTTACCCCCTTAGGATTTTCAAAGACCTTTAGGCTTTATCTGCAAAGATGTTTTCCCTTCAACAATGACATGAAGAGATAATATGTGAAACTTTTATCCAGAAATGAGTTATTGTGTAATATCTAAATGCCACTTCTTCCAAAAAGCCTTCTTTGATACCCTCTCAAACTATCCTTTTGATGCATTCTCACGGCTTGTACTTTCCACAATAAAGTAACTGTTTTAATGACTTGTTTATCATTTCCCGCCCCCCAAAAGACTATTAGCAAGTTGAGGACTGAGATCACATCTTTTTTGGTGGCCTCATACAGTGCCCAGCCTGTAGCAGGGGCTCAGTAAATATTTGTTTAAGAAATGAACATAACATGACATGGGCTAACCACTCCTGAGTCGGGGCTATGTCTAGGATAAAAGTTCTGACAGGGCTGGGTAGGGGTAAGGTGACCAACTGTCCTGGTTTGCCTGGGCCTGAAAGCTATCCCAGGAAACAGGATTTTCAGTTCTAAAATTTAGATAGTCCCAGATGATCCAAGATGGTTGGTCACTCAAGGTGGGGGACATCTAAGAAAGGAACACCAGAAGGAAGAAAGGTGTCTAGAGAAGGGAGGTAGAAGGATGTAAAAAACAATCTTTGCCTTTTTCTAAATTATTCTGGCACCAGGACACACTACATTCTTCTGGATCTCCTAACTGCCGCTGCTCTGGAGTTACCGTCATCCAGCGAGGATGGGGGTGGGAAAGTGGGGAGAGGGCGAGGCAGTGAGGCATGGGGTGCTGAGGAGAAGGTGAACAATGGTGCACTTAGAAAATAAATAAGGCAACAAAATGGGGTGGCTGACTGTCTCCCGATCACCTCCCTGTCGTCGTTACATACACAATGAGGCAAGAGGCTTGATTTTTGGTTCTGGTTCTGAGTCTACTCATAAAGAGCTGGTTAGGTTTAGACAAGTCACCTCTTGGTTGGGCCTGGGGTATGGGTGTCCCAAAGAAACTGCAGTATAGTTGAGTGGTTCTCTAACTGTGGTATGTGTCACAAACAACTGCAGGGCTTGTGAGATCACAGAATGCTGGGTCTCACTCTGAGTTCAGCAGGTCTTGGGGAGCCTGGAATTAGCGGTTCTAAGAAGTCCTCAGGAGATGCTGGTGTTTGGACACCCACATTTTGAGAATCATGGTCTTCGTGCCAACAGAGCTTGGTTTGAATTTCAGCTCTACTTTAAAACCTTTAATCTCAAATGCATTTTTTAACCTCTCCTAGTCTCAATTCTCACATGCAACAGGTAAGAATTCACTGAAATAGTGTGTGAACTCATTGATACCTATGCCTGAGACCCAACAGATATTGAAGCTAGGGGGCTCTAGATCCCCCTGGGGCCACTTAATGTAGTTTAAGTTTCTGTGAATCCAGGGGGGCAGAGGCTGTCATTCAACAGGAGGTGAACATGACTTTCACAAGCCTTTATACAGCCAGTAGCCTGATAACAAAGACCCCCATCTCCTTCTCATGGTCCATACTGCACTGGTCTTCACCTATGCTGCAGCCCCCCCTTCCCACCATAAGCTGCTTTGAGCTTTTTCATGTGATGGAAATGGGTTTACACCCTCCACCAGTAAGCTTCTGCTCAGCACTCCTGTGACTACAGAGACAGCTTGCCGGCGGGGAAAGTGTAGTGGGATAAAAGGAAACTAACGGAGAAAGGAATCAAAGTTCGTCAACATGGCAGCCTCTCTGATTGAGCTGATAAGCCGTTGGCAGGAATCAAAAAGAACCTTTGGCAGGGTCAGGTGGGTTTCGTCGACAGCTGATGACAGGCTTTGCCCTTTTTTTCCCACCCATCTCAAGACATTATGACATTAAAATGCTTTTGTTGGATTATTGTTACAACGGCTGTCTGTTCTGGATCTTCTGAAAAATGTTTAGTTTTTTTTTTTATTGAGGAAATTCCTTAATAACTAATAAAATGTTCAGACTTTATATATTTTATCAGGTTTTTGACACACATTCCCACATCAAGAAAAAGAAAAAGAAAGAAAGAAAGAAAGAAAGAAAGAAAGAAAGAAAGAAAGAAAGAAAGAAAGAAAGAAAGAGAAGGAAGGAAGGAAGGAAGGAAGGAAGGAAGGAAGGAAGGAAGGAAGGAAGGAAGGAAGGAAGAAAGGAAGGAAGGAGGAAGGAAGGAAGGAAGAAATAAAGAAAGAAAAGAAACTAACTCTAAAAATCATGATTGTGGAGGAATGGACCAGCCCAAATCCTAGCCTGTCATCATGTTCTTCCGCATCCCCTCCCTCTCCAGCCCTTCCATGCAGCCAGCCACTGTGGCCTTGGCAGACCCGGCCTGATCCCAGTGACCCTTCCTGTGATGATTGACATGGACAAAGCTCACACATATCTTGCTACAAATGTGGTCCACACACTCTATCATCAAGATCATCTAACAGTGCCTAGATTAGAACTGTGGAAGTCTTACCATTGGCTTCCGGCCATTTTGATTTTAGATGGTGCCAGTAGAGCACAGAGGTCTTAAACTGTTGCTCCTGACCCACGTTCTCCCAACAAATTCAGAAACTTATTTTAACATTCTTATCGCTATTACTATTTCCCCAGAGCATAGTCTTTTGAACTTCCTTCTGGCGATGATTTATTTGGCAAATTTAAAGTGACTGTTTACTGGACAGAGAACAAGAGCTTAATAGACCTGAGCTCTCATCTAAGTACATGTCGGGGTCCCAGAATCACCATTGTAAAGTAGGAAGGAATCTTAGAGTTCGTCTATACAGGCATGCTTAACCTGGGTCCCCAGGTAGGTTTTGAAATTCTATGTAAGAGTTTGCATATGTAAGCAAAAGCACATATGCATTATCTTAAGAAGAAGGTCCATAACCTATCAATATCTTAAAGGGATTTTACACACACACACACACACACACACACACACAAAACAACACTGGCTCCCTTTCCCTCAATGGACAGATGGGAAAGAGAACCTTGCAGAAGTGACTATCTGTTAAGGTCTAATAACATAGGGACAGAGCAGGGCCTAGAAATAAGGTCCCCTGACTCTCAAGCCCCATGTATTTTCTCGCCACCTCACACTTCTTGGTGTTGGAATAAAAGGATTCTTTTTACTGTAGCCGCCATCACAGTCATAGTAACCAGAGTACCCACTTTTGTCTCTGTAAATTTACTTAACTACCATATATATACACACACACACACATCAGAAACATGCTATGCCACATCCCCTACTTAGAACTTGTTAGACTTACATTTGACAAAATATTTAAACCCATGCCTTCCTTGTGAATTATTTCCCACTTGAAGATTCCATCTTTAGTCAATTATGGAACCCCAGATAACAATTTTACATATTATGATCCATTGGGTAGCCATAGCAGTTACATGACTATTTCCGCCTGAGAAAATTTTCAGTTTCAGGTTATAATAAAAGTGATGAGGACTGCAAAGTCAGGATCACAGGTTCCTAGGTTTGGGGTGGGGTGGGGAAGGACCGGAAGTAGCCAAAGAAAAGTCCCCGGAGCCTACCTTTCCACACTCCCCCAGCCTCTCCTTCTCCAGGAGTTTTTGGGACTCCTTTTCCCAATAGGCCATCAGTGCCTCTCTGCTGAAATTCCCCGTGGGGGTTTTCTCGGTCAGACTCTTTTGTCTTAGCCCCACGGGAAGGTTGCGATCAGGTTCAATGTCTTCCAGCTCCCTCTCTAGCTCCTTCAGCTCCTCAGCTGACAGGGAAGCGAGGAGCTCATCCTCATCGATGGATTCGTATTTGCTAAGTCCTCTCCGGTAGCCGAAGGTAGACATGGTCCCTGCTTTGTCAGACCCGCAGGGAGCTTAAAGAACCAGGTATTCAAGGCAGCCAGGAGCAGGCAGGGAGGTGAGTGGGCAGGCTGGTCAGCAACTGGTGCTAGGAGTAGCTGCCGATAGCCTTTTAAGAGTGATGATACAGGGCTGTGACAATGCAGAGAGGAGTGAAAGCATAGGCTGTTTTAAGCATCAGACGTCAGCTAGACATTTGAACACAAAGAATGTCACATCGGTGGTGGATGGAAGTCTCGGAACCAGGGGAGATCATTAACACACTGGCCAGGGACAGATTTAGCTGAGCCTGATAGCTCATGAGGACAGGCAGAGAGTGTTTCAGATAGGGAGAAACACAATTTTTACTTTGTGTTCAAACAACAGGAGAATAAAATTTATTTTGAAAATGACTCACTACCACCGCTGTGGCCATGAAAAGATTCTTTCAGTGTAATCTTAGAGGTTGAGAGATGGTTATACATCACTCTGTGAGTAATAATTCAGGTTCTCCTTAAAACATATTGTGGGTGGCATTGATGGGAACAGAAAGCTATAATAGTAGAGTACTTTATATCTTTTATTGTATTTTGCAGTTTATAAAGCACTTTAATATAAATTTCCTAATCATAACAAGTCCTGTGACGTGACTAACACTACCCTCTTTTACAGATTTTGGCAACTAAGGCTCTGAGAGATTAAGTGAAAATTTTGAAATCAGACAGCCAGAAGTGCAGAAATGGTTTCCTCCACTGCACAAAATGGCTTCCTTCTCCTCACCCATGAATATTTAGTAAACAACTAGATTTGTGAATAAAACTTCAAAAAGATAGATAATAAGACTGGATATGATCTATTAAGAACTAACACTGGGCCAGCCTAGTGCTAAGCAGTTTGTATATTTTTATCTCATTTAATCCTACAGTTCTGTAGGGTATACATTATTACCCATATTTTACTAATATGAACTCAGAGAGGTAAAGTAACTAGCCCAAGGCCACAGAGCTAAGAAGTGGTGGAGCTAGAATTTGAACCTGAATTAGTTTCTGGGCTGAAAACTGAAGAGATGCTAATTTGAAATAACATGTACATATTCTTATGAATGTGATAAAATATATACATAGTTTATAAAACTTCATAAATGTATCATTTTAGTATACAGATAAAAATCTGTTAAAATGTACATGCATTGAAGTATACATTTATCAATATCTGTATAATATACTATATTTTGTTTATACATTCAGAAGTGGGTCAACATTTGGATTCTTTACAGGTTTGGGTTGTTATAAATAACACTGCTATGAACATTTACATGCGATTCTTTGTGTGGCCATGTGTTTTCATTTCTTTTCGGTAGAGACATAGTAGTGGAATTGCTGAGTTATATGGTAAAATTACATTTACCTTTCCAAAAAACTGACAAACTATTTTCAAAATGGCTGCACCAATTTACATTCCCATCAGCAATGATGAAAGTTCCAGTTTCTTCACATCTTAATTTGTTATTGCTTATTTTTCTGATTATTGCCATTTTAGTCGGTATGAAACGGTATCTCACTGTAGCTTTAATTTTCATTCCTCTAATAATTTGCCATCTTATAGCTACTTTGGTAAAATATTTATTCAAATATTATGCTTATTTTAAAATTGAATTGTCTTATTGGGTTTCAAAAATTCTTTATATAGTCTAGACTTTATCAAATGTATTATTTGCAGGTATTATCTCCCATTCCGTGGCTTGTCTATTGGTGTCTTATGAAGAGCAAATGTTTTTAATTTTGATAAAGTCCAATTTATCAAGTTTTTTTCTTCTATTTCTTAAGTTTTCAGTGTTATAACTAAGAAATCTTTTCCTAGCTCTAAGTCAGAAGGAATTAGTCCTATGTTATCTTCTAAGAGTTTTTTAATTTTAGGTTTTTATATTTAGATCTATTACCCATTTTAACTTAATATTTACATATGTGTAAGGTAGAGTCTAAGTTCATCTTTTTTGCATGCAGATATCCAATTGTCTTAACATCTTTTTTTGTAAAGACCATGCATGCTTTCTCCTACTGAATTATATTGATGCCTTTGTGGAAAATTAATTGTCCATAAACGTAAGGGTTTCTTTATGGACACTTAAATCTCTTCTATGGAACTATGTGTGTATTTTCTTATGCTAATACCACATGGTCTTAATTATTATAGCTCTGTAGCACATTTTGAAATCAAGAAGTGTAAGTCCTCCAACTTTTTTCTTTTGCAAGAATGTTTTGGCTATTATTATCTTAAGTCATTATGGTATTCTGCCTCTAAAAATAACCATGACTCTTTTCAATGATACTAATGAGAAAGGTGATTATAAAATTAGAAATGATGAGTTCATTGTTTTCTTTTTTTTTTTTTAATGGCTTGTTGTGTGTACTTTTATGTAGAATCAATGGTAACACATCTTTTTTATGTGAAAGTGAGTTAGGTTTTTGGAAATGACATCAAATCATTATAGCCACATCTGGTGAATATAATAAGTTATTTAGTGGAATAATAACATTTTAGGTAAAACAATGAATGGTAGTTACAACTATATAAAAACCTAAGTTTTTTAAAAAATAAGAATATACATGAAAATGATAGCACAAATTTGTTTTTTCAACAATTATGCATTGGCCTATAGGATGTGTTGACCACTATGCAAATTTAGAGTCATATAATTATGTACAAAAAATAGTGGGATTGTGTTTTACTCTCCTCTATTTCTCTTTCTTTCATTTGTAATTCTTCTGTAACATTTTAATATTTTTATTTGACAATTTATTAAACACATACTACATGTTAGATTTTAATTTAGGTGTTGGGGTTTGAGCAGTAAAGAAAACCAACAAAGTCTCTTCCTTCATGGAGCTTACATACTAGTCGTAGGAGAGAGACAATGTATAACAAGTAAATACAAAGCATATTGAACAGAAGCTCTATGAAGAGAAATAGATGAGAGTAAGAGGTAAGAAAGGAGAAGGGAAGAAAGGAGATAATATTTCATGTAGGGAAGATCCCTGTAATCAGCTGACATTTGAGCACTGACCTGAAGAAGTAAGGGCTTGATGAGTGCAGATTATAATACTACCCATTTAGTGTGATTATAAAATAATTTCTCAGATATTCTTGGAATCACAGATTCTTAGTTTTCAAAGGCACTTTGAAATACGTGAATTCTATCTTTATCACTTCTATAAGTGGTCACCTAGTTTTTACTTGAACACCTTCAGTGAAAATTAAACATTACCAAAAATTATTTCACTGTTGGATGGCTCAAATCATTAGAAAAATCTTCTTTCTATTGTGTTGAAATTGATCCCTTGCAAAGCCAACCCATATATTTTAGTTTTCTCATAGGAACAACCCAGTATAAATATAGTGTCATGTGAGTTTCTTCTCACAAATCTTGGGTGGTCCACAAATGACTCTGAAAATGACTCTAAAAGAGGAGACTTTACAATGTTTTGCTCTGTGGCAGTATCATGAGGGAAAAAAGAAAATGGCCCCTCAAAGACACCACCTTAAGAGTAATGGTCATTTAGATATCTTAGTATTGTGTTACAAATAACTCTGATTACAATAATAATCACAACTCCTGGGTGATCTTAGCTCACTGGATCCCCCCTTTAAGTACTCTCCACACACTTTAAGTCCATTGAGTGAGCAAATACCAGCACCTGACCTTGGAAAGACTTAAGTATGATGCATAAGTTAGGTTTTCTTGCAATCTTGTCTACACTGAAGGGGAAAAAATTAATCATAACTATTCCAAGCATCGGCATTTTCTATTTTGGGATTTTTTATTTGATCACATTGTTTTTGAGTAGAATTGCTTTTAGAGTCAACAATATTATAAGGCTTTTCAAGGTTAGCATCTTTTGTTAAAAAAAAATCTCTATCTTGGGGAGAATCATTTTCATAATTCTTGATTGATAATCTGATACACACTATTTCCCAATATATTGACATTTTCCCTTTTAGTGAAAACCTTCCCTCCTCCGCTTTGGTTTCCTCTTGAAAATGTTATTATCTGTTTGTTCAGCGTACATTTACCAAGTGCCAGCTGTGTGGATAGGTACTGTGTTGGAAACTAGGATTACAAGCAGAAAAATAGAAATTGATCTAGTCTCTGCCCTCAGGAGCTCATACTCCTGGGAGAAAGGCAGACAGCTGACAGTAACACAATGCAGTGACAGCCTGGCCAGTGTGCCAGCAAGAGAGACAAGGAGTGCAGAAGAAGAAGCAAAACAGCCCACGTGGGTGGAGTCTGAGAAGACACAGAAGCCGATAGAGCTTTCCAGACAGAGAGAGCAGCCTTGTGCAAACATGCAGGTGTATGAAAACAAAACCAAAAACCTAGAATCATTCAAGGTAGCAGTGGCGGTAGGTGGAGATAGACAGAAACTGACCCTGGTCCTTTTACTATTTCAAATAGAATGCTTTGGTATTTTGGTATTTTGACCTCTACTCTTTTTTTTTTTTTTTTTTTTTTTGAGAGCCACCAGCATCATGCCTGTCACATGGTAGATGCACATTAAATGTTGCATATTTTTTATTTGAAGAGTCATGTCACGGAGTTTGGGACTTTAATATCATCTACTGTTAAGTGGAAATCTCTAACATTATCCCATAGTCACCATCCATGGCCATAGTTTGCCTTCTTGAATGTAGGCAACTGTTAATCCTAGCAAGTGTCAAGATATTAATGAAGACCAAAGCTCATCAGCACTTCTAAAAATCGGCAGTACAAGCTCTGCCAGTGGAATTGGGATTTTAATAAATGGTATTTTAGGCAGTGATAGGAGACCTAACTCCACTTGTCATAACTTCAGCCAGATCTCTCTGTGACAGGAGACTCTCCCTGCCTGAAGGTGAATCACTTTGCTTGTGGCTTAAGTACTTTAGGCTATTAATGTTTAAAAATGTTAAGAGGCCCTACCGATTGTTTATTTTGTTTTCTTTAATTATTCCTTAATTTTAGGAAGAATTTGGTAATTTTGAGAATTGTTTGTGTTGCATAATGTTTGTATAGGTGTTCCTATTTATAATCATAAAACAGAGTTAAATGAATGTATTATATGAATATATGTCATAAAAGTCTCATTTTCTCTGGTCCTCTGCTTTATTCTACAATAGGCCCTTGTCACTCACAGATCCAATATGTGTAATTTCAATAATTTAAAGGACCCCAAATGTCCAAGATTTACCATTATGTGTCATTTTACTGAGCTAAAATTTGTATCTTCAAGCACAAGAATGTTTCATGAAACTACTTTAAAAAACTCTATTGGGGTGTCTCACCGGCACCTAAAAGTCAGCCTGCTCCAAACTAGTAACTTCATTTCCCTTTTTCTGCCTTCACCACCTCAGCCCTGGCTGCCACATTTCTGAAAACAGTATCCTCATTCACCCAGGTGCTGGAGCCTGTGTGTTATCCTTGGCTCCTCTCACCAACGTTGTCATATTCAGTCAAAAGCTCTTGAATCCTACTTCTTGTCTGAGGATTGCCCCTTGTCTCAACTAGAGGCTAAGCTGCTGTCCTGATCTTCTTCAATGACTGCGACATTGACTCTCCGATCCATTGTGGTTGGACATTTTTTCCTATTTTCCCACAATACCGCCAGAGTAACTTTTGGCAAACATAAATCTCATCGAGTCCTTCACCTAAAACCCTTAAATGGCTTCCATTGTGCTTCAGAAGGAATCTTTAACCACGCCCTCTGGACCCTGTTCACCTCGCCAGTCTTAACTTGGGTCGCTTCCTCCAACTCTCACACTGGAGCCACATGGGCTCCTTGAACGCCACACTCCCTCCCTCCCTAAGCCAGTGCGCATGCTCCTTCCTCTGCCGGATGCATGGGACTCTCTCATCTTGCTCGGGTCTGCAGTAACACTCTTCCAGGTGGGCCTTTCCTGATTCTCGAGGCCGGTTTTGTTCTCCCAGCTCCCACAAAACTCTCCATTCCATGGCAGCATCCCACTGCTTGTTTTGACTTTGTCTTCACAGGAGAGGCGTTTCTCCAAAGGAAAGGACCATGTCTTCCCATTCACTGTCCGAGGGCCTAGCACGGTTATTAGGTATCCAGGAATTATGTTTTTTAAAAATATCAAAACCAGATGAATTACACTGTGGGCAGGGGTAGATCCAGCTCTTATAGAGCCTGAAGATAATATGGTGTTGGAGTCTCTTTAAGAATAATAATATGAATTGTAAATAAACAAAATTAGTTAAGAAAGGGAAACTATTTAAAACAATAATAGAATCATGATAGGCTGCTAGGTCTTTCTTCTGAGAGCTTCTTAAGCAGTTTACCGGAAATACTTATAAAGAAATCCTACCTAATTGTAACCTGGCTTCTCTGCTCCCTCCTCTCCAACACTCCACTACGCCTGGGAACCCCAACACCCACAGGGGAGTTCGGAAGCTCCTGCTTCACAGTCAATCTTCCTTTGAGTGTGGCCCCCAGACTAATAAACAAGCCCAACTGGCCACTACACATTCATCTCATGATGGCATTTTTGTTCATTTCATGCTTGCCTTTCTTATTTAAATGGGCCCCAATTTGCTGATGAGAACACATGGAAAGCATACACTATGGTTTCATTTGCAAAGTGGGGAAACTGGAAATTCTCTTATTCTCACAAAAGTAAAAGCTTTATCTACTGTTAACAAGCTGTTCCTAAGTTTCTTTCTTTCTTTTTTTTTTTTAAGGCTTATATATAATCTCTCTCACTGTACAGGTTCACGACTACATCTAACATATTTCCCACTTACACAGGAGGATTTGGGTTTTCAACATTTCCTATGATGGTTTGTCATAGGGCTGCTGAACTAAAGTAATGACTCTTAAGGAAGTTAAGCTTCCGACTTCACTCAGTCTGTCTGAGGGAGCTTCTGTTAGCTGGAGAGAGTCCCAAGGGGAATGTCAGACTGAGGTCAGGCCCTGGATAGACAACAACCAAACAGACCACTGGGATCAGATGAGAACTGGCAACACCTTTATCAAGTCTTCACTCTCAGGCTTGGCAGCCAAGCACATCTCCCAGCTATGCCAGCTGGTGGTAGTGAGCATGAGTCAAATTTAAAATTATTAGGGCTATTTATAACAACAATTTCTTGTCATTGTATAACATTTAGTTTACAAAATGTTTTTATATACAATGTGCCAAGCAATCTAACATAGTAATATGCTCTCTGTCTAATATTTGTTTATAGCCACCACTTTACCCTGTGTGAGGCAACACTTGATGTAGTAGACACTATTTCTCTCATTTTACAAAGGATGAAAATGAGTTCTGAGGTTCCGAGAGGTTAAAAAAAATCTCTTTAAGTATGCCCAGCTAGTAAGTGGTAATCGGAGTCATGCTCTATAGGTCCAAACTGCTTCTCATGTTGAGATTTACTAGTTTGTCATTTCAAAATGTACCACAATGAAAGACAGATGGTGTGAAGGACAGATATTTTTAATAGAGCATCTAATGCTTTGCTTTATGTTTATTGGGTTTGAATTTCCTTTGTTGAACTAATTCAAACATATAAAAATTAGTCCCATGCAAACGAATAAAAAGATAAACTGATAATGATAGAACTCTAAAGATGAAAAAAATGATTTCTGGAAAAAATTCAAAAGCAAGGAAAGAATAGCTGAATTTCACCAATCAGATCTTTCACCTTATGCTGCTGATTATCAATGTGAAATTCCACTTAAGAAACAGGGAGCAGATTTGATATACATCATCTGAAGTTCTAATGAGGAAATGTTAGTTAGGGCGTATGGCAAATCTGAGGCATTCATTCATTTCTGCAACTGGTTTCCTTGTAACCCCGAGTGTTGATATCACAGTTTTGGATAGATTAGCTCACCGTGGTACAAGGAAGAATGTTGTGAAGGGGGAGCAACTAAAACATGGATCTTTACCCCAGGAAGTTTTCCTCCTCAGGTTCAGGACAACTGTCACGGTAGAAAACTCCAAGTCCTTCAGGGGAGAGGTAGCACACAGGGCAGAAAAGCAGAGATCTTGTGAAGAGGGGCTGGAAGGGTAAATTTGGTGTCGAAGCACAGGAATATAGGGACTCTGTGTGCCCAATCATGGGACAGACAGTTAGTGCTTGAGAGCTGGTATCTGGTTACTGAGCTTTTCCAATGGCAGATTCCTGAAAATCGAAGGCCTTGTCTTTTCTCACAGACTCGCAGTTCCCCGCTGACCTTTGCTTCCATGGTTCCCCTGTGTTCTTGAAACCCATAGCCTTCTGATTGCAGCCCCTGCCTCCCCACATGTTGTTCTTCTTTCTTCTGCACCCAAGGAATCAGAACTTGTTGTCAAGGGTGTTAAAAAAAAGGCCCATGTCACTGGTAACATGATTCTTTGCTAGTTCATGCTCTTAATAGAACAAGAAACCCTCATTTTTAGCATTCAATCTGTATGTTTCTGTATGGTTATAAATAATAATAATAATAATAATAATAATATGGAAAAGTCATATTACAGCCAGCATAAAAATGTCAGAGGTTGGCAGAGCAGGCTGATTTTGTCTAGGTTGAAGGCCAGTAAGACTGGCAAAAGCAACAAGGATTGTGCCGCCCTTGAATGCTATCTCATCATCTGCTTTTAGTGGTCTTATCAGCAGAGCAAAACCAATAAATCATGTACTGTTAGCAACACATCCAAGCTCTTTCCTCTGAGACAGATGGTTCCATTGTTTAGTTGGGCTGTCTTAGCGAAGGTGTAAACATGGCATCAACTGTCCATGATGAGAGACATACTTCTTTTTTTAAAGAGATTTATTCAGATATAATTTACATACCATAAAACGTACCCACCTTAAGTATAAAGTTAAAAGATATTTTTCAGTAAATTTACCAAGTTGTGTGACCATCACCACAATCCAATTTTAGAATGTTTCCAGTACCCTCAAAATTCCCTGTGTTCATTTGCCGTCAACCTTTGTTTCCACCCCCGAGACCCAGACAACCACTAATCTGTTTCCTGTCTCTATATATTTGCTCTGTCTGGACATTTTATATAAATGGAATCATAGTGTTCTTTTGTGTCTGTCTTCTTTCACTTAATCTGAAGGTTTTGAGGTTTATCCATGTTGTAGCATATCACTGAATACTATTCCATCATATAGATATGCCATAATGTGTTTATCCATTCATCGGTTGATAGACATTTGGACTATTTCCACTTTTTGGCTATAATGAATAATGCCTTCCTAATCTGAATGAAAAATGTTGGGGTGGAAATAGTCTGAGAGTTGGAATTGGGAGCCCCAGGTTGAATCCTAGCTTAGTTAACTGTAAGATTGATTTCCTTATTTACAGAGTGGACATAATTAACCCCTTCCCTGTCTTGCTCCTGGAGTAGTTATAAGAATCAAATGAGATGATGTATTATGTGGAATGCCTTGTGAACTGTAAAACAGAAATGAAAGAAAGTCAGTGTTATTGAAGTAGTCTTTACAGAATGCATTAACGTAAACTAGATATTTCTCAAGATTCTTTCCATACTCATAGAACAAATAATCAAGCTTTTGAGCTATAGGAACTATCTACCATTTTTTTTTCTGTAAACTTGGGGTTCTCACCATTTTTTTTCTTACTAAAACTTGCTATTTAGAAAGGCTTTAATATCATTCTACCATCCTTAAATTTACTTACATTTTAAACCTTACTTTTAATTGTCAAATAAAAGGCTTTGTTTTCTGTTGAGGAAAGCGTCTTCAGATGTCTTAGAATCACTATAAGAAGTCAGACTCAGTAAAGTTGAAATTCAAATTCAATCAGGGCATCTTCCAACCCAGAGATTCACTTTAGCCTCTTGGGTACCCCTGGTGATCATGAAGGGCAGACCCCCCGATGAAAGATTGTGGGGCAGTTGAGCTCAGGTTGAGGGGCTGTCAAGAAGTCAAGCCTATTCAAATATTAACCATTGTCCAGTCAAAGGTGATTAAAGTTGTCACTTTATTGAAACAGTTTTAAATAAATTGTGATAACTGGATCTTTAGGGATAGTTAGAATTCGTAAATATGGATCGTTGACTCCTAAATGTCACGTCTGGTTATTTGACTTCCACAAAGCATTAAAAAAAAAATAGATTTCTTGAAAACTCAGTGCTGACTTTGCTTCATATAGAAAGAACCCAATACTGGAATCTTACACCCATTTAATACCAAAGTAAGTATCACATTAAGTGCCCTCCACACCTTTCACCTTACCCGACACTATGGGCTGCTTCCAAGAAGTTTTATCCTAAATCTCATTGGGAGATCTGGGATGGAAGAATTGCAAGGCAAGAGAAATGGCTGTTCCCGGTGTACTGGAATCCGAGGCACAGAAGGTTAGTACACGTCAAGTGCTTCTGGTGGAATTGCTGGCCAACCCAACATTAGAACTCAAGAGCTCCCAGTGCCCAGATTCAAATTACTAGGCTGTCTCCTTCCAAAAACAGCAAATCCCCAGACATCCCTAGCATTCCCTGAGGTTACAAAACACAGGCCACTAAGGTCAAATAAGTCTGTTCCTTCTACACATATTCTCCCCTGAGAAGCCCTTTCTTCCCTTGCGACCAGTGAATGTGATAGGTTATGTGCTAGGAACAATTCTCTGCTGGTTTCATTCTTTGAATTTTCTCAAGGTATGTATAGATGATAGTGAGATACCATCTATGCCTCTAACACTGTTTTTCATGTTTTCACATTGCAGCATGACAATCTGCAGACTCGTACCATGAGATCAAGGTTCTTGACTTTTGCAACTCTGGCACCAGCACTGTCACTGTGTAATAATAACGAGAGCTTGAGTTTCGCTTGTACTTACTCTATGTTAGATAATATGTTTATACATTTATCTCATGTCTTTCTCAAATTTAAGCAGCTAATAAATGCTGGAACCTGGTTCCAAGTCAGGTCTGTTTGACTACAAAGAATATGTTCTTACCTACTGCATTATATTGCACTGCCAATATGCCATACTATGATGCATGTATGCATGTATGTGTATTGTATGCCACACATATGTACTGTGTATGTAAGTATGTATATATGCATGTAGTATTTCATTGTGTCTCACAAATATCTTGAAACAGAGTTTTTAAATGTCCTGAATAATTTCTGATTTGGAAGGTGACAATATACATAAGAGTAATGTGACTTGAAACCAAACTTTGAATAGGAAAGTCTGGTAAAAGGTCAATGACAAGGTCTAAATGTGTTCTCTCACAAAACACTCCATCTTTTTTTAGTTTCCATGCTGTCTAACCCACGTGTACTGATTTTTCAAAAGCCTGTATTACGGATGAATATTTGCTGCACAACATTCATAAAATTGTTTTCACATCTTTTGTACTGTCATCCTATTGCCTGGAACCGTGTCCTGTGACTAACTAAAATGATCATCAAACCGTGTTCTTCAGGAGGCACTTGGTTTCAATGTTCTTATAAAATTATTTTAAGTCAGAAATGGAAATACTAAACAAATGAAAAACCAAACAAAACACACTCAAATGAGAGGTCAGATCAGCTTTTTTCCACCCAGGCCCTCTGTACAATACAAAATAGACTCCCGGTGACCAAAACAGCTATGACATCTTGGCAGCATTGGGAAATGTCATCAAAACTCTATCATGTTGATTCCACAGTGGTTAAACAGGCACCACTGCAGAACATTTGGCCTCTGCAGAGGCGCGCTGGGGAAGAACAGCTGTCGCCCTCTCCCAGATAAAGTGACATATTATAGGAGAAGAGTCCTAATTAGGTAGAAATGAATTCCCCTTCTATCCAGCCCATTCAAAATCAATAACATTGCTAGGAAATTTCAAAATGTGATAAGAAAAAGATGGAATTTGTTTTGGATACAGTGATTGCCTTGGTTTCAGAGAACACATTTTTCTTCTGCTTTATAATACTAAGAGAACCATTTTAAAAACCTATAGCATGTAAAGTGAATTCATACCTTTATATCTGAGTATTTCTTAAATATCTTTACATAAAATGCATTAAAGACAATGTCAAAGTTTGAGTGTACTAGAATTTATTTAATATCTAAATATTTTGAATGTACTTACGTAAAAGTACATTAAAGAAAATATCAACGCTTTAGTCAATATCTAAAGTGTCATATGGCAAACTTACATCCTCATTGTCATTTTGTATGTATTTAATGCACTATTTACTGGTAACAATGCATTTTGGCTACAAGAAAGAAAGCAACAGAGGAATCATGAAATCCTATACATAATCCTATACATTGCAGTTTAATTTATATAAAAATATATCCTTTAGGGAGTACAAGGGGTTAAAATGATGGTTTTAATTGTACAGGTATTTTTTTTATACGTATTTATCTCTCAAAGATAACTAAAACTAAATACAATTGGAAAAATTCACAAACCAGTGAGGTATTACTATCGAAAGAATATAGGAACTCTTAAGATAAAAATAAATGTAAGAAAAACAAATTAAAATCTAAGAAAAATAAATCTAAATAATTACATTATTAGGATTATATAACCCATCCAGAGATTCAAAACTATGATTTTACCATGAGGTCACTGGTTATTTTTGTCTGGGTCTTGTATAACATTCACTCATTCAATATATTCGACAAATAATTTTTTAACTCTCTCTTTGCTCTAGGGAATGTATTTGGCCCTAAGAAAACATTGGAAAAGAAAGCAGACATAGACCCTGCTCTCACAGAGCTTACAGTCTCATGGAAAAGACAGATGAGAACATAAGCATCTATAATACAACACAAGTGCTATGCTGGGGCCCTCCATCCTAGAGGAAGCAACATCCCTGCTGAGATCTGTAGGATAAAGGGGTGGAGTAGGAAAGAAAGAGATGGAAGAGGATTCCAGGCAGAGGGAGAAGAAAATGTGAAGACCCCAAGGTATAAGAGGATGATCTATCCTACAGCAGTGGTCCCCAAACAAAGAACTTCAGATACTTATTGGGCCAGAATGAAATTTTCACCCATCAATGGGGAAATAAGGGCAGTGTGGTAAGCCTTTTCAAAGCTGAAGTCATTCAATTTTGCTAATTGAGTTTAAGGCCGCCTTATTTTCTGGCATTAAAATGGCCTTCCTTTTATGAAATGATGGTGATAGTCAAATATATATATATGTTTATATATATATATTTTAATAAGTGACCTTATTTTAAAATTAGTAAAACAAAAACTACTGGTCTATAGATTTTATATAAGTCTGGGAATCACTGATCAAAGAATATATGTCTAAAAGGTGTTTAGTATGGTTAAAGCAGAGGGATGAGAGAGACATCCAGAGATAAGGCTAAGGAGAAAGGCAGGGAGTGAGATCACGAAGGACCATGGGAGAATTCTGGACTTTATTCAAAGAGCAATGAGACTGATTTTAAGCGGGGGATTGAAGCTGTACTTGTAAAAGATCACTCTGGGATGTTGTGTGTAGAATACATGTAGGATGGGGCGAGATGTTAGGAAGGGAGGTCAGTTAGGTGGCACCACAGAAAACGAAGAATAGCTGGAATTAGGGCCAAACTAGTGAGACTGAATAGAAGATGATGTCAAGAGATAAACTTACCAGGATTTGGTAAATTTCCTTACCTGTTATAACGGGTAAGGAAAATGGGATGGTCAAGGCTCACGTCCAGGCTTTTGATTTGGGAAACTGAATTGGAAATTGTGCTAACTATTGAGCCAGAGAATGTAAGAGGAGGAGGCTTTTTGTGGAGAGCGACAGTGAGTTCATTTGGAACCTGCTGAATTTGAGGTGTCTTTGTGTTCGAATGTGCATTAGGCCGATTGCCTACACAGGTTTCAAGCACATGAGAGAATTCGAATATAAATTTTGTAGTCAACAGCATATAGAAAGTAATTGAAATCATGGACATGGATGAGATTTCCCAGAGAACATAGCATAAGAAGAGAATAGGGCTTAAGACATATTACTAGGGCTGGCAGGAGATTGGAAACGCAGAAAGAAGCCAGAGACAGACAGTCTGGAGGTGGGAGGAGAGCTTAGAGAAGAAGGTGCCATGAAAAGCAAGGAAAGAGCTTTTCAAGGAGGGAGCAGATTATAGTGTGTAACTCTGCAGGCAGGAAGGACCTCTTTCATCCAGTGTGGCTGTAAAAGAAAGGAAGAACAGGCCAGCAATTGGCTAAAGATGTGGGTTTGAGAAAGTGGTTCTTTGTTTTATAAAACAGGATAGGAGAGACTTGTTCATAAATATTGTAGGGACCACTTGCTAGGGAGTTTGAAGACTTGTTGCAAGTGAAGATATCAACAGAAATGCAAATACAAAGTACTGACTTGCTTAAAAAAATTACTGTGTAAACAAAGAGATAGTTATGGGGGTGATGGGTGGAAAGGGTAAATGGGAATACAGTTAATAATGTGATAAGTTTGCACAGTGAGTGACAGATGGTTACTAGAATTAGTGGGGTGATTGCATCATAAGGCATAAAAATGTTGAATCACTATATTATACACCTGAAACTAATACAAATAATATAATAATGTATACCAACTATACTTAAACTTTAAAAATCACAATGTAAAGGTCTTTAAAGATGTAAAATGTGGTGTTCCCATAAGCATACAGGATCTCGTTATAAAACTGTCAATGGATTTAAATACACTTAAGGATGTAAAATAATTTCAAGAAATTCTCTGAGGGAATCCCATTTAAAAACATTTTAAAATCACATTTTTAAATATTATTTTTAAATTATGGCAATTTTAGCTCTTGTCCATAGAGATCATATTCTTTAAATAATATATATCTTTGAATAGATGGTGGTAGAGGAAGCTTCTCCACTGAGGCTGGCTGGCAGAGTCTCTGGAGTCCCATAAGTCTTCGAATTTTTAACCGACACAAATGCTTTAATGAGCAAGGATTTTCTAAGATGAATGGGAAAAGCAAGCAAAAAATAAAAACAACATTAGTGGATTGACCTGTAAGATACAGACTGTTTAGAATACCATTAATAGTGTCTTTCTGAAAAACAGGTATTCACACATTAGCAACTGGTGAAATTCAAATTCAAATTGTAATTAAGCTTTCCAGACTATTCCTCTAGAATGGAAGCTCCAGGAAGGTAGACATTTAGTCTGTCTCTGTGTCTGGAAGACAGTCTGGCTCACTGGGGGTGTTCATCTAGGATATATTAAATGAATGCATTCCCTTGATTTAAGAAAGTAAGTACTCACATCTCCTTCTACTTATTTTTTAGAATTGAGTATCACAGAGATATATTTCTTTACTTTCTCTCAGTATATCAATCTTTCTGATGAATAATTATCCAGGAAACATCTGATGCAAATGTTTCCATATGTCCATTATTCATTTTTAGGTTTATTTCAGTGTCTAATACCTAAACAGTTTATATTTTCCCCCAAATCTTTTAAGCTTACTTAAATATCTGATTTAGTCTATTTTCAACCTTCCTTTTATCTATATATTACAGTTACAGTTCTGATGCATTATTTCAGGAATGTAAGTTAGCGAAAGGGTAGCATAGCACACAGGCTCAGCTGTAAGCTCTGGACTTGGTCAGCTTGGATTAAAATCCTGGCTCTGCCACTTAGCATTTGTGTGACCTTGAATGAGTTACTTAACCTCTGTGAGCTCAGTATTCTCACCTGTGAAATGTGAATAAGAATGGGACCTACCTCTTACGGTTGTTTGAAGATCGAACAAATTAATTTAATGGAAAGTATTAGAAAAGTGGTTGGTATCTTGTAACCATTCTATAATGTGAACTATCACTCAATTCAGTAATTTAAAAAATCACATTTCGGTTACATTTGAGATTATAAACATTCAAATAATCTTTTTTACAATATGAAAACAATGGTTTTCAAAAATTATCAAGGCAAAATATTGTTGCCAAAAGAGGCAGAACAAACCCATCTTTAAAAAAAAAACATTTGATTTTCTTCCCTAACAAATATACTGCCTTACATACATATACCTGGAAGAATCCTGACATCCAGTGGTTAACCATGTTCATAACAATCAATTGACGCACCAGTTGAAACAATGTATGACTGAAACAACAAAAAATCTTCCTCCTTTCGTTCTTGGATTGCCTTTCTAAAGTCATAAAAATTGGTAATTCTTTTGTAGTACAAACACATGGGCAATTAATTACCAATTAGTAGCAAAATCTGTCCTATGACAGGAAGCAGTGTGATACTGGAGAAAGAGCCTTTGTTTTGACATGAGATAGACAACGGTTCAAATCCTTGCTTTGTTATTTTCTATGCCTATAACTTTGGGAAATTAATTTATCTCAGTTTTAGGTCTTTTGCCCTTACACTCTCCAAAATATTTAATCTTTTTATTATAAAATAAAATATAAATAGAGCAACTACACAAATGTATAGTTTCTTAAATTAGTGATTAGGTGAACACCTTTCACATCTTCCCCAGCTATCCCAGAATTCTCTGTACAATCCATCTCAAGCTTCATTTCTTCCTCCCCATAAGGAACTACTATTCCAACTTTTACAGAAATCACTTCTTTCAAGCTTCATCATCTCAGTGTGCTATCTCTACACTATCGTATTAACAATACATTTTTTAATTCGATATGCTTATTTCTATTTTTTTCCTATAATAAGTTTATATAGGATTTGACTGACACTTTTCTGCTGTTTTTTTTAATATTAATTTTTATATTAATTTAGTTTTCCTGAATTTCTAGCAGGACGCGAGGTTCAGATAGCTCCTCTAAGTTTACAGAGCTTCCTATTCTGTTGTCTTCTCTCAATGATCCAAAATAAGGCGGCTGGCTCCCTGAGGGATTCTGGTTTCGTTTCCTGGCTCCACTTTTACGTGGACTCTTCCTTGTCTCTGTCCTGCTTAATTCTGATTTCACTCCCAATGTGAGCCTCAGTTCAGAAAGGGAGGCCTGATAGGCCAGTTTCATGAATTCATAGAGTTCATACTGTTTTGTAATTCTCTTTTCCATAGTTTTTTATTTACAAAAAGTAGCATGATAACACACAACTCTAAAGTTGTGAGGATTTCATGACATATTTTACATGTACATTTCATACTTCTCATAAAATTGCCATGTAATAAAAATAATATGAAAACACTAATATTTTAGTTTTTAAAATAGCTAAATTTATTATTGTTTTTAATGTTCTAGGTAGTATGCTAAGCACCTGACATGTATCACCTCTTTAAATTCCCACAATGACCATATGAAGTAACTACGAGTCCAAGCCCTAATCTCCAGTAGGAAAACCTGGGCATAAAAAGGGTAAGGAACTTTCTCAACATCACACAGCTAGCAGGACTATCTTGGTCTTTTTTTCAGGAAATAAAATTTCCCCTCTCCTCAATAAGACAAAAATGACACAATAAATTGTTGCTTTTTTACATGAAAATATCAGCCCTGAATAAGACATGCACTACATAACCCAGCAATCCAACTCCTAGGTAAGGCCCGTATTCCACCCCATCTCAGGTCTGTCTGACCCCAGGGGTCAATTTTTAAGCTCACGATACTATATTATTCATCAGGTTCTCTAAGATTCCTGTTTTAGTTGTCACAAAGTCTCTTCTATTATAGAACCCATTCCAGGAGAAGAGCCATTTGAGGAAAATTCAAGCTTATCTCCAAATCTGCACTGGGTTGCACTATCCTTCTTTCTAGCCAGTCTCCCTCCTTCCCGCCAACCTACATCTCTTGTTACCATGGTCAAAATAGTCCAAATTCAGATGGATTAATCTAATGTATGGCCTCTGATTAAGACTAAATGCTTAAATGAAAACCACTATATCACTCATTTCTTTTTATAGAACTTTATACCTAACAAATTTGGTGTGTGAAACAGCTCAACATTTCAGTTACATCTTCCAGCTATAAAATGTAATCTACCTAATTTGTATAAAATTTGCCTGATCTCAAAGAATAGGCTGTTGAGGTTTTGCTATTCCATTCAATTATGATTTAGGTATATTAAGAGTGCCAGGATATTTAAATGTAATGTAAAGTCCTATGATGCTTCTTTAGGTTCCATAAAATTGATGTCCAAGTAGGTTTGGTAAATTCATTTTTCCAAATTTATATTTTGAAAGAGAAAGCCTCTTCAATCTATGATTTTTTTCTAGTTCTTATTTGTATTTGGAGTAATTTTAGATTCAGTTTATTGAAACTTTTGTAATATGATTCACTTTTATGTTTATAACCAAACATTAGCCTGTAGAATGCAAAATATCCTGCCTGTAACACAAACTTTTGATGGTAAGACTTTGTCAAGAAAGACCTGAGAGAGAGCATATCAAAAAAGATAATCCTAATTCATTCCATTCATTCATTTACTCGGTATTTATTATTTATCACTTACTATACATTATGGTAAGCCTTGAGATTACAAAAGTAAACAAAATAAAACCTTGCCTATGTGGAGACTACGGTCTACATACTTTATGATATTATAGAATTTAACTTTAAAATAATAAGTTCTATTCAGATGTTAACATAGTTATAATATTATCCATATACATTGATGAGTTGGAAAGTATCAAAAAAATCAAGAAAGTAGTATCTTACATCAGAGAAAGTATTAAGGATGATTTTTAACAAAAGATAATTCTGAAAATAAAGGAACACTGAAAAAGTATCAAGGATGACATGAAGACACTTCCCCTACAGACATTCTTCATAAAAAATTTTGTAGGCAAAATTTTTGTTTTTACCTAGTATTTGACGGATTTCTGGCCATTCTCTCTGTACTTCCAGTGCAGACTTCAGTTTAGCACACAGAGGGATATAATCCATGTAATCCAGTAATATACGGATAACGCTTCCTACCAAGTGTTTCATCCAGGGAACTGTAATAAACTCACAGAACTGAGAGAATTGATACAATTTAATTTAGCAGTACTTTCAGTATACCATATTCATAAATACTTAATTTTGTTATGAAAATTATTCTTTGTCTAATGAACAACAACAACAAAAATAGCTTGTTTCGGCGAAGCTATGAGCTCTGGAGCGGCAAGCATGGCTCTAATATAGTTGTAGTCATCATGCTCAGCGAAATAAGCCAGACAGAAAAAGTTGAAAATCACATTATATCACTTATATATGGGATATAAACCTAAAAGCAATAAATGAAAAGGACAAACAAACAGAGACTCATTGACATGGACTCTAGACTAGTGGTTACCAGAGGGTAGTGGGAAGGGGGATGGGCAGGTAGATGGGGTGAAGGGGGTAAAATATGTGGTGACGGGAAAAAATCTAACTATGGGAGATGAACACACAGTGTAAATATATATATGCCTTACTGTTAAAATGTACAGATGAAACTTACTGGATTTCGTTAACCAATGTCGCCATAAATTAATTAATAACAATAATAATATCATTGTAGTCAGCAGTGTGGAAGAATCATGTTTCTTTTCATGATTCTTCTTTCCATGCTTCTAGCCCAAATATACTACCGAAAAAGCATGTTATTAACTGCATACATTTTCGCATTCTTCTATATTCAGTTTGTCATTAAAGAAAAATAAACATCATCCTTTTTTGGCCTAGTTTTATGTTTATATGCCCGTATTATTGGCAACAAAGATTCAAGAAGGAGAACAATATAAAACTTAGAGTGGATTTTTCTTATCCTGTTACATCTCTAAATGAGCAAAAGCGTAGGAGGATGACCCAATGCGCAGGGCGAAGGGACGTAACTCACCGGGCTATCTTTTATCACACAAGATGTCCATCCCGGCAGTACCTCTTCCTCTATCTCTGACCACACAAACGAATTTCCAAAGATGTCCCCGTGCATGCACTCGAAGCACATCTCCACTTGATAGCCGTTGTTCAGCAGCAGCCTCAGCATCACTTCATCGTTCAGGGCATACTGAATGGCACTGGGGAAACGAGTGTCATTTACACGCATAAAATAACAATTGACATTTGCGCCGTGGGAGAGAAGCAGCCGGACGATTTCATGATTACTGGCCCTCACGGCCACAAGCAGACAGTTGAGGGGATCTAAGTTTGGGTTTGCGCCTGCATTCAGAAGGACTTCTGTACAATGGATATCGTTATTAGAAACAGCAAAATACAGCGCAGTCTTCCTCTCGTCGTCATAGCTCTCAGAAATGTGGTCAGCAAGCAGAGTATTGACGTCAAAACCATTTTCAATGAGCAGTTCTAGGCACTGTACGTTTTGTCCATCTGCTGCTGAGTGGATTGGTGTTAGCCCACTTTTCCGGATTGCATTTTTGGATGTTACTGGGATGAGATATTTCAGTGCACTAAAATAAATAAATAAAATACATACATACATACATACATACACATACACATTGCATGAAGAAAATGAAGAAATGAAATAAATGAGCTTCCTCACTAGACAAATGAATGCTGTTTATTTACTTTATTTTTGCTAGATAACATTATACAAAGACATTTAACCTTTGTCCATTGACTTACTACTATTTAGTTTAGTATAGTTTAGATTAGTTTTAATTTAGCTTCCCCTTCTAAATATTCCTGGGGATCATGCTGGATCTTATGTTTGCCCTAGAATTGTGATCCCTCAGGAATCCTCCAATCTTCCAATTCTTCTCTGAACAATGGAATATTTATCAGTAACTAATGCTACTTAATGAAAAATATAAAAGAAAAGCCCATTTGATGCCATAGAGGAATGCTTCATAATTTTGACCATTAGAATCATGAAATTACAGGAAGTTAGGGCTGGCAGTGACCTTGCACATCACTTAGTCCAACCTCTTCATTTAATGAAAGAACAATATGAAGTCTGCAGAAGTGAAATGACTTGTCCAAAGTCACGCAGATGTCGAGCAAGGACTAGAATTTAGGCTTCTCGAGTTCTCATTCGTCACTCCTCTTTCGCTGCTTCCTGGCAATCTATACTTTAATATTGGTCACATGTGTCTTGTTCTCTTCAGTATAACTTGAAATTGAATTATTAGCCACAAGAAGAGTCTTTATGATTTTAGCAGCCTCACATTAGTCCAACTGAGATAACTAACCACAGCTTATGTTTCTAAGAACCTGTGATAGTTGCAAATTTCACACTTGACTAACAACTAGACATGATGAGAGCCATCAGCAAGGATAACTTGATCTCTTGTGCCTAATTCAGAGCTACCATGTGTGAATTTATGACACTGGGAATAAGTCCAGGTAAACTTTAACAACATGTCACTTAGCGTCAATTATGTGTCATTGGCCACTTAACTTAGTCAATGTGGCCACTGAAAGTAATAAAGACTAACTGTTTCAAAGTTTTTGAACTTATAAAAAATATTTAATTACCTAAAACCATCATCTCATGGCGGGTAGTTTAATATAGTGATTATAGACTTCTATTGATGTGTCAATTGTGGCATATTTTGTGATTTAGAAATCTATCCAACCATTTTTTTTTTTTGGAATAAAGAAATCCAAACTTATAATCAAATTTTTCTACTCAATAATATATTTGACATCGTACTATAATATCCATACATATTGGTAAATAAGTGGAGTAATATTGATAGTATTTTTACAAATTTAAATTCTTTGCCACAGGCAAAATTTTTTGAAACTCTGTAGCCTTTTGTTAAATATTTTTTGTTTAAATAGAAAGGCACATGTGGGTGGCTTCACATGTAACTTCCTCCTAAAAGAAAAACTCTTTTCATTATAAATGTATTTCATTATAAATATATTTTGTATTTTTCAATTTACAGTGATCATCCCATGATTTACTACTTACAGATAATGTCCTTCGTAGGCAGCTCGATGTATAGGAAGATGCCCTGCTCTGTTAGGTACATTTCCGCTTCCTCCATATTCCAGCAGGAGGGAAATGCAGTCAGGATTGCCCCCTCCTGCTGCCTCAAACAACACTGATGCCCCATCATCCGCCAAAGCAAACACATCACCACCTGGCAGTATTAAACACATGGCATAGTGATAACTGGATGAACTGTCAAGATAGTCTCCTTAAAAATAACCCCTCGTTTTCCTTTTTGGTTAGGGCTTAAAATTAAAAGCATAGAGTTAAGAATATCTATGTTTTCACTATTTTAATAAATAATTATACAGCATATTTTATTTTATTAGAAGATCTTTACATCATGAGAACATCTGTAAAATCAGCAAGTCAATTACCATGACGGACAAATGCTCCCAGGAAAATGAACAGTTAGACTTTTAAGTTTTAAGACAACAGTTAATTCTTTCATTTCAACAAATAATTATCAACTGCCCTTTATGTGCAAACACTGTATGTGACTCTACAGAAGATCCTAAAATGAATAAATCTGACTATTTTAAGCAGCTCGGAGGGGCAATGAAACAAAATATCATCAAAGAAAAACTGTGTAACATTTATGCGATACCAGGACCAGGAAGCATGATGTAGGGGAAACAGGTCTGCATTTAAATTATGGCTCTGAGCTCACCATGGGAGTTTGGGGCAAGCTATTTCCTTCTATAAGCCTCCATCTCCTCACCTGTAAACTAGGGTGATACAGCTTATGTAATAGGGCTTATTTGTTAATTAATAAGGTTGCACTTCGGGGGCCTCAAAAATGTTAATCTTTTCCCCATAGAGGATGCTTGGGTGTCATGTGGTCCTAGCTTTTATTTACAGATGAGGAAACTGAGGATCAGATGTTTAAGTAACCAGACTAAGGCTGTCAGACAATTAGTAGGAAACTTATTGTCTGAAACCAGTTTCAGAATTTGGTCCTTTAATTCCTGGTTTTGTAGTTGTATAAAGCACTTGGAGGTTTCAAAGGAGGGGCGACATTGCAATCCGTTGGGCAGAATTAGGGAAAGCTTTGAGGAGAAGGTATCTCAAGAAATTGACTTTGAATTAGGTTGGATGGAATTCTAAATGAGGGCAAAGACCTGACCCAAACCCAGACGGTGGGAATGTGAGGTATGTTTGGCATACTGCCCATCTAACTTGTCTGGAGTACAGGATACAAGTTGGGAGTAGTGAGGGATATACACTTCGTAAAACATTCAGGATGATGCCATGGGGACCTTTGCATGATTTTGTGGGCAGTGGGGAGGCACTGAGGGTTTTTTGAATAATTTACAGTGTAATAGTTATCCTTCAGAAAGGGGAGCTGAGTTCACTATGTAGTATATGTCCTCTGATGGGGAGACTAGAAACCTGGAGAACAGTAAGAAACGACTGCATTGTTCCAGGGAAGATGTGAGAGGGCTGCCCAGGATGCGAACCAGAGGGACTGCCACGGTGAGAACAGGTGAGAAAAGGTGAGACAGTGCAGCACTCGGCAACTGGCTGAATTTGGAGAAGAAGGTGACAGAAGAATTAGAGATAAATCTAAACTCTCAGTCTTGGTTCAGAGAAATTATTAAATTAAAAGAGTAAAAGAGGAGGAATTTAGTTTTGAAGATAAGTATGAGACCCTGGTGAAACCAGCTGTCTATGTGAAAATTGGGCTGTCTCTAGAGAAAGCAATCAGGGCTGTACACGCAGATGTGCCGGCAGGTCATCAGGTGCAGGGTTTGATTGCGTTGTGGCCTATGTGGCTACTGAGGAGGTTATCAAAGGCCTGGTACCAAAGCCTGATGCCCAGTCACATTCAAGAGAGGAAGAGGAGCCAGAGAGGAATGAAGAGGAGGAAATCCGAGAGGCAGGAGGAAAATCAGGATTGTGCAGGTCCTTTTCACATACCTTTGTGGATGAGGTGTTCCAGCACATCACAGTGACCATACTCAGCAGCAACACCTAATGGTGTGACGCCAAAGCCGTCTCTCAGGTGGACGTTGCCGCCGTGCTTCAGTAGCAGAGCTATGAGATCTTTGCGGCCTTGTTTGGCTGCTTCATGCATTGCCGACCATCGCTTGACGCAGGGCTGGTCAAGGCTGGCGTTGTATTTGAGCAAAGTGGACACCATGTCATAGGAGCCCTTTTTTACAGCTTGAAGATGATTTTAAAAAGAACAATCGAGAGGCATATTAACTCAAATATCTTCGATGGTATTAAACGAGTTACTAAATTTAATATCAAAAGAGATGTTAGTTGTTCCCTTCTATAAGAGAATATTGGCTTTTTATATCCTTTTTATTTTTTACATCCAAATTCCTATTGTAGACTGTAAGCATGCAAGGTGATACTCCTTTTTTTTTTTTTTTTTTTTAAAGACTCTGACCTAAGGAGATTCAGAGTTTTGGGGAAAATAGTGCACATCACTAAGATAGGATGTTGTGAATAATCTAGGTAAACTTTAATTTCTTCATTAGCAAGCTAATGGATTATGAGTAGCAAATTTCAAAGTAGCCCGTAGAATCAGGAAGAAAACTGAGAAAATTCTATGGATGACCCATTCTCCTATGAACCTAAAAAGACTTGATATGGTTTCCACAAAGAAAGTCCTGAAGAACATAACCCAAGAAAAATTCTTAATCTCCAGAAATGTGGGTGATGGAGACAGAAGTGAACACCTCCAGAATATTTCCTTCATGAGATTTTTGTCTTCTCTTTGATATTACCACTTGTTTTTTTAAATATATTATCTCCAAATATTAATTACATTTCAATTCTGACACGTCAATGATCAAGTCCCTTTCCTTTCATGTCAGATACTGCTAGAGAAGAGAAACCGACAAATGGAACTTTAAAATGCTTAATGCTCTGTTGTGGGCATTAAGCATTAAAGAACATTTTAAATAAAGCAAAAAGAAAACAAATGAGTGACAATCATGACTTATTTCCCTCTTAAGAAATAAGTGGGTTAAGAATAGCAAGTAAAGACTAATTCTATATTTGCAAAGTGAGATAGTATTCAAACTCTGGACAAGTGTCTTTATTTTTTTTAAAGAAATCAAAGACTGTCTATATAAACAACAACAAACACATAGATGCTGTTGCAGACACTCCATGGTATATGCCTTTACAAAAATAATATAGATCACATTACTAGTGGTGCAGCAACCCATAGGAGAATATTCTATTCAGTGCCTGCAGTGCCAGCTCAGGAAGAGAGCTCGGGTTTAGTTATGAAAAGCATCATGTTATGATGACATAAAGGCTTGCTAACATGTGTGCAGAGACAACTCTCTGTTCCTCGGTACTCATGTTTCCCCTTTTCCTTTTAGCGACAGAAGCCCCAAGTTTTAGCTGGTCACAGTCTATCTAGGTAGAGACTGCCCTGTACCTAAGTGTGGCTGCGTGACACAACCTGCGCTAATGGCATATGAGCGGAAATGCTGTGTAGGACATCCAGGTCATATTCCTAAGGGTGAAGAAGCTTTTCCAAGGCTGCGTCTTTCCTCCTTCCTGCTGTCTGGCAGATGGTGACATCTGAAAGCTCTGTGTAACGGTGGCAAGGCCACCCTGCCATCCTTGGGCCACTCACTCTGAAATGTTGTATAAGAGAGAAATGCACTTCTTTCTTTTGAAGTCGTCGTTGTTTGTTCGCTTTGTGTATCTTTTAGTTGTTGTTGTTGTTTTGTTACAGAAGCTTTGCCTGTATCCTAACTATAATGATTAGGTTGTTTGTTCAATCTGATTTGGATTTGGGAAGGTGGGAAGCTCTGACAGGGCACAAGAGTAAGCAAAAAAGAATTAGATCAGAACGACCCCAGTCAGTGGTGACCCTATTCATTTAACAAGTTATGCCCAGGGGCAGAATGCCCACCTAGATATCCTTCCCCTCTCTGCTGATGACCCCTCTACATCCTCCAAGTCACTATTCAACAGCAACTGTCACTTTAAAAGATTCACAGATTCATTGCTTTCTTATTTCTCTAATTTACTTTGAATATATAACTTTATTATAGTATTTGTAACAGTAATTTTCTATTTAAATCATATCTAGCTCTCCTACTAGACTCTTTGAGAGGAAGAAGATTATTCCATTCATCTTTATATCCATGCTGCCCATCACAGCATCCGGCTTAATGTGACTTCTCAATAAATGTTAGTTGCATTGATATTGTTGAATTAATGTTGTTGAATGTAAATATTTTACTAATGTTCATGACTTACCTAAGTTTTCTGTTAACAATACTCAGGTTTTTTTTTTTTTTAAATTAGTGATTTCTCTGTGGATAGGAGCTGTGGCAGTGTTAACTAGCTCTGACCACAGCTCACGGTGCTTTATTCTCTTTCTCTGTGATTGCTGATAAATTATCTTAGATTTCCTCCTCCTCCTCCTGGCACACGTGCAAACACACACACACACACACACACACACACACACACACACACAAACACACACTTTCATAATGGTTCTCCTCTCCTGAGCATGTATCATGTGGCAGGGGTTTAATATATTTATAATTTATCTAATTTTATAATAATTCTGCATTGTAGGTGGTATATTTCCATTTTACACATGAGTAAACTGAGGCCCATGATTGCAATCGCATAGCTAGGATTTAAATCCACAAAACAATACTGTACTGTATGTTTGAAAGTTGCTAAGAAAATAGATCTTAAAAGTTATCATAAGAAAAAAATTTGTAGCTGTGAGGTGATGTAAATTAACTAAATTTATTGTGGTGATCATTTTGCAATATATACATATATAAATCATGTCATGTACTCTAAACTGATACAATGTTATATCTCAATAAAACAGAAAAAATAAATCCACAGATCTCAGGTGTCAAAGCCCAAATTCTTACATCATAACTCGATGTCCCTGAGAGAAAGGAAATGTTATCTCTGGTCATTTGTAGTTAATCTCACCTCTCTGCTTCTGCGAACAGACCTGCTGTTCTTATTGGTCAACAAACATCAGGATATGCAAGACTGAGAAGAAGCTGATAAATGACACTTTAAGGTCTATCTATCATTATTTCTTTGTTGTGTCATAGTGGTGAATCCTTTATAGGTGCCCAGTGCTGCAACTGAGTACATGGGATCTGCTGGCTGCCCTTCTTTCTAGTTTGGCTTCATTGCTCTGATGTGAACCTGCTGTCTTTCTTTGGACTCCCCTTTCTGCCTCTTTCCTTTGGCTACATACCACACATGCAACCCTCCTTACAGCTAGACCCTGTCTAGAGAATATTCCTTTATTACTGGCATTTCTGGTCTCATAAAACTCCTACTTCAGATCCATCCTGGTTAGTTGGTGCTGAAGGATCTTTCCCATTTGATCTCTTTGTGGGATAAGAAAACAAAATCATAGGACAGGTGAGATGAAGGTTAGGAGAGGAACTCAGGGAATGGAAGGAGACGAGGTCACATGATTTTAGCCCATACATAGTGGTGTGCAATAAATACTTATTAAATATTTATTGGTCTCAAACTATAAAGGTTCTAGAAAAAAGGTCATTTACCAATCAGAAGGGGTGTCTCTCCTTTATCATTTTTGGTGTTTGGCCATACTCCTTTTTCTAGTAAAGCCTTTACATTTTCCACCAGACCAGCTTTGATTGCCAAAGTCAAGGGCGTTTCTCCATCAGCGGTCTTGAACTCCCAGAGTGTCTTATAGGATGCTGAGATGGGAAAGTGTTGTATAAAGTTAAAAATCTTTACTTAAAGGATATCACATAGATCAGAATAATGCAATGCCATCTATATTAAACTGAACAAAGTGAATCAATGAAAAAGGAAAGACTAAAAGGAGATATGAGTAAAGTTTATCAAATGATGGTCAGTATAAATAGATGAACATGGACTTGCTAATAAAGTTGACCGCTGAAAAGCCAACATCTGTTTCAAGGTGCTCTTTTTTTAAAAAATGGGTTGTAAATTTGCATTTCTTGATAAGTTGTAAAACAGCTCCTCAATCTTTAATATTGTTCTTTAAATTGCATTTGAAATTGATTTTTGCCAAATGAAGTCTGTGAATGTGGGAATGAGGATTATTTAAATGAATATATCCTGTCAGAATGTGTTTGAAATACTGTATTTGATATCACCTTCTATATCTGTCTATTTGCCTATTGAACTGTCTAGCTGGCTGGGTGGTTAATGATCAAGTATCTATCATCATCTTCTAGGACATAGAATTAGGGGCAACACTAAAGGTTGAAAGATAGGGCACTCTGAAAGTGTTTTACAAGATGTCGAGGTGTGAAAAATACTGTTTTAGAACATGAAAATTATTATTAAATTATCATATTTATTCATGTATATGTTATAAAAAATTAATGTACTATAAGGACAAATATAGTAAGTACTACTTGTACTATATAATAACTTTTTGGAAACTCTTAAGACATAGTTCAACATGAAAAATCAACAACCAATTTCCAAAGCAAAAAGATTTATAATCAAATCAATTAACATGTGATACATATACACACTTTTATCACTTTTATGTAATAACCACATCTTCCCACCAATCTGTGCTATATTCTTAGAAAAATGCAAAGTGTGAACTTTAACCTCACAAAATGTGCCGAATTTTGTAAGTTTAAAACATAAGTATTGCCTTTTCTCAATTTCAAACTTTCATTCTCTCTCTCTCTCTCTCTCTCTTTCTTTCTTTCATTTGCTTTTGATGTTCACTGAGAGCACACCCCACTTCTACATTCTTGTTTCAGTTCTCTTACCATCCAGAACAATTTCAAGTACTTGCTGAAAGGGTTGAACAACAGCTTCATGCAACGGAAACCATCCTTTTTCATCAGCTTCATCTAATGCATATTTATATTTCACATGCTCCTGGAGCTCAAGAATGTGACCTAAATTAAACACATGAACTGATAACAAATCTCAGTCTTGGCAAGATAGAATCTCCAATTTATCCCAGTGTGGGCAATACACTCATTTACCTTGTTTTATGGCCTCTACAAGTTTTCTGTTTTGATCACTTAGTGGTACAAATCTGCCAGAGAAAAGAAAAATGAGCCATATTTATAAAAGTGGTATACTCCAAGGAACCAAAAATTTTCATTTATATTGAGCTTTTGTATATAATCTTAATCAAGATCTAGAGGAAATGTACACAACTGATTTTATCCCCTGTAAAAATGTCAGATACAGAGTATATTTATGATACACTATATATTTATGATACACTAAGCCTAGGAACATTAGTGAAAATGGCAAAATACAGGAATATAATGCTTTCTCTGAAATGAGTGCTAAGCAAGGAAAAAGGAGTAAAAACTGGAGTCAGAGTCAGATGAGCTGGGTTCAGGTTTTGTCATTTTATGATCTCAGGGAGGCCAGTTAGCCTGTCTGAGTGGTCACTCCTCATCTGTAATATGATGGGATTGACAAAGAAGAGCACTAAGTCTTCTTTCCACTTCAAAAATTATATGTTCAGTAATGTTTCTCACTTTGAACTCAATAACTACCAATTAATGATAGCTTATTCGAGAGCTTATGAACCGCACTGCGTGTTAGTCTTAATCAACTCATCCACAAGTGAAAACAGGCTGAGCATTTACTGAACAAACTTCTAGTCACCAGCCCAGTAAGTCACGATTTCACCTCTCAAGGCAATTCTTTGTGTGTGTTTATTTAAAGGAAACAAGGTATCTCATAACAAATGGACTTGACTCTATCTAGCGTTAACATTTGCTGGCATTCTAGGGTTGTAAATGCCTTCCTGGGAACTTTAAACTTCTACAATCTATTGAAGATAAGGGAAAAATTAAAGAGACCAGAAATTTAAATGCAATGTGTCCATATTTTAAAGCTCAAAAGCAATAATTTTTAGCACTGAATCTATTCAAAACATTTAGTGCTAAAAAGATTTAGTACTAAATTTCAGAATACAGGATTGTAAATATTATAATAGAACGTAAAGGTAAACTAAAATTTATTTTTGTCAGAAGAATAATGTGTGTTGCTGGAGAAATTTACTTTTGCAATTTTAGACTCTGTAACCACTGCTAACACAAAACATCAATTTTATGTATAATTTGTTAACTTCTGTCATTTGAATAGTAGATTGTGAAATAGGCTCTGGTTTATATATTATTTGTCATACATAATAAAAGCATTCAACTCTTTTCCCATTCATTGAACTTATGGACTAGGTGGGTTAGCATTGTTCTTCATATTTAAAGATCAAGAATGGAATATATTACTTGTAAAAGTTGCCTGAGTCAGTAGCAGAATGGGCTCTAGAAAACACAGAACAGACCTCTGTATACTTATTTAGATATCAGTTGTATAAACTGTACATGCAAATTTGTTAAAATTTATTATCCTTTTGATTCTATATTAATTTAGAAAATAGGCAATCCTATGCAATTGAATTCAACTAGGGATTTCCCCTCTAGGCTATTTCCATCTTGCTCCTGAGATGGGGATGTGTGGAAGATCAGACTGCTAACCCTATGCGCAGTGGCCCTCGTAAAGCTGTCCGATTCTCTGCCAGAAAAGAAGGGTGGGCATTTTCCTGGAGGAGGAGTTGGGAAATGTCATTCATTTCATCTTACGCCAAAATGAATACCATAAAGAAATTTTGTTGAGGACGGTCAATTTGATCGTTACCTTTCAGGATAAAATACAGTCTTGCTGGCTTCAATGGATTCTTGAATACTGAGCTGGATGTCGTAACTTGTAAGATGATCTTCTTCGGGGTCATCATTAGAATCCATGACTGAATAAAATTTTGAAAGAAGCAATTTCGTATTATCAACAAATGGCACAGAACACAATACAGTTAACATGAAAGATGCAAAATGAAAAACTAAAATTCATTCACCTTTCTTCATTTAACAAAGACAAATGCAGTTAACATTTTAATTCATATTACATATGAAGCCCATTCTAACTTTTGAAATCTTTAAATACCTGCCCTTTGAGTGTCTGTATTTTCTAATTTTGATTTTCTTTTCAGCAATGGCTATGGTTGGGTTCATAACAATTCACTTTTCCACACTTCTGACTTAAAATAATTTTGGCTTATGTTTCCTCAAGATATTGTTTACACAACATGTTAGAAATTTAAAACTCTAACCTGGAGAAAGTGAGACAGTGGCAGGAATAGAGAACAGTGAGCTTTTCACATTCTTTACTCTTTATTCTATGTCTGCTGTGTTTGCTTATTTGCTGATTAATTCCTTTTCTTACACCAGCAATAGTTTGAGGTGGCTGCCTTGAAATGCACTTGTTTCTGTGTTTGTGTTTAACTTCTAACAGACTTTACGCTTTTTGAGGTAAAGGGCTCTACCTCACCTATCTCTATGCTGCATCCTCTTCTACTCTAAAAGGTGTTTGACACGGGGAAGCTTTTCAATGAATATATTTGTTGAATTAAACTAGAGAGAAGAGGAGAAAGTCACACGTAGGGGCCTAGCCTTGTCCTTGGGAAATTTGAAGAGTGAGGATAAGGACCATCTTAACTTTATCCCCAGACCAAAGACCAGACCTCCTACAGGTTCTCCATTTCTTCCCCTGGCACAATTATATCCATTATAAGCCATGGCTCTAGACCTGCCCATCTCCTCTCAAGATAATACACAAAATATAAATTATTTCTTGTTGTCTTATTGCTTTCAAATATCACATTAGAAGAGTGAGTGTCTCTCATTACTATTGTATCAATTGTTTTATCTTAGAAAATTTAGTAAGTGTAGAAATGTAAATAGTTCTACAGCTAGGCTGACTGACCAATATGAAATTATTTTTGATTAGTGGTACTTTTCAAGCCAAAATGTATTATTTACCTGAAATTTTACAATGTGTGGTGTTTATTTTCAAGGGGAAAAAAAAAACAAAACCAGTATCTTGTGGGCAATTTCCAAAACACAGTTGACATTCGGTTTACCTCTTCTCATTGTTCAAGGTTAGATAAGTTCAAACTTTAAAGACAGTTCTATACATGCTTACAGCCAAGGTCCCTGACCTGTGCACAGACTGCATGCAAACTCAATGGCATCATTATGATTTTATTGTTCTGCACCAGTGGCCTTACTATCACCTTGAAACAGAAAGGAGAGAAGAGTGACAATGTTTGGAGACTGCCCATGAGATAGTAACAGCACTCCACCAAACATGTTTTCTCACACCGTGATATCTTACTCTACTCAAAAGGCCAACATGTGCCCTAGGGATTCTATTCAACAAACAGATTTAAGTGGTATTTTATTTTACTTTTTTATTGTTTACTGGTCCATTGTCTCTCTCCTCCCAGTAGAACATAATCCAATAAGAACAGAGAATTTGTCTGTATCACATGGTTCACGGTCTTTAAATGTATTTTGAATGAATTAATCAATGACTGAGTCGATAAATGAACACTAACATAATCTAGGCTCTGCTTTATTCTTATAACTGATTATTACTAAACAAATTTGATTGCCCACTCTGTGTTTAGCTTTATTTTTCTCACTTTCGTGCTTCTATATCTTCTTTCTCCTCATTCACCAGGTCCTTCCAGCAGTTCCATACCCATGGCCCACACCGCCTCAAACCTGGCTCAAGTTGTTCTTTCTATAGAAGCCCTTGCTGAAATCCTCCAATTCCTCTCTGGCCTTCTTTATCTATGATTATTTCCTCTTATATAATATTTTTCCAACATCTGGATTTATGCTCATTTCGTGTGCTCTGCAAGTTATACACATATTTGCATTTTGTATTCTCACTCTATTAGTAGAGATACAGTAAGCCTAGGAACACTCTGAGTGGAAAAAAACCTTTTCATTTATGTCTTCTCTCTCTCCTTCCACTCTTTGTCAACAATAGCAAATGGCTGTTCTCAGTGGTCACTGGAAAAATTTTGTTGACTCATTAGTAACGGAAAAGCACTGAGTCCTTCAGACAGTACAATTAGATGATGAAGTTAAACCTGTGGCATTGCCTGTGGCCTTGCTCACTAATATCACTGTGATGATAGGGGATTGCGTGGCTCTGGGATTAGTAACGAGATACAGAGCCTTTCGCCTATTTAAATCACCAGTTTAACTATAAGCCTGTTGGAAATTTAGGTTTCCAGTATATGAGATACCACAGACTCCTTGGAGAACTGAGTTGGTCTGTTAGAATTTTTTTTTAAATGTCTTTTTAACTATCATCCAGATGGAAGTCATCTAAGACTCTTAACTGTTTTGTATCTCTAAAGACAGGTAGAAAAGGTGAGAAAATTCTTACTACATTGAATAACATCTACTTGATATAAGCTGTCGCCAGCTTTTTACTGAAAGCTTGGGATGAAGTGAAGTTCTGTGTACAGTTTAGTTTACAGATGAGCTGAATAAAACCTTAGATTTAGGCAATGGGAAAAAGAAGGTTTGGTGATCAGGTGAGCTTTAGATCATCTTTGTTAATAACAATAATAGCTATACATTATTGAACAATCATTTTGTTTCTGACACTGTGCAAAGCACTTTGCATACACTGCCTTGCATTATAGATTCATTGTGTGTAAGTGGAAACTTAGGCTTCCAGAGGTTAAAAAATCTATCCAATGTCACAGAGCTAGTAAGTAGAGTCTAGACAAAACATGGGAACCTTCGTTTTTGAAAGTTTTTCGGAAGCTGTAGGAAAACAACCCATGGTCTGTTGCCCTTAAAAGAAAACACTCTGATCTAACAGCCAGCTCTCAATGACAATAACTTCCAAAAATAAAAAATAGCTTCCAGGGACACATAAATCTTTATCTTTGGCTTTATGCAATAAGGCTCTGTGTTGCTTAGGACTGTCTCACGTGTCCTAGACTTGCCTTCATTCTGTACTTTTTGTTTTGGAGTCTAAACATTATTGTTATGATTTAGGATCAGCATGCCAGTTGGTGCCTGACTGAAGAGGCTGAGGTGATGTTGCAAGATATGATGCAGGAGTGAACCCGGCTACATGGTACCTCTCTGCATCGGGTTCTCTAAAATTACCTGCAATCACTGATCCATGCTAAACACTGTACTGTGAGGCTCCTCAGAGCATCTCTTGAAACATGGGTGCCCCCACAGCACAGGACCAACTAAGGTCTTCCTTTTCCCTGAACCAGGGCGAATATGACTTTGTTTCCCATGAATTGTTAGTTTGTCTTACTTCCAACGACATCCAAGTCTGTTAATCCCACTCACCCTCATATTCTGTCTTGACAAAACAAAATTGAAACCATCTCTGTGGGTCTTAAATGAGGCTGGCCCTCAGAGTACCCAGAGGTGCTTCCATGGTACAAGGAAGGGCTTTGTGTCCATATTACACTGTCCCCAGCAGCTGTCACTTCAGTGTAATTCTGTTAATGCCAGTGAGAGATTCTGTTCTTTAGGGCTTATTATTCCATCTTCCAGTGTCCCTTTTAAAATGCCGATGGTCCCATATTGGTCCAGAATCTCTTGGAGTAGTTACTGAGGGTGGCATGGGGTAGGAAAGATGGCAGAGGGTCTAAGACTGAGTCTGGTGGGAGGTGATGAGAGGGGATAAGAAAAGAGCAATACAGCAAAATTTGGTTCAATTCACAGTTTTATATGAAGCTAGCCCAAATGCAAACCCTGAGGTTCTGAAGGAGGTGCAGGTTCTGCTGTATGGAAGGTGGGGGAACCCCAATACCCTAAGGAAATTTTCTTTTACCTTGAAACTGCTACGGTCCTTAAGTGATGCGCTCATCTGCTTGAGGTCCCTGAGAGAATCATCAGTGCCTGACCTATCAGAGGAACGGCAATGGTTAAAGAATATTTTCATTTTTCGATTTTGTTAAGAAAATAGTTATATACAAAACTATACTCATTCTCATTTTTCTGCATTTTGATCATTCGTATATGTAATTTTAAAGATATATTGAAATCCATATAAATAAAATTTTGTTATAACTTTGATTTTTATTTGGTGGCCACACACTTTTTTTTTTTTTCAGTATCCTCTAGCACAAAGTGGCAAATCAGATAAATGGCTTCATTAGGCTGATTTCAGTAACAGAGTCAATGCGTCCCCAAGAGATTTTAGAGGGAGGTAAGTCTCTGTCAGAATTAGGTTCCACCCCACAGGTAAATGTAAATTTTATTTACAAGACATAAATTACGGCAACTCCCTCTTTGTGGAATTTGCCTTTAAATTAGAAATCCTGTGGATGACAGGAAGAACTAGATCAGCATCTTCCTTAAAACAGCACAACTTGTTCTGCTGATAGACACACACACACACAAACACACACACAAACACACGTGCACACACACACACACGTGCACACACACACAATCTTAGAGCAGAAAATGAATGCTACTTCTTTGTTGCCCCAAAGCAATACAACTCAACATTTTAGAACTGATATAAAAAGGAAAAATGGACATATTGTTCTCTAGACACTAAGTATGATATTTGGTATGTGGTAAGTATTCCTTGAATGAATGAATAATTGGATGATCAAATATACACTACTCATAAAATTAGCAAAATAATAAAACAACCTTGTGTTTTCTCTCTATGTCATACATATGTTTTCTCCAAGTTCACTTCCAATTTTGGGATTGTATTAACTGAAGTTTCATTTCTAGGTAAATACGCTAGAGATAAAAACTGTCATACTAGTTTTGCTTGTCTCTAGTTTCACATTATAAAATTAGACATTTTTACCTTCTGTTATTGATTTCCAAATCAAATTCAATTATGACAGAGATGTAGGAAAATGCCTGCTAGCTTTTGAAAATGACACACACAGAATTGAAAGGAGTTTTAGGTTCACAAGTATGTGGACTTCTAGGGAAATATTAACATAGAATAGAAAAGAATAGAGCAAGCATGGTCCATAAAAAGGTAATGAATTAATAGATGTGCCCTTATCACAAGCTAGTATAATAATATGATTTTTGAAAAACTCTGCCCTTTGCCTATAATCCTAACTCTAGGAACCTATTTTATAAAAATAATCAGATGTGTAGAAAAATACTTTTACATGAAAATGTTTATCTCAGTCATATTTAAACTGCCAAAACATTAGAAACAATATAAAATGTCCAGCAGGAGGAAATTTGCATAAGACATTACTGTATACGCAAGCAATGGGAAACTATACAGTTAAAATTCATATCCTTGAAGAATATTTAATGCTATGGATACAGTATAATGTATGAGAATAATATTCATTTAATCAGATATGACCAGCCACTTTGAAGAAACTAAGATTCATTTTATAGAGCCAAAGCTCAAAAAGCCTTCCTGAAAACAGCCTAGCATCTGACTCCCAGGCTGAGCCTTACAGGTGGTGAGATGGGTCACTTCCTGGCAAGTCAGGGATCTTGGTGACATTGAGAAGAGACAATTTTGCCCATATTTATAGTCAAGCAAGTGAAACATGGTAGAGAGAGTTTCTTGGCTTGGGGACGTACAGAAATCTGAAAGACGCCTCTATTTGCCTGAGTCATCCAAGCCATGACTTCATTATCTAAGTTAATGTGTCTGTCTGCAAGAGACCAGAAGTTTATTTTCCACTAATTAGTGAATGACAGCCCCTGAGGAAGGTGACGCAAGTTACAGATAATAAAATAGCTACATTTAGTTTATACAACTGAGTTATAGGGTGAATAAAAGTGTTTTGACTATATTCATTAGCTATAATAACAATAAAAATTAAATCTCTAGACCATAATAAAAAGTAATGTATATGTATATGCATGTATATGTATTTGTATATATACATACATACATATACATACAAACATATTTTCTCTTTTAAACTATTTAAAAAATATTTTTACATGGTGTATTTTGTTTGACATGGCCGAAGTCCCTGTCTGGTGCTCAAGTCAAATCTTTTTCCATTTGAAAATCACTCGAACAATAATGAGTCATTGCATTTCTTCATATCTTATTTTGAAATCATATACAGGCCATTGATTTCTTTCTGCTGGAGACAATTGAGTAGTTGAAACCTCATTCAAATCCTGTCCTCCTGGATTAGCTGCCTCATTAGCTGTGTCTGACGTAATGCAGGTGGTCAATAAACATTACCTGTTATTAGTCTGTGATTGAACTCCTCTGGAATGGGGAAGTAGAATTTTAAAGATTGTTTGGTAGTTTTAGCTCTATTCCCTACCCTTGAGCAGGCACTCTGACACATTCATTATTTCCTTCTCCTCCCTTTTCTATAGAACCACCAGACTTGAGGGTTAAAGACCATTAGGTAGCCCCACCTGTAAATTCCATCTCCAGTATGCCCAACAAGTAATTTTCCAATCTTGGCTTGCACACCAAAGTGACAAGAAACTTATTATATCCCCACACTCCCCTTCTTCTTTAGCCAGCCTTAACAATTAGGAGAAACATTTTAGTTAATTCCATCTACTCAAATTATTGATCTATGATCCTAGTTCTATCCCTCAGAGTCGCCCTGAGAAAATGTGGTTCCTCTGCCCAGGAAGACTGTCAGGTCTCCCCTGAGCCTTCTCCTCCCAAGGCTGGACCACCGTTCTTCCTGTGATGCGGGTTCACCTCTCTCCACCATCTTGATTGCTTTCCCATAAACATACCCTTTTATTCATCTATTTCTGAACGTGGCCCTGGACCATGGGCTCTGATTGGAGCACAACAGCAGCAGTCAGACAAACACCACATTAAGCAGGTATGATCGCCTCCCTTTTCCTTGACACTATTGACCTGTTAATTTATTCCAAAAGCAGAAGAATTTGGGGGCTATCATGTTACACACTTGATTCAGATCCCTATTTTCCAAAATTCTACAGAACTGTTGTGCAATTTTGTGCTGGACTCTTTAATTTTATTACATTTTATTTATTTATTTTTTAGATTTGACCTTTATTTCAGCTTGCTAAGATTTAATGCATTTTCTATCTCTCCAAGTATTGTTCTAGTTGCAGTTCTATCTCTACGTCTTCTATATGTCCATCTGCTCCATTAATAATGATAAATGTTTAACAGAAATTGGCACAGGACTGAGGCCTTCAGGTTGATACTGATCTATTATTTAGCACCCTTCAAGAAAATATATTTATTCAGCTACAAATCTTCCCAAAGACACCAACATCTAGTATTAATGTCTCCTTTTAGATAACAAGACCACCCTCAAGACATACTGTAAAATACCTTGTTGAAATACAGAGGCACAGTATCTAGCACATTTCCGTTTTCTACTAAGTCAAAAAGACAAGGGATAGTTGATCTACTAGTTCTCAGTGATTATCATTTTTTCCCTAAGGGATTTCAGAATGTCCTATTCACTCATTCAAAAATAGGTATTCAATGTCTGCTCTGTTGCAGTCATAGCGCTAGACATAAGACAATAAGGTCTGTGCCCTCAGGAAGTTTGCTGCCTTTAAATAGTGCATTCTAGACTTTTCCTCAGAAACAACATCCGTCTATCCCCTTGCTTCTAAGGTTTTGCAGACAAAGCAAAGATCCTCAATAAATATTTGTTTTATTGAATTTAATAATTATTATAAGTAACATCTATTGAGTGCCCACCTGTGACATGTGTCACACTAAGTACATTAAACAGATTATGTTATTTAATTTCTACAACATATTTTCTCCCCATTTTACAGATGAGGAAACTGAGGCAGAGAGTAGTTAAGTAATTTGCCCAAGCCAGCACATGCAGTGAGTGGTAGAGATGTGGATATAAATACAGTCATTTGACACTAGATCCACATAGGCTTAACCACTACAGTATGCTCTAATTAATTACTCAGCTACTCTCATGGGATTAATGAACAGAGGGTAATCCTAATATTCATAAAACTCAGAAAAAGTTTTCAAAAAGGGTTTAAGCAAATAACTAGCAAACCTATCAACTTCAGTGTAAATATACTATAAGTAAATTTTCATTTGAAAACAAGGTATAAAAACAACAGAAATCTAAAATTATATTTTATGATAATAATGTTCTCAGCACAAGGCAGTGCTAGGACTTGTTTACATCACTGCTATTTCATAGAAATTATTTCATTTTAGTTGCAGAAGTTTCCTTTGAAATTATCTCTTCATTTAACAACCAGATAAGTAATGGTATCAGATAAATTCTAAAGACTTGACAACTTCAAGATTCTATGACATAATTTGCAGAAGTGAATTTTCAATTCTATTGAGTTCCTTTTCTTCATCTGATTTAAAGGAAGTTAAAGAAACTTTTTGATCTGATTATAAAGCATCCATCTTTTGCTACAAGTGATGAAAAGGCCTTGATACAAATTTATTTTAATTATCGACAAAAATAATTTAATTTTTTGTGTCAGAAATCAGGGCAAGCTAAGACCCTTTTGGGATTACAGTGTGTATATCAACACTTCCTATAAACATATTTTTTCTTGATCTGTTTTACTCATAATACTATTTTTCATTATGTTTAAAAAGTATGCAATGGAGTTAACCTTCTATAAACAAACAAAACAACTCTGTAATTAGATAGGCCCTAGACAGGCAAAACCACAGTTGATCAATTGGAAAGAAAGTAATGAGATGCTACCATAATACGTACTTCAATCTGTTTAAAATAGTCCCAATCCTAAATACTTAATAAGCTGGTTGGTGAGGGACAGATCAAATATTTCATAATCTCACCTTTTGGAATGATCATCTTGTCATTCTTATCCAGGGCCTTGCCTTCCTAAACTAGAGGAAATGCCTTGGAGCCTGTGTGTTCCTCTGTGTATCTAAAATTAAGTGCCCAGTTGGTGGCTAAATTAAGATCTGACCTTGTACAACTGAAACATAAGTGGTTCCTGGCACATGGTAAAGTATTACCCATGACTTCTCTAGACTCTCATCAAAAGAAACACAAGCCCACAGAGGTATAATAAGATTAACTGTGTCCTGATTGGTTCAAACAGCTCTCCTGAAAACAAATGATCTGCCAGCTCAGCTGCAGAGAGGGGTCCTGCTGAAGGGACAAAGCAAAACGACTTAAATACGATTGAGGAATATTTTTAAATTAGTTGTTCATGAGACAAATCTGTGAATGTGTGCATCTGCAGATTCAAATCCACTTTTAATCAATTTTAACACACACCATTTCTCATTCTTTATCTTTTAGAATCATGTCAAATCTCATTAAATACAATCTTGTATGAATTTACTGCTTTTCATTTGATTTATGTTTAATAGCTGCCAATCGGAAGCATGGATGGAGATATGACAGTCAGTGAAATCTAATCTGATCAAGAATTTTTAGGTCAAGTTATAGAATATAAATAGTCTAAAAAAAAGTGAGAAACAGACATAAAGCAAGAAGAAAATCAGGATTTTAATTGGGGCGGTTGTTTGTTTTCTATTTTAAAAACCCAATAAAGTTCAGTGTCTTACTGGTTTTCTAATAAAAATAATCTGCCTTAAATTTGTTTTGACATGGTAATCCTTGGCTTAACTCTGCTCACTGTCAGCACTCATAAAGCCATCTGGCTTCTGTCCCCACCACTCCACTAAAACAACTCTTCTTAAGTGTCTCAGTGACCTAGTGTCTAAGGTTGATTGACATTTTTCATTTCTTATTTTTCAGGACTTCTGTTGGATTTGCTGCTGCTGATTCCTTTCTTATTTCCTGAAACTCTCTACTCCCTAGGCCTAGAGGAGCACTGTATGCTTTTGGTTTTCTTCTTATATCTCTGATCCTTTCTTTCTATTTGGTGTTAATGAATAAACACATAGATTTACCAGTTTTATTTCAAAATTTGGAAAACCTTATTCAGGGGAACTAACTCCTCTCGTGATAAAAGAAGTCGAATTTCAGTCACTCTTGGAGCAAACCTCGAATAATATTTTGTATGACTACCACTATTAACCATGTCTGGAATTGTGAAGGTTGAAGGTAGGAATATTGTGAGCATTTTATAATTATTAATCTAACTTGGAATTTTTCAATAAAGAATTCTTACAAAAAAAACCAGTATTGTGAAACTCTTTGATTTTTTACACAATATTTTTTTTAGCCTATAATATTAAAAATTCATATGAAGATTTAGAGTATAATGCAATTTATGGAAAACCTATATGCAACATTTTAAAATGTGGTTTGGCACATTTCGGGGACATTTCTGCTCTTATACCAATCTATTTATGCCTGTATTATACTAGTTCTTATACATCTCCTTACATTGTGTAATATTTAAAATAATGCTTAAAATAATAGTATAAAAAGACTGTAATGAATAAATGAGATTGTTACTGATGACATAGACCTATGAACAAATCTTGTCTTACCACTTAACAATCTCTGTCAACTTAGATTTGCTATTTAAATCTTCCAATACTCAATTTATTCATCTGTAATCATGAGTAATAATAATAATGATGAAAATAATGATAATGCAATGACCATGGTACCTACCATTATTATGAGGTCTATTCCTCAAGTAGTTAACCATCTAAACACATACAATAAAGTATGCTTTGAGTAATTCAAATATTTAAAAGAATAATCTGTTTATAACGCTAATAAGCACTTCCACATTTGCCTTTTTTGGATGTTGGCTTTTCCTGCTGGTTTCCTCAAAATGGAAACAAAGTTGACCAGATTCTTGCACAGCGTGTGCATGTGGTTTTGTCTGGTACCCTCTGGTGAGGGTGAGTTTCAGGGTGAAGTGATCAAGCCGTTAAGGACTGCTGTCGTTCTGAGGAAGGTACGTGTAATGACACTGACATCCAAATACATGTCCCTTCTATCTTTATATAGCAAGAAATGCAAGTCCTGTTTCAAGATGATAATTATAGCAACTGATATGAAGAGTCTTAGGTTGAAATGGCTGGAGCACGGGGTTAGAGAGACTATCCCTGTAACTACCAATTTTTATTTTAGGAACAAGGCATTTGGGAAGCATTGAATGCAAACTGCCAGGGAGAAATGAGGCTTCCTGACCTGGTTGATGTAAGAAATATCCAAACTTGTAGAGAATTTTTATAGGAGTTACATTTTACTCAAACTGACGTCATATGATGGGGAGCAAGATCTTAAATGCTCCACAGAATAGCAGTTTTGCAGCTTCTTTTATTCATTTAAAATGGAGGAGACCTAAGGAAGACTGGTGAAAGCAAAGTGGGGACTGGATTTCAGGACAGTTAACGAGATTCTGTGCTCTCTTGAGGGTTAATACCCCCCTGAAGTATTACTTCTGGCATTTCAAAGGTATGTTAACCTACATGCACAAGAATGATGGGCAGCAGGGCTGGCTTAAAACCTTTCATTAAAGAAGTCTTGGGCCTGAGACATGACTATCCACCATGACCTGCCCTGCTAGGAATTTATGATCAGATCACCCTGTGAGGCTACTTTCCATAGGACCCTCACTCCCCTTTGTTTTGGCCACACTTTTATGTTTTAAGGCACCTGATGCTACTATACTCCTCACTTGCCCACAGGTAGTCTTCGTGCAGGCCTTCTTCTGCTAATTAAAAATACAGTTCTTGCTATGATTAGCCATACAATCACATCCACCTCGCCCCCCCCAAAAATCATCTATCACATTCCTCTTTGATCCAGTCTATTCTTTGAAAAGCCTGATCAGAATTGCAGCTTTATACTTGCCTTCTGGGCAAAATGGTATTGTTCAATACTTTGGAGAATCCCACTTTGTTTTGTCCTATGATTTAATTGTTTAGTAAGCAATACCTACAGACATCTCTCTTAGCTTCATCTTTAAATATTTCAGATTTTCTCCTCCTTCTTCCTCCCTTTCTGCACTCATTCACAATTTTGGCTTTGGGGATTGTGATAAAAAAAAAATGCACATTTTATTTCAGTTGTGTATAAAACAGAGTAGAAAAGTGTGAGTAAAGAAAAAAAAAATCCTTTATTTCTAGTATACCTCCCAGTACTTTAATACTGTGCCTTTTACTGTTGTGGTGTTTGTTTGTTTGTTTGTTTGTTTCACTCCAGACTGAAAACCAAACAACTGAAACAGTAAGTCAAATGAATCCGCACCACACTCCTTCTGGAGCACTGATGTCACAGGCCCCTGGAAGAATCCGCATTGTTGACATCACTCCTGCCATTTTGTTTTCCTGCAGCAGCACAAAGGCAAGTGACTAGAAGGTACTTTTCAGTAAGGTAGTGCTGTAGATAGCACACTAAACCAGCGACGAGCAAAACATTGGGAGTATTCTGTGCTGGCATTCAGTTACATTTACCACTTTACCACCAGTATCTGATAACTATCCATGTAGAAAGCACACATCGCATATGTGCCAAATCTTTTCCTAAACACCGGTAACTTGCTCATATGGCTTAACCAGTTATTTCTTATTTAATTAAAGGTTAACTCAATTAAAACTGTCATAGTAAATTTTAAGAAAGGATAATTCTTTCTTTCTTTCTTTCTTTCTTTCTTTCTTTCTTTCTTTCTTTCTCTTTCTCTCTCTCCTTTCTTTCTTTCTTTCTCTTTCTTTCTTTCTTTCTTTCTTTCTTTCTTTCTTTCTTTCTTTCTTTCTTTCTTTCTTTCTTTCTTTCTCTTCCTCCCTTCCTCCCTCCCTTCCTCCCTTCCTCCCTTCCTTCCTTCCTACCTTCCTTTTCTTTCTTTCTTTTTTAAGGACAAAACTCTTAATTTTCACTACTGTGAGAGACATTTCAAGTGTAGGGAACCTGTATTTTAGTTTCAGATTTGTCCATGTTTCTGTGAATTAAGGTAAATCATTTGCATATCTATGCCCTCATTACTGCCTATGTAATAATACTGCTCACCTTATTTCACATTATTAGAGAATAAGATAAACATAACTATGGAAGTTCTTTGTAAAAAAAAAAAAACAGTAATCACTATACAGAAATAGAACTTACTCATAGTGTCATAATTCTGGGACAGAAAACGGACACAGAATTAATTATCTTGTTTGGTTGTCTATTCTACACACGCAGACATTTTAGTAGGTGTAGAAGGTGGTGCTGGACCACATCAGGGCATGTATGCCAAGATAGATGAGAAAGGCAATTTTAGTCTTTAAGAAATTTACAGCTTCATGAAATGATATTTGGGAAGGCAAGTCTTTCCTCATAATTTTTCTTTTAAAACATTTTTATTTCACACATTATCTCTTTTAAATGACTTTTAGACTCATCTAGTCAAAATGGAATTGTGACCAGTAATACACAAAGAACAGATCCTTTAAGGAAAAATTGACATGTCTAAAATATTTAAACTTTCCACCCAGGAATATGGTATGTCTCAATTTATTCAAAACCTTTTTTTGAACTTATATAAAGTATCATAGTTTTTAACTGAATATTTCTTAAATATTTATTTCTCAGTATTTTGTTACTTTTATTTCCTTGAGAATAGAATTGTTTTTCCTCAGTATATTTGAATTGGTTACTCCTAACACGTAGAAAGCTAACTCTCTTTGCACATTTATTTTGATTCAGCTATCTTTCAGAACTCTTATTTGTTCTCATGATTTTAGGTTGATTTTCTTGCATTCTCTACTTTTTGTACACAGTGCCAGTATGCCGAGTGGTTGGAAACCTTATGGGAAATATTGCACTAGTTTGGGAAGGAGGAAACAGAGAGATTCTACTTTGAAACATTTAGAACAAATAATTAGTATGTAAACACTAAGTCTAGGCATACTTTCTATGGAGCAGCTGTTGTCAGGCTTGGCTCTTGTTGGAATCACCTGGAGAGCTGTAGAAAACTCGATGGGTGGGCCCCACCCTAGGTACTCTGATTTAGTTCCTGGGCATGAGGACACTGAAACTCTGCAGATGATTCTAAAGTGTTACCAAGCTTAACGCCATACCTACAGAGTGATCTAAAATAAAAATTTTACCATCATACAAAAATCTATTTCTTTCATTCCTAATTGTTAACTTTGCCCTTTGATTTTTCTAACTCTTGATTTTAAAGAAAAACACATATATTTTTTAACTTGTATTCATTCTTATTCTCAAAATCATTCCTTCTCTTATTTAACAAGTATTTTCTAAACAGTGTTATATGCTGGTCACACTGTTCTGGGTACTCAGGATGCAGCAATGAATACAACATGTCACCATCTAACATGCAGGGGTTTTCCTCTGCTTGAAGGGAAAATTTACAGCTTTTGTCTAGGGTTAGATATTGGGTTTCTGAGGGGAGAGAGCAGGATGGAGGTTAAGCAAACTGAAGAATAGAGTTGCCATTAACTAAGATGAAAAAGTTTCTAGAAAGTGCAGCTTCGAGAGGAGGAATAGGAGCTCAGCCTGGATCATGTAAAGCTTGAAATACCTATGAAAGTCGAAGAGGAAAGGTTAAGTAGGCCGGTGAACGTGAATCCAAGTTTAGGGGGAAAGTCTCACCTGGAGAGAGAAATTGGTGGTAGTTAAAGCCATGAGGCTAGAAGAGCTCATCACATGAGTATGTGGAAATACAAAACTAAAGACATTCAAGGGTGAGCTCTGGGATACCCAGAGCTCTGAGACAGAATGCAGGCCAAGGGAAGAAAAATATTTGCAGCAGAAGGGAGTGATTGACCATATTAAATTCTACTGTTAGGTCACGTACGATGAAGACTAAGAACTGACAACTGGATTTAGCAAACTTTAGGTTTGTTTTCTGTTCCAGAATCATCTCACTAATTGTGAGGCTTCTTTTCAGTTGTTTCTCTTCTTTCTCCCCCTCTCCCCTGCTTCTCAGTGTGAGGAAGAAAGACTCAGGGTTCTTATGTTTAGGGGATTATAAGACCCATATACAACTTCCCTAAGTTTAGGAATGTTATTTCCTTTTCCTATGCCTTCTCTATCTGAACAATTTCTCTTTCAGATAGACTTTGTTTGCCTTATTTTATGAATAAAAGCCACTGATGTACACAAATCCATTATTTTGAAGTTTATACTAACAACCACTTTAGAATAAAAAGAATATCATACAACAGAAACTTAGGTAGAATTTAAAATTGTTCTAATATAATTCCTTAGAAAATCACTCGCGAGCGTGTATGCGCGCGAGCGCACACACACACACACACACACACACAGTGGTTGAGGTGGAGGCCAGGACTGTGGCATAACCACTGTCAGAGACGCCTTGGGAGTGGTTGAGAATTCTGCTTCACTCCGTGGTTCTCAATTCTAGCTTCTCCTTAGGGCTCGCTTTCCCATGATGCTCTTTCTATGACATAAAATCAACAGAAAGAAAAGTTCCGAGAAATAGTCTCTTATCTTCCTGGATCCCCCCTTTTTCAGCTGAAATATTGCAATTCAGCCTGGAATGAGATGAGCTCTGATTTCCCTTTCAATTTTAAGAATCTATAATGCTATCCTTTTATGTTCTACGGCCCGAACATTCCCCACTTTTAAAATTTCTATTTGCGATGCTTGTCATCTTGTTCGTCTTTTATTTTAGATTTTAAAATAAAGGCTAATAGATTAATTCTTAAATAAGACTCATATCAGCTTCTTTCACAGTCGTTAAGTTATTTCTGAGCCACCTAAATGAAATGTATTCCCCTATGAGTAGAACTGCATTCACTCACTTGCCAGGCATGGATTTATTAGCAACTGTGTGCCAGGTACAATGATAATACTAAACAAGGCAGTTCATGCTCTCAGTCAATGGAAGAGATGAAGAGATGACTAAAAGAAGGTGATATTTAGTTTCCAGGAGGGTGTGACAAAGACTGTATCACAGAGAAGATAAAGGGATGAGCTGAGGATGATAAGAACTTCTTTGGATAACCTAGAAGGGGATAGGCATTCCAGGCAAAGAAAAAGCACATAGATCTGAGGGAAAATGGTACATGTGGGGGGAGTTACAAACATTTACTATATCTGGGCACAGAATGCACTGGGGAGTCTGCAGTAAATGAGCAGGAGATTTAGGCAGGAGTCAGAATATGGAAGGCATTATACATTGAACTAGGGAATTCAGGATTTTATTTTATTTCTTCCTTCAGGGGAGTGGAGGTGAGAAAAAAAGCTTTCTCCTTGAGGTGACCGAGGGTCAATGGTATCTGCCTTCAGAATCTCTAAAGGCTGTTTGTATGGTCTGAATATTCTGAACACATGCTCCCTTAGGGTGTTCTAATATAACCCCACCTCCTATGCTTACACATCCTTCCTTTCACAAAGATGTAACCTTCGAAGACTGTGGATGAGTCTGTCCCTCAAGTGCTCTGCCCCTGAGAAGCATAGCGGGACATGGGAGGAAGGCATAAGAGCATGTTAGGCAGGAAAATGTCACGATCCAGTTTAGCAGTTTTTCCTATCTCTCTCCTCATTTTGCTGCTGTTTTCCCATTAACATCAAGATGTAGACTTTGTTCCAAAGTAATAGGAGGTGCTCTGTTCACAAAGAAACATGGAGAAGCAGCAGCACAGTTTCTGCCCCACCATTTCCCAGAATGCATGGGTGGAGCAGCAAAAAGCTCTTTATAGTTTGTGATCATTTTGTTTGCATTGCCTAAAAAAGTTCATTTATATTGTTTGAAATAGTTTGCAGAAATCTTTTAAAAAGTACCCTTGAGGTCTCATATTTTCTCCTCAAAGAGTGACAAGAAGGTACAAAATATGTAAATATGTATGTACAACTGAATATGTACAACTGAACTTAAATTTATTATATAATTTCATTAGTAGCAAGTTATCCTAATCATTTGATGTATGTAAGTTAATTCAAAGACTCAGAAAACTATCTTTCATGTATCAAAGCTCACAAGTTCTTTAGAACCAGATAAATCAAAAAAGATGAAGACAGAAATAACAAAAATACAGCCTTAGGACTGAAGGAGGGCAGGATCCTCTTCCTCTGGCATGGAGACTACGTGTCTGGAGAATAACTCACACTCTAACAATGCCAAAAGTGGACAAATAATAAAGTGACGCTGTTATCTGGTAAATTAATTATTGATGATATTCTGGTTTTGAATTCAAAGTGTTAGGAAGTTAACGGAGTTTCTGTCATGGCTTACTGACCTCTACTGTCCCCTGAGAATCATTTCTTAGAGCAGTGGTTAAGTATATTGAGCAATGTGCATGCTCTGAGAGAGAAGAAACACCTCTCACACAGAGAGCTGAAGGAAGCCTGTGGGTGACAGATACCACCTGGTTATTGATCGAGTTGTTAGTAAATAAAAGCCATTTCTAACCGGAGGTCAGCTTTATGAAAAAAAGCCAAAGCTGTGCCTGCATGCAAGACAGCACCATCTTGTGGGAGAAGGGTCAGTCTGGAATGGACACCCATCTGGTCACTTTCCAATTCTGAACTCTTTTCTAAGACTTAAGTGTTCATTGTGAGTACACCGATCTTTTTTCATAACAGACTTAATCAGATGTCTCCAGCTGAGCCTCAGCTCTGTGCTTTGGTGTGGATTGCCACCTAATAATTATAATGATAGCCAGTAGTTACTGAGTTCTTGTTATAACCAAGCACTATGCTAAACAGTTTCTTAAGGGTTTTTGTGTACAGTTATGCAGGTTGTGCCCTGTACAAGGATGCTTGGGTGAAAGGGCACGAGGACTTAAATCCATCTTCATTTCCACTTACTGATATGAGCGCCCTGGTGAAGGGTTGTATCTCTGGGAGAGAGAGGGTCAAAACTTTCTAAATTGCACAGCATTACTGTGTAATGTAGTCCTGGTCCTCTATGTGCATGAATGCACATTTAATTCTCACAACATTCCTGCAAAGTAGATGTGATGTTATCATGGCCATTTTTCAAGGAGGAAGGAAGGCTTATGGGGTTTAGTAAACTGCCAAAGGTCACATAGCACATCAGAAGCAATACTAAGATTTTAACCCAGACGGGCTGAATTGGGGGTTACCATGCACCTCAAAACTTCACCTGCTACGTCAGCATAACTTGTTTGTTCTCTGAACAGGCTGTGCATACTCTTTTCTCTATGACTTGTTAACTGTCTCCTGTTTCAAGTGCCTTCCATGCCACTCCCCATTTCTGCCTTTCAAAGTCCTTCTGCTCTTTTAAGATCTTGCTTAAACAACTTCTTTTTCCATCTGTGAAGTTTTTCTAATCTTGTCAGAGCCCATTTTTTTCTCCTTTTTTTTTTTTTAACCAATTATGTATTTTCTGTTCGCTGTGTATTGTAATTATTCATGTACATTTCTTACATCAGGTTTTTATCTGTAACCTCTGAAGAAATGAGGCATAATCTATGGGATATGCACAATGCAGACATTCAGTAAATGTGAACTGAATTGAAGGACTATGGACCTAAATGACAGCAAGAAAAACCTACTGCTTCACCACATGATCCATATTCTTACCTAAACGAAATGTCTAAATAGGAATTTCATAATACATGGAAAGACAAGCCGGGAGTCTTTAGGCAAATTCACAATGCGTTCTATGTGACATAATAGATTTGTTTTTAATAAAGGCTTAGTGAATAATTAAATTAATGTGATTTTCCATAATTAATTCAGCTCCCAGGAGCTGAATCAATTAGAGATTTGCAAATCCCTTGGTACCAGGCAGATTGCAAACTAGTTTTGAGTTAATTTTTAACTTTCATTTTGGCTACAATTATCTATTAAGCCCTCAGGCTAAAGTCAAGCAGAGATTAAATAGAAAGAAAAAACTAGAAAAGACATTTAGGATACTTTTGAGAATATAAAGTTTATTCTGCACAGAAGTGAATCAGTAATAAGAAAGAATCAGAGAACAAACAGGTATTATAACCTCTGTAGTGAGTATATAGCAATATAGAAATTCAATAACAAATATTCATTTAAAAATAAATTTAAGATCCTTACTCTTCAATCCTAAGAAGATACTTTTATCTAAGATTTTTCCTAATTAAACTTTGAAATTATGGAGGAAAAATGTTGTTACTATGAAATAAATGTATTTAGATATAATTGGTAAAATATATATACCCCAATTTTTATATATTGGATAACATTTACCACGTATATTGTTACTTGATTTTTACCTTTGCATATAAAATGTCATGTATATAAATTGTGTAATCACAGATTAATATTAAGAAAAACAAAACTGGATATTTCAGACAGGAAATAGGAGAAATAAGACTTCATAAAGTTTACTGATGGCAATGATTCAGCTGCTTGAATTTCTATGAGAGGGAGTGGGTAGGCTATAGGACAGAAAATTCTGACCACTTATGCAAAGGTTTCACTGAGAAAGAAAAGGGTGATGCACCACAGGAAATCACTGTGATTCACAGCAATCTCTCATGAGCTCAGGCATTAAAAAGGACAAATGCAAAAGATATCAAGAATTTGGTGAAGAGATGCAAGTAGAATAGGAGATGAAATTAAAACTTGCAGAATTCAGGAAACAAGTGAAACAGAAAAAAATGTCACAAAAATAAAGATCAAATTTGAAAGACTTCTTAAGAGAAAATAGATCCTGAAGAGGACACAGTAAAAAAAAAAAAATAGAGATAAAAATGGGAAAAGCAAACAAAATGGAACCAAAAAAAAATAAAACATTAAAAAGGATAGTGGACTATCTACCTATATGTCTATATATCTTTACCTACTTATAAAACAGTCAAATGAGGTCCAAAAATGCATAGTAGAAGACCCTGAAGAAGGAAGTTAAAAAAGAGAGGCAAGCAAGAACTGAAAGACATAATTTTTTTAAAATTCCTGAAATAAAATCAGATTTAAATCTAAATAGCTATAGGACACACTATGAACCAGGAGAAAATGACATAAAAAGTCAATGCAGAGACGTAATGTAGTAACGTTACTGGATTTTAAATATAAAGAAAACTTTGTGCCACCAGGGTAAAAAATAAAATAAAATCATTAAGGGGAATAAGTAATCTGACATAATATTTCTCCAAAGCAACACCTACAAACACTAAGAAAAGAAAATATGAGCCAATAATTTTATAACTAGTCAAGCTGTCTTTCAAGGATGAACTTGTAAAACTCAAGATATATTGTTCTCATGAGACCTCCTTAAAGAAACTGCCATAAGATTAATTCAGGCAAACAGTTAATGACTATAGTAATTATGACAAATGGATTAGCAGAAAACATTGAAAAAGTATTTACAATAGAACTAATAATAAAAGAAATGTAGGAATTGGGTTACCAAATGGAGTGTTGATCTCATGTGCCTTGACAACATAGAAATGATACAACTAACATAAATTTGGGACAGAAAGGAAAATAAGGTAAGTAGTATCGATTGCCTCATCTGCTGGAGCTGGGAGTAAAACAATAAAAAGTAAATCTGACATATGAAATAATGGAAGTATAAAAATATTTAACATATGAAAGTAAGGTAATATTTTCTTTCTTCTTCTTTTTCTTTTTTTTTAACTAAAATTGGATGGGAGAGGAAATGCAGAAGAGGGAAGGAGAAAAAAGAAACATGATAAAATTGGAAACCAAGATAGTTATGTAATATTTTAAATACAAAATTAACCACTAAATTAAATAATAAAAGCCTTTTTAAATATGTAAAAACTACATAAAAATAAAAACAGACAGTATAAAGAAGTTTTTTAAAACTACAAAAATCAGAAAATTTGTCATATCATTAAATATTAAAAAGCCTAACTCACTGATTAAGGAAAAGGATCAGTTTGACATATTCATGGTGGACTCTTACCTTCCTCTCTATATTTTCTCCTTTATGTGTCTTCAAAGGAGCCCGAGGAAACTGGAAGTTAATAGAGTAGAATGCATATCCAATAAAGTCTTCAAAACTGAAATAGAAAATTAAATAATATAAAAAGAGTACTGTGGAGGAAAAGGAGACTGGAAGTCCTTTAAACATGTTATGAACTGATCATCACTAGATAAGTAATGAATTCATTCATCAAGAAAAAATACTGATCTTTTGAACAAAGTACAGTGGGTTAAGGAATTAACTGCATAACTGTGAGTATGAATTGCTAGAGTAAGTAAAGATTATTTTAAAAAATAAAACAGTATGGCCTGAGGCTATCAGGTCCAAAGAAGAAAATATGTGTGTGAAGAATACAGAATAGCTTATGCACAATTTCCTGAAGACTTCTTTAGTACTGAATCTTGAATCTTTCCTCTAGTAATCTTTAAGCCTGAAATACTGGTTTAAAAACAAAATATTGGTGGTACAAAAAATGCAAGTAAAAGTTTTATGGTTCTTAAACCCAAGTTTCTTCCATTGCTTATAATTTCTGATGATTCCCTCAATACTTTAACAATCTATCAGTTGATTTAGGTGTATTTGTTAGATTTACCTACTTTATGACTAGTTCTGTAGAAAGTGCTGTGGGAAAGTACATGATGTAAAAATCATGTTTTCTGCTTTCCAAATTAGCAAAGAAGCAGAAATTAAACTATTTCTAAGCTCTGTGGTACTTAGAGTACTAAGAAAATCAGAGAAATGAGAAATGGGTGAGCTAAAGTTAGTGATGTGCTGTTAATGATTTTCTTGTTTGCTTGTTTTATTGAGGTGTAATTGACAAAATTGTTTATATTTAAAGTATACAATGTGATGACTTGATATATGTATATATTATGAAATGATTACCACAATCAAGTTAATTAACACATCTATCACCCCCCACCTCACCTTTTTAGTTTGTTTTGGTGAGAAAAGCATTACAAATGTTAGATAAACATATGAAAAGATGTTCAACATTAATAAGCCATTGGGGAAATGCAAATTACAACCAAAAAGATACGTATCTGTCAGAATGACTAAAATTTAAAAAAAGAAAATAGTGACAACACCAAATACTGGCAAAGATGTGGAAAACTGTATCATTCATGTATTGCTGGTAGGAATGTAAAAGGGTACAGCCACCCGGGAAAACAGATGATAATTTCTTCAAAATATAAATAGGAAACTACTCAGCAATTGCACTCCTAGGCATTTATACCAGATAATTGAAAACACGTTCACTCAAAAATCTGAACATGAAGATTCATAGCAGCTTTGTTTGTAATAGCCAAAAACTGGAAAAACCCAGGTGAGCTTTGATAGGTGATTGCTTAAACAAACGGTGGTCCATCAATACCCTGGAATAATACTCAGCAATAAAAAGGAATGAACTATTGATACATCTGACAATCTGGATGACTCTCCAGAGACTTATACTGAGTGAAAAAAGTGAATCCCAGTGGTTACATATTGTATGATTTCATTTATAGAACATTCTTGAAATTGAGAACAGATTAGTGGTTGCTATGGGTTAACAGGAGTGAATGAAAGGTAAGTGGAAGTAGGTATCAAAAGGGAACATGAGAGATCCTTATAGTAAGAGAAGTGTTTTCTATCTTGACTGTATAAATGTCAACATCCTGACTGAAATTAAAAACAACTTAATACTGAAATCAGTAAAAACAGTTGGGGTTTTCTATGTACAGGTGTGACAAACTGCTCGCAATCTCATTTGATCTCCACTAACTACACCATGTATTCACCTGCCATGCAGCTGGAAACTATCAAATATTATTGCTTTAATGGAAACTACAAAATAATTTTTTACTTATTACTTAAAAATATAAATTGAAAGACATACCATTACAACTTACATTGACCTGAATGCCCTGAGACACAGTCTTGAACAACTAGGGGCTCTTGAACCACTTGTCAGGAAATGATGACCTAATACAAACATTGTGAGCTTTACAGATGGAGATATTGGTGAAGATCCAGAGAATTTGAAGGATCTGCCCAAGCTATATATCTGGTAAGTGCGGAACTGTATCTCTGCTGAGAGTTCATAATGATGTTGAAGAAAAAGCCATATGGGTGGGTATATATGACAGAAGAGGAAAAGTATAAATTTAAATGGCAATGAGAAATGGATAGAGCCAAAGAAGCAAAGATATATAAGTCTACAAATTAAGAATAAGGAAAGAGAAATTGCTTGGTATCTTCCTTGCAGTGTGTCCATCCATGGCAACTAATAGCTGGTCTACCAAAGGACTCTTTAGGGCTAATCTACTCAAACCATAATCTGTCAAAGCGAGTTAGTTCGAGCCTACCGGAGAAGGTGAAAAGGCATAACTGCCGGAAGAAGCAAAGACATGAGTGCAAATTGTTATTTGCTACTCATTTCTGATTGTCTAAGTTACCCACAGGAAGACATTTCCATCACACTCTAGTTCTCTTCTGCATCTTCTTTCTTGTAATTTACCAAATAAATCAATTATATTTAATGCACTTGGCTCTCAGTTTCCTCAAGAGAGTCCCCACCATGTCCCCCTACAACCATCACAGCTACACTGTGCTTTTAGGATATTATGTGAATTCCCTTTAGCTTTCATTTTCCACCTTGTTTTCTGTGGGTGTGCTGGTTTCACTTCTTGTTCACTGGATTTTTAACTATATGCACCTTTCTTCAGCCTATTTATTTTCCCTGCCTATTTTCCTTCCTGTAGGTGCTGACAGCAACATACTGACTGCCCCTTCCTTCCTTCTTTTACTGCCCCTTAGGTAAGTCTCAGACATCCTCCAACTATTAAAATGCATGCAAAGCATTTTAACGTCATGTAAGGCCACATAATCAAGGCCTCCATATCCTGCTATTTATCGTTGCTAGTAATGACTTTTTAAATGGCAGATTGGCTCTTCTGGGTCCTGGTCATTCCCAGACTATTTTTTTTCCCTGCTGTCTACATGTATCTGAAATAAACTTCTTTACGCTGTACTGTTCATTATGTTTCTTACCACGTGAATTTGCCGTAATATCTAAAAGAAATAAAGTTCTCCATGCACTCAAAGGTACCAGGTCGCAAAGATTGCCATTAACATCTGTCTCTTTGTTACCACCTCCTGGTGGGCTGACTGCATGACCTATGAAGTTGTCTTAACTGGCTTTCTATGGCAATTTGGGATATTTTTATAATATCTCTATATTATAGGATTACATTATAATGAAGAAAGGGCAAGTTGCCTAAATATATAAGATCCCTGAGACTATTTTTTACTATATTATATATTACATGTTTTATACTATGTAATACTAAATATTGCAAATAAAGGAGCTTTTGGGAATTAAAACTATGACCATGAAATTTGGGTTAAAAGTTTTCACAATTATAGTATTTTTCCAGCTTTTTAAAACATATTGATTCATATGCAGGGCCCTAACAGAATATCTAAAGGAAGGTTTAAAATGTATCAACTAAAAGACTTTTACGAAGTCCACTGTGATATCTTTATAATAATAACTTCTATAGTTTTAATCAGAATTTTTGGAAGTTCCTGCCAATTTTTCTCTGTGTGATAATTACTACAGTTGTTGATGTTCACTTTCTTTCTGTCAGTACTGAGTGTGAGCGTCTCTTTAAACGTATTCCTTCATTACTCTCTTTTATTTCTCTCTGAGAGTCTTGCCCAGTTCTTCCAGTAAAACATGACTTTTTCTATTTTGCTTTCCCCTGGAGAGATTTTTTATATAAGTGGGCTTTGCAGAATTTGTGGGCAGGAGGGAATAGCAGCTGAAACAACCTGGCAGTCTTTTGCTTTATAATTATCAATAAAGGCCTCCTCTGGTCAAATGGTTTTAGTCTTGAAATTACCCAAAGACCTTAGGTTCCCATGCATCTTCATATAGTGAACCCTACACTTGGGAAGATAGCAAATGGGATATCTGTTTGGTGCTGGTAGCTGCTTTAGCTCAAAGATCTTTCACTTTGTGTGAGGCCATTAAATATCAGGTGCCATGACTTCCAGTATTTATTTATTTTTTTAACCTAATTTTTGGATTTGCTATCTTCTTTCTCTGGTCTATGATTTGGGTGCTATTTATTTTTTTACTTTAAACTTTTGAAACTCATATATTTTTAATTCTTCTGAATGAATTTTTATCTGCCTTGTCACTAAAGCCAGAAACCTAGGAGCCATTCTTTCATTTTATCCTTTTTTTACCTCTCACATCCAATCTAGCTGCAGATCATGTTGGTTGTATTTTCAAATTACATAAATAATCTGACCACTTCCACTGCCAACAATTTAATTCAAGCGATTATCATTCTTGTCCAGATTACAGCAATGGTCTCAGAATCTTTCTTCTATTCTTTTCCTGCTCTAATTCATTCTCCCAGTATCAGCTAGAATAGCCTTTTAAAAGTGTACATCAGATCATATCATTCCATATTTAAACCATTCCCATTGCACTATCTTTCCAACTTGGTCCTTGTCACCCAACTATTTGTCCTTCTACCTCAGCCACACTCCTGTCACAGAAATTTTCCTACTCATACTTTTGCCCCTACTGTTTCCTTTGCCTGGAACACTTGTTAGCTAGTTTTGGTATGACTGGATGTTTCTCTTCCTCCATGTCTCAGAATAAATGTCATCTTCTCAGAAATGTTTTCTTGCATTCTTAACTAGGTACCTGCCTATCATGGCATATTGCTCATTCCCTTTTGAAAATAATCTCATTTGGTAATTTCATTTATTAATTGGTTTAGTTGTTTATTACATGTCCATCCACTACAAGAAAACCCCTTGATGACTGAGACCTGTCAAATTGGTTTACTGACATATGCCTAGTATTGAAACAAAGTAAGCAATTTGCTTAATGAACGATTATTTTAGTTTTTCTGCTGTTTATCTAGTTTTTTAAAAAATGTTTCATCTGACATTTCTGAAGTTCCTTCTCTACTTTAGCTATTGTGTCCCCCACCCCCTAATGTTATCTGTTATTTTATTTCACTTATTTTGTCATTTTATGTTGGATGAGACTAGTTAAAAAAACAATATTGACATTTGTGATATCTTTTGCCAATTTTAACTTTTTCTTATATTTATTTTATCTTCCTATTTCTAAATTCTATTATAGTATTCATTTTTAAAGTAATTATTGTTCTGTCACCATTTTAATAGAATATTGTTACTACCACTTATATTAATAAATATTTATCTTAATCGCAAAATAGTTTTAATTTTCTTAATCAGACTTCCTGCCTTTCATCACCTCTTTTCTCTCTTGCTTTCAAATGGGGAGCACTAGCATTTGGTACACAGAAATGGAGTTAGATATGCCCCTGTTGGCATCTGTATCATTCCATCCTCCCATAGGTTTTCTCTGTTTATTAATAGAGAAACCTATGTTTAATCTTGATGTTAAACTTAACCCAAATCTGGGTTGGAGTAGTGGATATTCCCATTTTAAACAATAAATAACTCAAATACATGGAAACCAATAACCAGTAAGATAAAATTTGGTAATGGCTTTTATTTGAGTTGTAGTCCAATTAAAAATGAGGTTCTAAAAAGCAGCATATTGGAAACACATAATAATTTGGTTATGGACACTTTTTTGAAGTATCTGCAGCATAGAGAGAAGACAGGAAAAAATCCAGTTTGTTTTGAACATACCTGGTATGAATGGAGGCACAAGAGTTGGACAACACATAAACTATTATAACTTTAACATATCAGTTCGTTCTAAAAACTAACGAGCAAAACGTGTTGCCAAGTTTGGGAGAGGAAAGAATAATCCCTGAGTGAAGATTATTTTCCCCTCTGCTCCCTGATCATGAAAACTATGGAGAAACTGGCCAAGGCAGTACTTGTCCCCTTGAGATTTTCAGGAATGAGTCTCTCATGCCCTGAAACTTTCTTCCTTTTCAGTTATTTCGTCTGATGCATCTCAGGTAAAAGCTCCTCAGCATAGCGCCAGAGCAACATATTGCAGGGAAACATTTTTTTTTCTCTGCCTACAGCACCTGGTCTTCCTAGGTGGTCTCCTATCCAAGTATTAACCAGGTCCCACCCTGCTTAGCTTCCGAGATCAGATGAGATGGGCCATGTTCAAGGAGGCATGGCCGTAGACCAGGGAAACATTTTAACTGCCTAACTTTGGTAAGATCCAGCCCTTCATCAAAAAAAAAAAAAAAAAAAAAAAAAAAAGCCTTGTGTCATTAAGAAGCAATGTAGGAGGTCTTAACTCTTTCAGTTCCTTCATTTAGGAGAAACAAGACCCCCTTGACTGGATAGCCTAGAGGTCCTGCAGAGCAAATTGTGTGAAATATGAGACCCAGACTTTAGCTCCAAGTCTCCTGGCCTGCTAACTTTACTTACAGAACTTCCCAACATCTGTCTCCTTCTGGACAATTTGAACATTTACCCCTCAGAGAACTCTCTTCCAATTGAGAGCACAGTGCATTTGATGGCCTTGCTACTCATATTAAGACATTCCCCAATCCCCTTCTGATATCACAGATGCCAAGGTTGACTTCTCTTTGTGGCTAGTTCTACTGTCACCAACCATAAGACACCACTCTCTAGCCCCCTCCAGACATAGCCCCACACCTCTGCAAAAGGACTGGTTCAGAAAACCTATACAATTTCCCATCATGTAGAACTGGTTAGCTATGCAGTACCTTAGCCAGGATCAGCTAAGTCTGTCAGCCATGGTGTCTTTAACAAATACAGTATGCAGAAACCTGGACCCAAAGTTACACAAAATGAAAACACATGCATCTTTTATGATCACATGATTCTATGTTCTAGAACACACCCCACAATGATGAAAATTCTTAGAATCTGGAGGGACAGAGAACAAACTGTGACCCCATAAACTTCCATTCATCTAAGTTCCAGTGACTATTTCAGCATTTTCTGGCTTGAAAAATAAAGATATTTTCTCCCAATCCTAATGTGGTTTTCTGAATCTATTACAGTGTTTCCAAATAAGTATGTCACCTTTGTAGGAGCAAATGGATGAATCAGATGGTTCATTCAAATTTAATAGTTTCTTTATATTTATGTATGTTTATTCATCCATGTACATGTGTATCTTTAAAATGCCATTAATACATGCATATTTGTTATAATATATATACTCTGTCTTGAATTGTAACTGTGGATAATTTAAACACTAGAAGTTAGAAATTATGATGGAAATTATGGTAAAGCCTAATTCTTGAGTAATCTGATCTGGAAAGATTTTATCTCATGGCTCATGTTTCTAGGGACAGCTATCCAAATGAAAAAGAGGAATGTATAATCAAACTAACCTATGACTCAGCATTAGATTTTAGGATTGGTGTAACAAAACACCACAAACTGAGTGGCTTAAAGAGCATAAAAGTATTAGCTCACCGGTCTGGAGGCTAGAAGTCTGAGATTAAGGTGTTAGCAGTGTTGATTTTTTTCCTAATGGCTAAGATAGAGGATCTGTTCCATGCCCTTCCCCTAACTGCTAGTGTTTTTCTGGCAATTTTTGGCATTCCTTGTCTTGTAGAAGCAGCATCCTGATCTCTGCCTTCATCTTTGCATGACATTCTCCCTGTGCACATCTCTCTGTGTCTAAATTTCTCCTTTTATAAGGACATTGGTCATACTGGACAAGGGTTATTCTAATGGTCTCGCCTTAACTAAGTACATCTGTAAAGACCCTATTTCTACTTAAGGTCACATTCTGAGGTAATGGGGGTTAGGACTTCAACATATGACTTGGGGGTTACATAATTCAGCACATAATAGTCACAGGTATTTTCAACTAACTACTGTAAAACTGTTTTCCAAAGTGATTATACCAATTCACTCCCACCAGCAGTGTCGGAATGTTTCTGTTGCTCCACATCCTTACTAACACTTGGCATTGTCAGTCCTTTATTTTTGTCCATAAGATGGCATTACAATTTTAATTAATTTGCATTCTCTTGATTTATTATGGAGGTTGAGTCCTTTTGATATTTATTGACTATTTCTGGTTCCATTTTTGTCAATTATCTATTAATTTATTTTGCTTATTTTTGTATTGCATTCACTAAAAAACATATTTATTGATACCTATTATGTACAAAGTACTATTTTAGGCACTTGGATAGTAGGAAAAAATTTCCATCTACATATGGCTTATATTCTAGATAACTCTTATATTCTAGTAAGATAATTAGATAAAATGTTAGAAGATGATAAGGACTATGAAGAAAACTGAAGCAGAGAAGAGGGTAAGGAGTGTCCTTATAGTGACTTGCAATTTTAAATTTCACAGCCAGGGCAGGCCACATTGAGGAGGTAATATTTGCACAAACACTTGAAAGAGGTGAGAGAGCCAGCCATGTGCCTATGTGGTGGAAGAGTTTTCCAAGAAAAGGGTTAGAAGAGCAGCTATTTGAGCATGAAGAGGGGAATAGGAGGTTAGGTCTGAGAGCTGAGGGCTGAGGGGGCGAGACTTTATAGGCAGATGTAAGGACTTTGACTTTTACACCTCAAGTGAAAAATAAGGAAAAAATTTGAGCAAAGTACTTTCTAAAGTATCATTATAGCTACTAGGTTGAAAATAATAATAGTAAAATCAAAAACCATCAATTGTGTGATGGTGCTATGTTCCATGCATTGACCCAGGCACTTTACATATATTATTAACTCATTTCATATATTCCAGAGAGGGAGGAAGAATGAAAGTAGGACATCTGTTCTGGTATTAGTTCTTTTTTAACTAGTTTATAGAAGTTCCTTGTGTATTAGGCACCACTTATCTTTGGGTGATAATATGTGGTTGCAAAGATCTTCCATTCTGTGGGTTTTACTATTTAAGTGATGCATTTTGCTATGTAAAACACACACACACACACACACACACACACACACACACACAGTATTTCTTTGTGTTCTTTTAATTTGTTGTACTTTTCTCCTGTGGACTTTTTAGCAATTGACTTTAACTCCAGTCACCCACGAGTTTTGGTTAGTTATTTCCTCTTCCCTGCTACCACTGCACTTGGCACAAACCTCTTTTACAGCACTTACCAAATTACTTATTAATGCACGTCTTCATCATTGTTCTGAGAATTCCAGGATGTAGATCCTGTCTTATAAATTATGTCCCAGTAACTAATACATAATGTGTGCTCAATAAATGTTGGTAAGGTAAGCGGACAAGAGTGGTATGGTTTGGCATCACTTCACCTGGGAAAATGAGAAAATGAATGACGTAGGTCAGTGAGTCAAATGGAAAAGAAAGGAAATGCATGGAAAATGCAACTGTATACTGCTTTGGCTCATAAGACTGAGAATACCTTGTGGTACAAATTAACCTTCCCAGCTAAGAGATCTCTTAGATCAGGGGTCTCCAACCCCTGGGCCAGAAGGTTACTAACCTGTTAGGAACCAGAGCTGCACAGCAGGAGGTGAACAGCTGCTTAGTCAGAGCTTCCCAGCTCTCCCCAGCACTAGCATCACTGCCTCGACTGCACCTCACATCATCAGGCATTAGACTCTCATAGGAGCACCGGGTCCCCGGTGCCAAAAACACTGGGGGCCGCTGACTTAGATCATGCCACCACGACCATCGTTTTTATTACAGAGTACACTGTGGAGGGCAGGTTAAGCAGAGTGCAGGTTCCTAGAGCCACTACGTTGGAGGTTTTGGTAGCTTGAAGTACTTCCCCCAACCTTTGGGCAATCCACCATTGGTGGAAGGAACAGGAATCTACATATAAGACACTTAATAAACAATTCTTTCCCCAAGGGCCTGGTTTGCAGGCCTGTATACTCACTGCGCATGCATCAATTTTCCCTTTGGGCATTGGCTGGGTAGAGTCTTCGCTCCATCTTGAGTGGGAGGAGCCAAGCTGTTTCCATGGCGACTGAGCCGCGGCCTCGGCGGTGGATTGAGCGGGTCTGAGCGAGGTTCCCAGAGCGCTGCGCGAACTGGGCGAGTAGACGCTGTCATGGCGGGCTTGCTGAGGAAGGTGAGGCGAGTGGAGGTCACTGCTAGGGTTGAGACTGTGGGGGTAAAGGCAGCCCGATAGGCCCTCATCCCGCGGGTGGTGGCCGGAACTGGCGTGTGCTTGGCGGGGCCTTTGGGCACTGGTGGGGCTCTTGCCTCGGGGATGGTCAGTTTGGTGGCTCCGCTCGGAGAGGCAGAAGCAGCTCCGCACAAGCAGCATTGAGACCGGTAGCTGCTTTGGGGCCAGTTTTAGCCAAAGGATTGGTGGTTTTGCTTTTCCTTAGCTAGGTGGACGCACCGAATTGTAAACAGCACGAATCATGTTTTGTTTTTCAACAGACCACTGGCCTTGTGGGGTTGGCTGTATGTGAGAGTCCACACGAGGTATGTACCTCTTCTTTTTTCATTCCTGAGCTTCCAGTCACCTTGTTTGTTGAAAGGTTGACCGATACGGATATTTCCAGCCCAGAATTCCAACTTAGTGTGTGCTTTTGAGATGAGAGCGGTATCTACTTAGTGACCTGGTGTCTGTCTGTGTGTCATGGCCTTTTTCTTCAGTTACTTTTTTTGGTTACTTTTTCCCTGGCATTCTCGTCGCTTCACCAGTACTTTTGTGAGTACCCTCCCAAATCTATATCTCCATTTTCCACCTTTTCCCCCGCCTCACCTTTTCTGCCTAGGTTCCCTAGATTCCTTATACACTTTGGCTTCCCCAAGATACCACTCTAGCAATTGCCCCTTTTGTTTTCTATTTTCTAGTATGTTTTTTTCCATTAGTGTTCAGGTACGGGTTCATCTAAAAAAAAAAAGAAACAAAACAAAAAACTTACTTTGATCTTTCTCCTCCCTCTAACTGCTACATCATTTCTCTCCTTCCCTATATAGATAACTCGAAAGAGTTATCTGTACTTAACTGTCTCTAGTTTCTTTTATTCCTCTTTGATCCAACTCCAGTCAGGCTTCGCCAGACTGCTCTTTTCTTTTCAAGGTCACCATGATCTCGGTGCTGCTAAATCCAATGGTCATCTCACTTTTCTCATCTTAATTGACCCAGTGGCAGCATTTGAAACCTGTCACACTGTCTCCATCAAGCATTCACTTTCTTTACTAAGCTTCAGGACACCCTAGTCTGTTCATTTTTTTCCCTGCTATTTTTGCCTTCTCTTTTTCTGGTTATTTCTCATATTTCTACTTTTAAATTTTGGAGTGCTAAGAGTTGATTCTTGCACCTTTTCTGTATATTTGCTGTCTTAGAGTCTTGGATGCAGTCTGATGGTTTTAAGTACCACATTTTACACTGATAACTCTTAGATTTCCGTATCAAGCACTTACTTCTTGTATATTTAATTGCTTGTGAACATCTCCACTTGGATGTCAGACAGGCAGCCCAAACTTAACATGTCCAAAATTGGGTTCTTGATCTTCCTAAAACCCTCTCTTCTCATTCTTTCTCATCTCAGTGAATGGCCGTTCCATTCTTCTAATGACTAGGTCAAAAACCTTGAAATCATCTTAATTCCTTTCTTCCTCTCACACCCCACATTTGGTACTTCAGTAAATCCTCTGCGTTCTGCCTTCAAAATATATCCTGATTTTCACTACTTCTCACCACCTCCTCTGCTGCTGCATTGTTCTCAGCCACCATTATCACTGCTGTGGATAATTGCATTTGCTTCCTAATTGCCTCTCCCTTCTTATCCCTGCCTCTGTTTGGTCATTTTTCAATCAAACTAGAATCAGCCTGCTAAAAAGTAAGTCAAGTCATGTCACTCCTTTCCTGGCATACCCTCCTGTGATCTTCCATTTCATCAAATAAGAGACCTTACTATGGCCCTTCAGGTCACTATTCAGCAGAGTGTATTCTCCTGATTTATCTTGTCTCTGTTTAGAATGTAGGTTTTCATGAAGGCAGGGATTTTTTTGTTTGTTCATTGCTAGAATTATGACTAGCACATGGTATGTGCTCAGTAAATAATGTTTGTTGAGTGAATGTTGTATACTCACGAGTTCATAATGACTTTAGATTCATTGTCTAAAACCGAAATCAGGATTTTCCTTTCTAAAAAATCTGTTTCTTTCACTGTGGGCTTGATGTCTACTGAGAGTATCAGAGTCTTTCTACTCCCCAGGCTGTGAATTCGTACATCATTTTTGATACTTCTCTTACTCTTGTATCTTCATGTTCATTCCAGTAGTGAGTTCTCTTGATCCTTTTCTGTAACAGCTCTCCAGACCTCTCTCTTCTTTTCCTACTATTATTATCACAGTTTAGTCCCTTGCTCTTGTTTAGAGAATTGCAGCAACCTTATTACTGGCCTTTCTGCCTGTTTCTCCACCCAGTACTTTTAACTCACTACAGCTGGTTAATTTTCTTGAAGCACAGATCAAATCACACAATTTCCCTAGATCTTTTCATTGTCCACAGACTATAACCCAAATGCTTTAAATTGGCAATTTAATTTGACTCAGTTTTTCTCCAGCCTTATCTCATAACCATTTACTATGTGTTCTATGTTCTAGCCATATGCTGTCCAATAAAAATATAATACAAGTTATAAATTTAAGCCGTGTTTGTAATTTCAGATTTTCTAGGAGTTACTTTTTTTTAAAATAAGGTAAAAGTTATTTTATCTAAATATTATTCAAAATATTTTAATTATAATATCCAAAATATTATTCTCATATATAATTAGTATACAAGTTAATGATATTTTATGGTCTTTTCATAACTAAATATTCAAAATCCAGTGTGTATTGACACTTATAGCATATCTCAGTTTAGACTAGCCACATTTCAGGTGCTTCATAGCCAGATTTGGCTAGTGGCTCCTATATAGGATAACACAGTTAAAGGGAAATAAAACAATATATTGATTACTTTATGTTCCCTGCATTTTCTGCCATTCAATCCTATACATGTATTCTATGTATAAATTGCTTTTTCCAACATCTTTAATTGTCCAAGTCCTACCATCCCTCAAAGTCTAGCTCATATGCTGCCTTTTCTGTGACCTTTTTTTTGATATCTGCTGAAGTAGCTCCTTATCCTATAGAATAATAATGCTAACATTTATTGAAAATGTGTGCCAGGTACTATTGTAAGTTATATGATACCATATGAAGCAAATATTATTAATTTCCCAATTTTAGAAAGAGGCCTATTATACCTTTAGCTAAAATTAAGAAAAAATGAGGCTAAAAAACCTTACACAATTGGAATGATATATTCTCTGAAAAGCTCTAAATTAGTATAGTAAAATATCCTCTATTATGGAAATCATGTTCAAATACATAATTGTCTAAATATGCAGACTGCTTTTAAGTAAAATGATTTCTACAGGTCCTCAAAGTAGGTGTGTTTATTCATTTATATCTATATAGTTAATATATATGAATGAAACTAGGTATTAGTGCTTCTCAATTTTATACAATTAAACTAAACAAATTTTGAATTACATAGAAAGGAATAATAAGGAAAAATTTTATCTTTTCTAAGTTATAAAAGAGATAGAGCATAAACCCGAAGAAATTACAGCAAGGAGGAGGTTAATGCTTTTTGAAGAAACAGCTTTTTTAACCTGTGTCACTTTGAAAATGTTTCATTAAATATTTGGTGATATTTTAAAATGGAAATATGCATGATTCGTCTTTACAGAGGCTAAGAATATTGTACACAAAGACTCTTGATGTTCTTGAGCAAATCCCTAAAAATGCAGCATATAGAAAGTATACGGAACAGATTACAAATGAGAAGCTGGCTATGGTTAAAGCGGTAAGTAGCTGATTTAATTTTGTTTTCTTAAATTCGTGGCATCCAATGCAGCATTTACCAAAAAAATTCAATCGCTATGTTTCTGTGTATTCTGCACACTTCCTCTTATTTCTATTCTCCTTTCTTCCATGCTTTTCTTCATCCTTTTTTCCTGTTACTCAGCAGATTCCTGTTTACTGAGTGCTTTTATGTACAAGGCACTATTAAATACTGGAATGAAAGAATAAGATCATCTGTTCCCCAAGTTACCATTGCAGCTATTTCTTTTACCTCTCTTTCCTATCCCAGTCCTTTATTGGTCTTTTACTTTTTTACAGATATTGATGGATCTGTAGATGCATCAATCTTTATCTCTTTTCTCTAGTTTCAGAGTAGAGAAGTAAGGAAGTAAAACAAAAAATGTATGTTTTAAGAAAACTGTCAGAAATAACTTAAAAAGTGCTTTGCTGCAAAAATAAGAGGACCAAATTTGTTACTTAACTCTGAAAAATTTTATTGAGCATTGTTGAGGACTGAATGTGTCCTCCCAGAATTTATAAGTTAAAGCCCCTGGTGTGGCTGGAATCTCTATGGAAGTAATTAAGGTTAATGAGGTCATTAGAGTGCTGCCCTGATCCAGTAGGATTAGTGTCCTTATAAGAAGAGACACCAGAGAGCTAATGCTCTCTATGCCATATGAGGATACAGTGAGAAGATGGCTGTTTGCAATCCAGAAAAATAGCTGTCACCAGAAACCTACTCTGCCAGACCTTGATCTTGGACTTCCAGTGTCCAGAACTGTGAGAAAATACATTTCTTATGTTTAAGCCACCCAGTCTATGGTATTTTGTTAAGGCAGCCCAAGCAGACTAATAAAAGCATTTTACAGCTTCTAAATCAAAAGCCCTAGACAGGGACACAGTCAACTGCTGCTGATTATTTTATACTAAACTATATTGCACTGTTGTTAAATTTGCACACTAGCAGTTATTTCATTGAGTTTTATGATTATCCAAAATAGTATTTATAAACTTCAAAAGTAATTGACATATGCAATAAGTGGTCTATTGTATTTATCTTCGATTACCAAACTATAGTCTAAAGAGAATTCTTATCTTTTCATTAGGTATACAGCAAAACAATGAAATTTGATTTGGTGCCTTTATTCATAACTTGGCAGCTCTGGAAGTAATTTACAGATTAAAGTTTCTAAAGGGGAGCATTTTTTTAAATGTGTTTTCCTTAATGGAAATGGGCTTATGCATATTTTTCTCATCACAGAGTAAGAAATGTCCCTTTTTCTTTTCATAAGGTGAGCCTATTCAATCTATTCAACTGTCTTTGATTCTGTGCTTTTTTTCTCCATAACCTTGTTCACCTTTAATCATTTCTTCTCTATTTCTTTTTTTGCCTCCCATTATCATCATCTTTCAGATAGTCTCAGAATGTATTTAGCTTGTTTCTATCTTAAAAAGAAAATTGTATTTTTATATTTTCTTCCTTTCCTTTTGCCCTATGTCTCTTTTCTCTTATAGCCAGTGTCATCCAAATAATAGTTCACTGTCATTAGTTTCACTTATTAGTTCTAAAATCTTTTTCTCTGACCTGAGCTATTTCAGTTGCCTTGTAATGGACTAGTCTGTGTATAATAGTTTCATCATACTTCATTATAAGCCCCTCACTGCCAATCTTTGTTCAATACATAAATAATAGTGTCTTTCTGCTTAAAAACCTTAACTGTGGTTTCTTGTTCAGTATTTCTCAAGGACTGAGTTTAAGGATTTATGCTGAGCTGAATGTATGAAAGTCACCTAGTTGTGTTTATTTGCATGATTTTGATGTATATCAGATTTGAGAACCACTGATATACAAGATAAAGTCCTTATCATGAAAGTCCTAGGTTATCTTATCATTTTATGTGTTGTATCCTATTTTCAGCAATACCAAACTGCTGACAGTTATGTGAATTCCATGCAATTTTATTTTTGTGTTCTTTTGTATTTTCTCATCCCTTTTCCTGGAATGTCCTTACCTTGTCTGTCTGACAGTTCTTACTTAGTCCTCAAGATTATCACTTCCTTTGTGAAACCTTTACTTACCTCCCTAAGTAGAGATTGACAACTTCCTTCCTCTCTTCCATTGTACCTAACATGTTGTATTTTATTTATGTCTCCTCTACTAGTTGTAAGCTACTTGTGAAAAATGATTGCATCATCTTTGTATCCACAGAATCTAGTGTAGCACCTGGCACTTATCTAAGGTCTCTTAGAAATATTTGTTCAAAAGGCTAAATATAAGACATTTTTAACAACCCCAGGCACTATAGAATAGTTGTATTGCTGATTCTTATTTTTTGTTAAATTATCACAGATTTTTAACTCCCCATAGAGCCACACACAAGGCTTCAGTGAATGTTGTTATGATTATAAATTATCTGCTAAATCTGAAATAGAAATAAAAGTAAATATTTTGTAGATTATACCAAGAAGATAGTAATAGCATATTGAGGAGAAGCATTGGTTTGTAGCCTGTCCAAAATTTTCATCTCAGCTTTAATACTTATTTGCTGAATGGCTGTTGGCATACTGCCCATTTTCTCCGTCTCACTTGCCTTGTCTGTAATGTGGGTGTACTAGTACCTACCATGTACACTTACTGTTAGTGCTGAATGAGATGATTTATGTGACGTGCTTAACACAGTTGCAAGCATATAGCAAACATGAAGTACATGGTACCTTATTCAGCTTAATGGCACGCCATTGGTAAATACCATGTTACTGACTTATCTTCACTAAGACAGATTTTGAATTGTTTTCCTAACACAGGCTTTTACTGAATTGAGAGTATTATTGAACATTTCTTTCCTTCTTAACCTTTATCCTCCTGGGTCCCTTGTAACAGTTTTCCTCTTTTGCTTTTGATTTTTGGCTTCATAGCTCAGTTAATTCTGAGTTAAACAGCTGTTCTCAAACACATTCATCTGCTCTTTTTCCCCTTCTTTTCCAACTGCTTTTTCCAGCTTAGTGAATGCCTATTTATATGCCACATGATCCTAGGCATCAAAGCTAGTGTCTACATGGCAGTGAACAAAACAGATAAAAATCCCTGCCTTCTTGAAGATTACACATTAATGATGGGATGCAAAGAAATAAATAAGTAAAATAAGTAAGTGAATAAAGAAGTACATTACATACTATGTTAGAACATATTGCAATGTAGAAAAATAGAAGAATGATGTGTACCAGGGTAATGAGGGATGTTATGTATTAGTTTTCTATGGCCACTGTAACAAAGTACTACAAACTTGTTGGCTTAAAAACAATAGAAACTTATTCTCTTACATTTCTGGAACCCAAAAGTCTAAAATCAGTATCAGAGGCCCAAATCAAGTCGTAGAGCCTTTGGAGGCTCTAGAGTAGAATCCATTCTTGCCTCTTCCAGTTCTGGTGGCTTTTGGCATTCCTTGGCCTATGGTCCCATCACTCCAATCTCTACCTCATTACTTTCTGTCACATTACTTTCTCCTTTTCTATGTATAATTTTCTTCTGCCTCTGTCTTATAAGGACACTTGTATTTATTTATTTAGTTAGTTTTTTGTTTTTTGTTTTAAGTACTTTTATTTTTTCTAAGGTCACTTGTATTTAGGGCCCTCTAAGATAATCTAGAATAATCTCCCCTTCTCAAAATTCTTAATCACACTTGCAGAGTCTTTGCCATGTAAAGTAACATTCACAGGTCCCGGGGATTACTTCATGCACGTCTTGTGGGGCATTGTTCATTCTACCACAGTTTAAGTGGTCCTCCCTACTGAGATTATGTGCAAGTGAAGACTTGGATGGAGGTGAAGGAACAAGCCAACAGATAGCCCGGAACAGCCAGAAGATGTCCTGAGGCAGAAACATGCCAATTTCTGTAGAGAATACCTTTTTTTTTTCTCCCTCTTTTCAATCGATTAATGGCAAAAAAAAAAACCCTACCCTGTTTATACTTATTTATTTACGTGTGTGTAAGTATAAGACATGGTTTTTGGTTATCAAAAAGCTCAATGTATTAGAAACTAAATGTATGTCATTGAATGTTCTGGGTAGTACATTAGCATTTCTTTACAAACTTTTTGAAGAATAATGTACACAAAGACATGTGCTGAAATCATAAATATAGAGCTTAATGAATTTTCACAAAGTAATTATACCCATGATGACACTGAATCAAAAGAGAGGACATTTCTGGAACATACTCAAATACTGTAGTTTATTCATTCTACTACATATGGTTATTTGGATTGTTTCTAGTTTGGGGCTATAATTTGTGATGCTGTGAACATTCTTGAACATGTCATGGTTAACTTATTATGCATTTCTGTTTGGTTTATACCTAGGAGTGGAATTTTGGGTCCTAGGATAGCAATTATTTTTAATGCTAATGCACTCAAAGGAAATATAGGAACTACTAAGAAAATAAAATGCTATTTTAAAATCTGTATTTTCAGAGGGGAGGGGAGAAGGGGAAAAATAAAAAATGTTACAAAAAAGAATTTGTTAATTAAAAAAATAATAAAACAATAAATTACCTAAAAAAAACCCGGAAAATCTGTATTTTAAAAAGACTGAATTAGATATCCTATCTCTTATCCCTGATAAGCATGTTAATAAACACTTAATACTTTTTAATATTAAGACAGAAAAGCAAAATAATAGTAGAGATAAAATGGGTTTCCGCAAGATATTTGGTAAATATTAGTAAGGGTACAATTAAAGAAAAATTAGTTAGGTTTGTTATATTAAGTGCTTTTTTATATATGGGTTTTTAAAATATAGGATATTGAAATGTTCAGATATTGAGTTCCTTTGTTTAAATATGTTTTTCTTTCTTTTTTTCCCCTTAAATTATAGGAATCAGATGTTAAAAGATTAGAAGACCAACTTCAGAGTGGCCAAATAGAAGAGGCAATTCTTCAGGTAAAGAAAAAGTTGAATTTTTAGATGTTTGGCTTCAAATATTCAGAGGTACAATGTATAGAGGCACAAAAGTGACATTCCAGAAAGAAAATTCAGTTTCTTTGTATCAACTCTTCAACTCTAAGAGCAATCACATATGGAAAATACTTCTAATGTATATGTTAGTTAAATATCATTGATTATAATTTGAATTTATGAGGCTTCTGTTGGTAGGTTTGATACCCTTTGAATTTAATCATCATGTTCTTGTTAGTCTTAATATAGTTCAAATTGGTAACACAATATTACTGTTATTGAAAAATTTTATCTTTTAGATGTAAATATTTTATGTTTTTGTATATAATTTTTAATTAAATTGAGGGAAATGATGCCCCCCCCCCTTTTTTTTAGTTATACATTTTTTTTCCCTGAATTACTAGTAAGGTAAAACTTTTAAAATATATTTTTAGTTTTCATGTTTTATTAATTATTAATATTTTTACTCTTCATTTGTTTCAAGTGTTTTTCTTATAGATTTTCAACTGTTTTTAAAAATAAAAGATATTAACCTTAAACTTTTGCCCTATTGTCCTTACATTTTTTTCTTTTAGTCTGTTTTTTGCCTTTTGACTTCAGTTGAATATCTTCTCCCATATATAGAGGTTTTTAAATTTTTTATTTGGTAAAATTACCTCCCCCTACACCCCCCCCATGTCTTCCCCTTATATGAATCTGATGAATATTCAGTTCTGTTTCATTTAATTTTTACAGTTTTTTGTCTTAGTCTTCTTAAGTTTTCTTGCCTTTTATCAAAGGACAAATGAAAGGAAATATTGTATAGTATTGGGAATTAGGGAAGTATTTCACCAACAGACATGATATGTAAAAATATTTTTAGATGGCTCTGTTAAAGAAGGAATAAGGGGTGGGGAGATGGATAAAGGGGGGAGGGGATTAAGTAGTACAAACTGGTAATTAGAAAATATATAATCATGGGGACATATAGCATGGGGAATATAGTCAGCAGTATTATAATACCTGTGTTGTGTCAAATGGTACTGTATTTATTGGGGTGATCACCGTGTAAGTTATACAAATGTGTAATTGTGTTGTACATCTGAAACTAATATAATATCATATGTCAACCATAATTGAAAAAATAAAAATATAAATAAAAAAAAGAGGAATGGGGCATTTATACAGCTTTCAGTGAATGTATGCAGTTCAAAGGGCTATTTTTTTAGCTTTTCTGTTTGTTTGACTATGGTACTAGATGTAGTGTTATGGTAACTTGCAGACTTATTATTGTCTTCCTATTTTTCTTTCTTTTCTACCTGTTTTTACTTTGATTGTGACTTTACTTTAGTTGATACATTAATTTATCATGCAATTATATGACTAAGATTTTATCATTGAAGCAATCAATATAAAAAATACTGAGATATTTTACATTATTTTTTATATTGTCTTTAAAACCTGATGTGTATTTTATACTTGGAGCACATCTGATTTCAAACTAGCTACATTTCAAGTGTAGGTCGTGGCTACCATCTTCGATAGTCCATTTCTAGAGGGATACTAAAAGAGAAATGAGGAAAGGACAGTGTGTTATAAGCCAAAGAAGAGGGAGAGAGTGGTCAACTGCATCCAACTTCTTAAAATAAAGCTGACTTCATGATGTTCAAGGTAGATAACCCTCCCCACATTGAACGATGCTTGGGGGCATAAAGAAAGCATGGACAGTCAAGAGATCCAGGCCAAAGGGCAGTCAGACGGCCACCATAAGGGGCATTTTAAATCAGTATTTATACAGTTTTCTCATGTCATCATTAATAAGTACCTCTACTCCCAGATTTCCATTAATCTACTCTTTAACTCATTGTTTATGCTTAGACTGTTACTGCTAAATGTAAATTGGCTGTTTTGCACCACTGTCATAAATGAGGCATTGCCTTTTAATTTTATGATTATAGTTTCTGATAGAACCTAAGCATTTATTCAGTGTTTGAATTTCTTCCCTGACATCCTAACAAGTGCTCAACAGTGTCTGAGTTGGCCAGAGTTGTCGTAGGTCTTTTTGTTCTAGAAGAAAAGTGAAATAAAAAGATACCTAAAATATATTTGTTAAATATGCTGTAAATTATGTTTGAAAGGAAAAATTAAATGTAACATAATCTGATTAAGGAAACTAACTCAACCAATAAATATTTTTTGTGTACCTATTATATTTTACATTACATAGAAAACTTTTATAAACTGTGGTTTTAAGTGATTGTGGATCATGAAATCAGCAGGTGAGTTATAACTAGCATTAAAAAATTACAGTAGAGTTTACGGCCATGCCACCCTGAACATGCCCGATCTCGTCTGATCTTGGAAGCTAAGCAGGGTTGGGCCTGGTTAGTACTTGGATTGGAGACCACCTAGGAAAACCAGGTGCTGTAGATGTTATATAAAAATAATAATATAATAATTACAATAGAAAACAGAGTGTATCACAGCTATTAAAGGTAATGATATTTTTAGTTTTGTGTGAGTTATATGTGCATATTGTGGATCCCTTACTAATTATTATTATTATTTTTTTACCGTGGGCCAAACATGGTAAGATAAAGTTTGAAAGCTATTGACAGTAGATGAAGAGACATACTTCTGACCCTCAAAGAATTTGTAGTCTAATGGTGAAACACAATTAAGATTGAAAACTCATCAACTAAACTTTTGAACACTCTAATAGTAAGTTTTAACCGAATAGAAGAAATCAAATGCTATTCTTTCTGAGTCATGGAGACAGTGAGAATTAAGGTAATTTAATTAATAATGTTCAACATTTGATAGTAGAACAGCTTATTAGGTATTAATATGAAAGCAGTAGTTCCTTCTCATTGTACTTCAGTTATTAGCCATGATAATATCTATTAAACAGTATAATCAAATGATATTTTTAAAACATTTTATTGACAGGCTGAAAATGAACTAAGTCTGGCGAGAAAAATGATACAGTGGAAACCGTGGGAGCCTTTAGTGGAAGAGCCTCCTGCCAACCAGTGGAAATGGCCGATATAATCATCATTTATTGACTTGTGTGTTGACAGGAATCTGATGTAATTAAATGTTCTATTATATTAAAAGTTTCCATATTATTTATATCTTATCAAGAAAACTGACATGGAACATATTTAGACTTTTTAAAATTAGTGATTATGTAGTGGAGACATGAATTGGTTTTTGGTTTGTAAAGCAAATTATTTAGAAGATTTTTTTTTAAAAAATAGAGGTTGTGGGACAGTTTGAAAGTTAATTGGAAAAATTTCTGTAGATTTCAGTGCAGAGGCCATGTTTGAAAGGTGAAATATTTTTAGTAGTATCTTCATATCATTTAATTATTTTTAATTCTGATAAACCTAGAAAAGGTCCTTAATTATTGTTACTGCTTAAACAAATTTATAGGTCATTGTTTAAAATGAAGTAGTTAGAAAAACTTTTTCTTTCGTCTCATTTAAGCAGTTGGTTCTCTGGCCCTTAGCCTTTAGTTTTCTTGATTAACCAAACTACATCAGGAAAGAGAATTTCTGTAAATGAAGAGATAAAAGTTCCTAAAGTTTATCTAGCAGACATCTTAAGTCGTACAGTTAGAACTTCAAAGTGGATTCACTAAGTAGTCTTCACTGAGTTTCCGGTGTGAGTGCAGAAGGGTATCAAACAAAGATAAGTGCTGTTTAAGCAAAGAAGCAGTTGACAAGCTTAAGGTTAAACAAAAATAAAATTACTTTTTGTGTGTCCTCACCTTTTCTTCCTAGCCTCTGTTATTTCTAAATGCTCTGTTAAATTTGATATTTCTTAACTTTAAAGATAGTACTTTTGGGTGTGTGTGTTTGCTATTTCTTGTGGCAAAGCAGAATTGTAGAATTTTCAGAATGAGATAAAAATTGTATTTTTCTTTTTTCCAATATATTTTTCCTCTTACAGAGCTGTAAATTGAATGCTAAATAAATATTAATGAGGTGGGTTGAGTTACTTTTTAGCAGTCAGACTAAGAGAAAGCTGTGGCGAAGTGGGAAAGCACTAGAGGGAGAGTCAGAAGTCTAGGGGTTCTCATTCCCATGGTTCTAGTGCCATCATGAACTCAGTGACTAGGGGAGGCAAGTTGTTAACCTCAGAATGGCCTATTTCCTTCTCTGTAAAAGAAGTAGAATTTGTGATTTATAACTTCCTTTTCAGTTCTAAATATTTGCTTTAATATATAATACATCGGATTTAGTAGGAAAATAATATCCTAAAGCATGTTTGCATAGATGCTTTCAAGCTAATTTACTAACCAACCATTATTTTTAGTCCTTTGGGCACATAAAAACAGAAAGCTGGCTTGATGTTCCTCTGTCATACTCTCAGCCCCACTTCTCCCATTGTTCTTGGGCATTGTATATATTTCACCAACAGAGCTCCTGTGGCTGTTAATAAAAGGGGACCTTATTGATGTCTGCATTAGAAATGGCTAGTTGTGGAATAGTAACAGTGTTTCTGGCACAGGGGTCCTTGTCCCTCTCAGGAAATCAAGGAGTGGGTAAAACTTGCAGAGAGAAAAGTTTATTAAAGTGAAAACTGATGCCCTAAGGGAGTCACTCTGAAAGAGAATGGATGTGGTTCCAGGAGTTGTATAGGCTCTTGGGGTTGAGGGCCGTCCCTTACTCTTTCCTTTTTCTCTCCCAAAGTATGTAGAGGCTGGTCTTTCCTTGTCCCAGTATGCTGTATCCCGGGTATCATGTCTCATTAGCGTCTTAATCTCCACTTAGGGGACAGTGTTCCTTACTATGATAATGAGGGAAAGTTAACTATAGGACACCTTTTTTAACTAATGCGCTTGCATGACTTTAGAAACTCCCTGGGCCTATTTATCTCTTGCAACTATGGTTCTGTCTGCTCCATTGTTTCTATAATCTGGAGGATGTGGCTCAAGATTTTCCCCAGCTGCAGGTTCTGGCAGGGTCTTAGAAATAATAATATAATAATAATAATAATAATAGCAGCTAATGTTTGTTAATGTTTGCCAGGTACTGTTCTAAGTACGTGACTAATTTCACTCGTTAAATCTGCACTGCAACTCTAAGAGGTAGATCCTGCAAATTATTTCCATTTTCCAGATAAGGAAACCAGAATTCATTGAGTAGTGCTCTGTTGCAATTGTGCGACATGGGGATTCTGAGAAACTGAGGCAAAGAGATGGTATGATAACATACCCAAGGTGACATAACTAGTAAGATGTGGAGCTACATTTTGAACCTAGACAGGCTTGCTCCAGAACTCGGATTCCTAACCATTATATTTTTCCTTATGAATGCATATGATGCTGTACTACTGTGTGTACTGTATGGGCTGCACCAAAAGAACCTAGATCCTGTTTTCTTGACTTTTTCTGTCAAAGTACCTATAAAGAACAAATATGAACAGAAGTAGTAAACAGGATTTCATTTCCTGCGAAAATATTCACATGGATCACAGGCAGCTAATGGGGTAGGTATCTAAAAGTCATTGCAGTGTGGTCCATTATTCTTTTACATTTACTGCCATTCTAACTGCCCAAACAACCTTACACTCAATTTTCTTTACTCCATCAATGTTTACCGGTTGCTTCCTATAAACTTTAAGATTAAGTTTTCCTGATCAATTGGAAATTAAATTGTATTTAAAGACCTTCAGCATTGCTGAATGGCTTCTAGACTAATTTGAATTATTTTCACAATGGTCCATTTCAATTCTCCCTAGGCTTCTCATATGTTTTATTCAAATTAATTATCATACTCCAGATACTTCAAAAGAAAAAGAAACTAATCAGTTTGAACTTTGTAAAAAAGAAAATGGCAGCAAATCGATACCCCGTTTCACCTATCTGGATGGAGTGCAGAATGTTCAAATTTCTGGGCATTCTTTCCTTTGGTGTGAAAATGTTTTATATCTGGATAACCATATGATTTTTTTTAAAAAATTCAACCCATAATGATTTTGAGAGTGAAAGGAAATATTCATAATTTCATAAGGATAACAGATAAACCATGATCGTCCTGGGCAAATAGGATATGTAGCACCAACTTGTACCAACTTGCTCAGCTCTGAGGGTTGCCATCCCTTTTACACCAGGAGAAGCTGAAATAGTCTGTTATCTGAATCGAACATGATACCATTAGTGGCATCCATGGGCCACCAGGCCTCAGATTTCACTGTGTCCCTTCACTCTCTGTTTTTTTCTCCCTCCCCCTGTGTTTTCCTTAGAACTGGGGGATGAAAGAAAATTATTATGATTATTTCCTTTTCTAATCTTAAAGTGCAGTTAGGTGAAGCTAATTGAACTTTTGTTTTTTGTTATAATGCAAAGCATGTTTATTTTGAAGCACAACAATGAAGATTAGGATCCTATATAAAAAGGAAAGCCATCTTCTGTCAAATGGAGGTCAAGATTCTGGCCTGGACCTACCACAATGGGAAGATTTGCCATTTTGCCTCAAGAAGTTAAATCTCTTCACCTGGTGCTTCAGCGGGCTTTCCAGGCAGAATTCCAGTGGGGCCAGTTTTTCTAATTCCGTTGGACAGTCAAGATGGTATTCCAGATAGTCTGTGTTCTTCCATTTATCCAGGAACTTATCTATAAAGTCTTAAGAGTTCGGTTTCACTATTCTCAGAAGCCCTGATCTTCCGATCTTGCAAGACCTTAACGTTCTCCAATTGCAAAGCGGACTTCTGAGCTCTTGTTGCATTTCCCCAGTTGTTTATATCAGGCTTCAAGTTTTCTTTTTCAAAGGGAGACAATAACAATATTCTCACCTGTAGGGTAATATCAGCTTTTTCTTTTTCTTCCCAGTCTCCATAGTTATGTAAAGAAACAGAAGTTAAAAAAACCTTCGCAAATGTATTCTGGAGTCTTGAGTAAAGTTCCAAGTTCTGAACCCTGAGTGTTTTGCATCTGAGGGCAGAATTTCCTTTAAAACTTGGTACTCAGTGGGTTTGCAACCTATCATAATAGTAATTAATACTCTGAGAAAAAAGGTAAATGAGAAGTGTTTGGTGTAGAGGAGGATGAAGAGGTTTATTTTAAATAGAATTTACAAGAAATCAAAGTGGGGGTATGATATGGGATTTGAATTATTAGTGGGTACCGGAGAAATTTATCCAAAAGTATGTATTTAGAGATAATAAGCCAACACTAGTTAGTAAAAGAAATTAGTGAGAAAAGTAGTGAATTAGCATAGGCTACCCTTAAGTCCCAAAGTCTTAAAGTTTGTTTCTTGTTTATATTACATGTCTAATGAGGTTTGACAGTGCTCACAAGAGTCAAACACAGGATCTCAGCTGAGATGGTGCCATCTTAACACATGCTTCCATAAACACAGGGACAGGAAAGGGAACATGACATGTTATATATAAAAATGAAAAAGAAAAAAAAGGTTAAATTTTTTTGAGTGTGCTGGAGAACTTAAATTTATCTTGCCATGCATTGCTAATAATGCATTTTCAAAGAGATCTTTAGGTTTATATTAGCCAATTTTTTGCAATGTACTTAAATGTAATTTATGGTAGAATAGCTTCTTTCCATATCTAACTCTATAAATGAAAAGCATTGCCGAGATTTTGTGGAGGGATTTCTCATGATCTTCAAATATTTTTTTCAGGTGAACCTTGTAGGCATTTCTAAAGATAAACATTACCATTTTATGACAATATTTCATTTTACTTTTTTTTTTTTTTTTTTTTAAACAGAAGGGTTACTTCTTTTCCTCGGGGTAAAACATTCAAAATTTCCTATTAAATTCCAAACTCCAAAAATGTTTGAAAACAGAAATTTTTTTCATGACTTATTGGAAGTAAAATCTGACCAGAGTTGACATAAGAATATTAGTGGCCTTTATCCCACTTTAATGCGAATATGAATAGTTTGCTGCAAACATATTAATGTATTTGATTATGCTTCTCTGAGTCTACTTCTCCAAACCCACTGAATGTGTCACAGAATATACAGTATATGCCCATATTACCTTTCAAAAATGGGAAAGTCCTGAATTTCAATAACATCAGTCCTTTATAGAAAAGAGACTGGAAATACTATCTGTATTTCCATTTTCTTTACGAGGTATTGTGATCCAAATTTAATCCACATAGATAATTTCCAAAGCATAATTTTAAATCCTTGTTCTTCTAAATTATTCTATTTTTTTTCTAATTCTTTCATTTATATCAAAACACATTGTAGCCTGAAGTAACGAGAAATACTTTGAAATGCTTGATTTCGTAAAGCCACTAGGTGGCATCTTTGTAAACATAAAAATTTTAAAAGAAATCTTTATAAATAAAGGTTAAGATAAAGGTAGAAGTTTCATGAGAATAAAGATAACTCATTTTGGGCAATAAGTCATGAGAAAATGTATAGGTTTATTGTGAAAAGTAAATAGAAAATAATGTAAAATTACTTTTCCATTTTTAGAATGGAGTCTTTCCTATTGGTTGTTTTCAGTTTGCATTTATCTTTATAACCAAATAACGACAGCGTGTGTGTGTGTGTGTGTGTGTGTGTGTGTGTGTGTGTGTAATTTTGATGTGCTAATAACCAGAACGATTAGTTGGGAAGCTTACCAATTAAGTTAGGCTTGTATGTTTGTATAAAATTATCTTCACAGCAAACTATAAATAAAACATGAACATATACTAGGTTTCTAGTCACATTTTACACTGTGAAGTATTTGAAGTTCTCTACCATCAGATTTTCTTTCCTCCATCTCCTGCCTTTATGCCTAAACCCAGTTTTTTTCTTACTGTCCGTAACGTGGAGGGCTGTCAATGATAAATTTTAAAGCAGAGACCCAAAAAAGTGAGTGTTTAAAACCAGTGGAATTCTCATTACTAATAAAATTAAGATATATTATGATTTTGGAGATGGGAGTGGGAAGTGTTTGGAAGCACGTGTCTTCACACCTCCTATCATACCTGATTTACCCATGAAAGAGTAACCCTAATGGTTATCTGAATGCTCCTTTTCTTTTTTCTCCGCTCTTCATAAATATGCGGATTCATGCAGTGATTTAAATGCATTTGCTTTATTTTAAAACCACTATTAAAGACTTTTTATCTGGAGATATTTATTTTATATTGTTCTAATAATATACTTTTTAAAATAGGATGAAGACTGAAAAAGTAGACATTAGGAAGTTATTGAGAGATAACAATGTCAGAAGAATGATATAAAAAAATGACAGCATTATGAAGGAGTGGACCTGTACTATATATAACAAAAATTTTAATTTTAGTAATCTTACATAATTTTTAAATAGCTAAGTGTATTAAATCAAACAATGTAGCATAGAATAGTGGTTTAAAATTGAGGCTCTGGAGTCAGACTGCTGGATTTAATGCTGGATCCCTCACCAAACTTCTCTAAACCTTAGTTTCCTGGTTAGTAAAATGGAGCTAATCACAGTTTTTCCTTAATAAAATCACTGTAAGGTTAAATTGGAAATATAAAGTGTTTAGTAATAAATAATACTTAATAAATTAGCTATTATTGAGATAGACACATTAAGTTTGTTACATTTGCAGTAGAAGCACAAATGATCCTTTCCCCCCATTCTTTAAAAACCCTCTCAATTTGAAGAATTTATAGTGATAGACAAAAAAAACCTTTATAATTCAATGATTAACAAAAGCTTTGCTTCTCACTTAAAAAGGGACTTATTTAATAGCTCCTGTCCCCCTTTTCTCTTTGTATGCCAGAAAGTTGGGAGCCAAGTTATAAATTTAACAAAAGTCAGTAGTTACCTACTGTTGTATGGCGTTTTCCTTTGTCAAAGTGTTCATTTCATAGTTATATTTTCTATAACCCTGGTTTTTCATATCTGTAGGAGTAAATTGCTTTCAGTGTTTGGTTCGGAGAACTGTTCCGGTTCACAAGTGTAAAAGGAATCTTGGAGAGTGGTTAGAGTCCAGTCACTTTCAGATCTAACCAGTAGGTAACAACGCTCTTCTTCCCTTGCTCCGCCCCGCCCCTCCCCTCGAATCGCCCCGCCCCCTCGATCCCCGCCCGCCTCCGCTCCATCCTCCGTGGCCTCTCTTTCCAGCGCGGAAACCGCCTGCTCTCGCGGGAGCGGTGCCGAGGCGGGAGGAGGCGGTGCTGTGGTCGTTGCTAGGATGCTGCCGGCAACAGAGAGCGGTGAGCGCGGATGCTTCTTCCTGGGAGCCTAAGGAACCACTTCGACCAGAGTAGCTGCATTTCTTAGGTAGGAGGACAGGTTCTGGCTGCCATCACCTGGCCCAACCCTTAGACCATCCTTGAGCCAGTGATTCTACAGCGCTGGACTCCGAGGACTATGTGCCCGGCGCTTATGCCTCCTGGGCTCTGTGGGCTGCTTGGCGGTCGGGAATGTTCCACCTTTACTTTCAAAGCCGTGCAAAGCTTCCCTTCTTTCTTGGTTCCATTTCTGGCTCCGAATCTCTGATTTGGGATTCAGAAGCAGCAGCATCAAGCTAGGAGGCACACCTCCCCCCCCCCCGCCCACCCCCCAAACCGCCGTGCTTTTCACGGTAATAGTATAGAAACAAGATGTATGGAAGTAGAAAACATTTAGTCGTCTGTGGTGACCATTGTCTTTCCTCACTGGCACTCGCCTTGGTCTTTGCTTCTTAAAAAACTTTAAAACTTAACACGTCTATTTGGTAGAAGGCAAAACTGGATCCTTCGTTACTACTTACACTAACATTCTAGATAAAGAAAATAATGCATTTGTAGTGAAAGGGGGATGTTTTTTGTATGCAATCATTGAGACTGCTATTTCTTTTAAAACATTAATTTTGAATAGATAATACATAGATATAATTAAAACATTTAATTTTGAATAGATAATACATAAATATAATTAAAAAAAAAAACTAAACAGTAAAAGAATGAACAGTGAAAATCTGCCTTCCACCCATTTACTTCTCCACTGCCCTATTCTCCCGTTCACCTTCTAGAGATATTCTATACATGGACAAATATGTAGCATTACCTGAAACGTTGTACCTACTGGTCTGTGCTTTTGGAGGTTGAGGATGTGACCTTGTGTTGACCCTCGAACTGGACTGGGCAATCCAAGTATCCTTACCTTCTCCCCTCTCTTTGGAGGTCCCTCACTGTACTAAATGCTACTATCTGGAGTGGTCTGCCTCTTTTTTTCAATCTCTCCTTTCCCTCCGTGTAGGGGCAGGCGGGCAGTTTCGGATTTCACCCTGGGAACTCTTGAGTTTATGCACCAAAAGCTTTACTTTTTCACTTATCGGACAGTATATAGCCTGTAGATTTGGCTTCTTCACTTAGCATAATTCGAGATTCATCCATATTGTTGTGTGTATTAAGTTTATTCTTTTGTATTGATGAGTAGTATTCCATTTTATTAATGTATTACAGTATGTGTGTCCATTCATCAATTAAAGAACATTTGTGTTGTTTCAGATCTTTGGTGATTAAGCATAGAGGCTTTCCAAACTTTTGTGTACAGGTTTTGTGGAAATGTAGTTTTTCATCCTACTTGGGTACAGGACACAGTTTGCTGGGTCATAGGATAAGTATGTGTTTAATTTTGTAAGAAACTGACCAATAATTATTCCAAATACTGTACCAGTTTTCATTTTCACCATCAACTCTAAAAGCTACTTGTCTTCATTCTCACTAGACCTTGATATTGTTGGGCTAAAATAACATTAACTATTTCAATAGGTGTATAGTGGATTTTCATTGTGATTTGAAGCTGCATTTCTCTAATGATTAATAACACTGACCATCATTTCATGTACTGGTTCTCAAGGCCAGGACTAGGGAGGCAATTGAGACAACTAAGTCCAAAATTTTATTAGACATTTATTCTCAGGCTTAAGAGCATGTGTCGAGCAGTGCAGGCAACAGACTTGTCTTAGCCTAGTCCTGGCCCTGCTTATTTTGCCTTCTGGGTATATTCTTTGGTGACATATCCGTTGAAATCTCTTACTCATTTTTTACTGATTTTTTTTCTTATTGAGTTTCGAGAGTTCTCTATGTATTCTGGATAGAAATCCTTTATCAGATATGAGTTTTGTAAAAAAAATTACCTCCTACTCTATGGTTTGTCTTTTTATTCTTTAAGTTGTGTTTTTTGAAGAGCAGATGTTCTTGATTTTGTTGCCGTTGTTGATTTAGAGGATGACCCACTAGATAAAAATAAGAGCATTACCTCAGACTCTCCAAAAAGGGCAGATGAGTACGTTGCTAGGAGTTAGGGCTACTTTGTGATACTTTCTTTCTGATCAGGCCATTAAGCTCTGTTATGGGAGAAAATTACCAAAAGGAAGATATGTGTGTGTGTGTGTGTGTGTGTGTGTGTGTGTGTGAATGAGAGCTTAGGTTTCTTGAATTTTTTAAAAATTGAGTTTCTGTTCAGTTTTATCTCATTTCACTTTCTTTCCTCTTTATTGTGTTACATGTCAAAACTAGTTATTTTATTTGTTGTACTTGAAATTTAACTATGCATATTTAATTTAACAAAGCTGAGGGTTAAGAGTATCACATTCCTCAATTTTGTAAGCAGTGTAAGTTTTCCAAAATAGTTTATTCTCATCTTTCCCTTCTCTGGTACATATTTTGTCTAATATTTCAATTTTCTACTATTATTTTGTGTTGACAGTATTTGGGTCTACTCTTATGTTTATGATTTATTCGATTGCCTTTCCTTCTTGCACTTTGGACTTCCTTTGGGCCTATTTCTTCCTTCAAATGTATCCTTTAGAAGTTCCTTTAGAAAAGATATCTTGATGGTAACTTATTTCTAAATGCTTCTATATCTTTCTTAAAAGATAGTTTTGCTGGATGCACAATTTTAGGTTGATAGCTATTTCATTCTTGCCTTGGTTTCTAATCTATGATGAGAAATCTGCAGTTATTTTACTTTTCTTTCCTTCATATTAATGTCAGCAAATTAATATGATTCAGAGCAGTAGATGGTATGTCCTATATCATTGTTTGCTTTCCAGATCTTATCTGTCTTTGTACTTCCTGGATCTGTGGCTCCATATTTTTCATCAGTTTTAAGAAATTCTCAATTACCACCTTTTAAAATATTTTCTTTCTTCCACCTTTCTGTTTTCTTCAGGGACTTCAGTTTGACATATGCTAGATCAGGGGCTGGCAGACTTTTTCTGAAAAGGGATTCACAGGTCACATGCAATCTCTGTTGCATATTTATTGTTTTTTTATTTTTATTTTTTTATTTTAGCAATACAAACCCATTCTTAGCTCACAGCAAGACATATGCTTAGCAGAAAAATATTCTACACTTTCTCTTTTCCATGGCTCTTAATCTATTATATTTTTCACATCCTTATCTTATTTTAATTAGTTTCAAGTATACAGTACACTGGTTAGACGTCTAGATAGTTCATAAAACGATCCTCCCAATTGTTCCCTTTCTCCCCTGACCCTTCACCTAGCCAATGTATTAATGCTAACTGCATTCCCTATGCCATGTTCTCCATCCCCGTGACCATCCATCAGCTACTAATTTTTACTTCTTTAATCCTTCACCCCATTATTTCAGCCCCTAAATCTCTTTCCCTTCTGTTTGTTATCAAATTGTCCACTATATTTGTGAGTCTGTTTGTGATTAGTTTGTTCTTTTTATTCCTTAGATTCTGCACATAAGTGAAATCATATACTGTTTATCTTTCTCTGTGTGACTTAAATACCTTCTAGGTCCATCAAAGCAGTATCTTTTTCCATCCCCTTTCTTTTAGTCTGTGTGTGTCTTTTAATCTGAAGTGAATCTTTTGTATTTTTTCTTCTTAAAGAAGTTCCTCCAACATTTCCTGTAATACTGGCTTGGTGGTGATATATTCCTTTAAGCTTATTTTTGTATGGGAAGCTCTTTATCTGCCCTTCAACTCTAAATGATAGCTTTGCTGGATAAAGTATTCTTGGTCGTAGATCCTGGGTCTTCATCTTGTCGAATATTTTTTGCCAAGCCCTTTTGTCTCACATAGTTTCTTTTGAGAAAGCAGCTGCCAGTCTTATGGGTGTTCCCTTATATGTAATTATTTGTTTTTCTCTTGCTGGTTTTAATATTCATTCTTTGTATTTAACCTTTGGCATTTTAATTTCAATGTGTCTTGGTGTAGGCCTCTTTGGATCCCTGATTTTTGCAATTCTCTGAGCTTCCTGAGTTTTATGTCCATTTCCTTCACCAGATTAGGAAACTTTTCCATCATTATTTCTTCAAACAGTTGTTCAACATCTTGATTTTCTTCAGTTACACCAATCAGACAGCTATTTGCACCCTTATTAGTGTCCCATATGCTCCTTAAATTATTTTTATAGTCTTGGCATATTATCTTTTGCCATTCTGATTGAGCATCCTTGGCTTTTCCATCCTCTAGATAGGGCATTTGATCCTTTATTCACTTTGATTATTCCATTTAATATACTTCTCATCTCATATAATGTGTTCTTCATTTCAGACTGATTCCCTTTTATAATTTCCATTTCCATTTTTATGTTTTTTATCTCTTTAAAGTTATGTTGAAGTTCTCTACACTTTCTAAAAATTCACTGAGCATCTTTATAACCAGTGTTTTGAACTCTGTATCTGTTAGATTACTTGACTCCATTATATCTGGATCTCTGTTCTGTTGTGTCTTATGGTTTCTGCTTGTTTGTCTTCCCATTTTGGCTTTCTTTCCATGTCTGTTTCTATGTGCTAAGCAAAGCTAAGTCTCCCAGTTCTATTAGTGTGAATTTGTGATGCAAGGTGTCTGTCCAGTGGCACAGTCCTGAGAGGGGTTCAGCTGCAGGCCAAACTTAGCCTAAGCCCTTACTCCTCCAGGGCCTCCTGTTAAGATGCAGCAAGCAATCCACAGATGCTGTGCTTATAGTTGCCTCATAAGGCCACACCAGAAACAGGCCAGCTGCCTCCAGTGTGAGTCTAGGCGCTGCTCAACAAGGAGCACCTGACTCCCTGAGAATACATCTGGATGTGGCTTGGGTAGGGAGGTGAGTTGGGGGAGGCGGGGTTTCGGGGAATCCTTTGGGCCCAGCGACCTCTGTTATCCAGCTTGATGACATCACAGCTATGGCAGCACTGTGTCTGGTGCACTGGGTGTGGGAAGAGCTCAACGGGGAACAATAGATACTGCCAGCACTTCTGTATATACGAGTGAGTCTCGCCTCGGCCCTCACTCGGACAATGTCTCCCTGTAAGTTTCTGGTGCCCCCTGCGCAGCTGAGTCAGCACTGGTACTCAGAGCGAGGAGGTCCATCATCATGAAAAACCACTCGCGGATGCAGCCCCTTTAAGAGGCATCTGCTGCTGCTGCAGACTCTGTCTCACTCAGCCACTCAAATGGGGCAGCCCTGTGTCCTCACCCTGTCCTACCGTCTGCCATTGCAGGGTGATTTCTTGGATTTCTCTGTAGTTGTGTGGCTTGTTCATCAAGATCCCAGGCGATTTTTCCTTGCTGTTTGCTCCTTATTTCTATCACAACTTCAATTTGGTAGCCAGAGGGATAAACAGCATCTCTATCATCTTTGCCATTTTTTTCACTTTAAAATATTTTTTAATATGTTTGTCACAGAAAATTTCTCTCAATTGTGCTTTGAGGTTCTGTTTTTTGTATGCATTTTTACTTTCAATGGTGTTTTTATTAAAAATTCACTGATGTTTTTTAAAAATGAGCAAAATTGTAGTACTTTATGAACATTATAGCATACAAGCAATAAATTTGATATTTGGTGTAGGTTTTTGGTATTTGGTATATAGTAAATGTGTTTATTTTTCTCAATTCAGGAAAATGTCTGAACAGGAGGAAGAATTTGATGCTCAGAATGCTCTTGATGTATCAGAAGGTGATGGTGCTTATGAGAGGATCAACGTTCCAGGTCCCTCACAAGAGGGAGATCAAATCGAGGAAAATGAATCTGCACCAGAACCTTCTGGTGGGGGCCATGAAACACTTACCGAAGAGCAGAATGACAAGAGCACTTCAAACCTAGAACCAAACAATAAAGAACAACTCGTGGAAGAGATGATGTCACCCGAACAAGTTTTAGATTCTCCAACACATGAAAAGCAGTATCTATCTGAATTTGATAGTGCAATGCAGTCACCCAAACAGTATTCAAATGATTCTTACCTGACATTTCTGGATAAAATAAAGGCTATAAAGGAATCCCTGAAAACCTCAATGCAAGATTCTTTAGCAACAGGTATTATATAGGGAAGACAGGCTCTTTGCTTTCCTCATTTTGAAGAACGGTTGCTTTTTCTTATTTGTTTTGCTTGAAGATTTGTTTTATACTTGATGTTACTTTCCCTTTCTCTGTCCACCAAACTTCTCTAGCTATACCACTTGAATCTCTTAACCACGTGGGAAGCTTGTCTATTCTGCAGTATCTACTCTCCCTAAATCAATGAACATCTTTAAATTTTAAATGGATGTTTATCTGCTTTTCCCAAATAAAGTAGATTTTAAAAATGTTTAGAGATCTTGAAAAATGGTAGGCAAATTCTTGAGTATAATTGTAATTTTTTTTGCGTGCCAATTTGGAATTAATTGTACATAGCTAGCAGGTGGTGGGATGGGAACTTGAGTCCAGATTTTCTAGTTTCATATCCAGTGCTCAGTACACAGTTTATGATGCTTTTAAATCTTTCCAAGTTTCTGTGTAATGTTACCTTATACTTAGCTTCATAAAAATCATTGTCTTCTCTTATAAGTTAATTTTAAAGATATAATGTTGATGGCATATGGAAGTTATTATTTCATTGTTGGTAACAAGGCACAGAGGGAGCCACAAAGATGTGGTTACACAGAGAACCATTCTATTGGTATGGTTAAGTGACTGCTCCTTCTTCCCCTTGTCCACAAATTTTGAGAGAGTTTCCATCCACAAGGTAGAGAACATGGACCATCAGTTAACAATAACAGCAGCTTAGTTTGGCTGGTAAAATGTAGCCTTTGGTTCCAGTGGGGTAGTTTACCCTTGTATGGTGTGTCCACATAAGTAAAGAATGAAAAGGTGGAAGGAGAAGAAATTAATCAAGTCCAATTATACCTAACTAAAGCTGTTATTCTTCAGTTTCATTATTCAGTGTAAATTTGGGCTCCATTTTTGATATTTCTGTGATTCCTTGATATCGTAGCTTATAACAAATACATGATGATTTTTTTAAAAGTTGTCTAGGGCCTGTAGTTCTTGAGGCTCACAACTCTTTAACACACCTCCCCTCCCCAAAGCTTAGGAAGCTACAGCTATGAAAATTTTTAAATTTATCATTGAATTTTGAATTCAAAAAATAATTAAAACAGCCTTTGGATAATTTAACTATGTGCAAGTGCTCTCTTTGTTGACAGAGAACTCTGAAAACAAGTTTTAACAAGTTCTAAGAACCTTAGCATCAACAGTGCCTAGTTGAATTTCATCCTAGGTTACTGATAAATGCCTGATTTGACATTATGAAAACTCATGTCAGACATCTAGAAATATACAACTTCTTTGGCCTATAGTGTGCACTCTGTACTCCATCTTACTTATTATATCTCCATTAAAATATAAAGTGTATGTATATATATATATATATATATATATATATATATATATATATATAAATTTACCCCATAATAATTGTTTTAAAATACTACATTTCATTCCTATAATTTGTGAACAGATAATCATTTTATAGTAACAAATTATATATTATAACAATATATAATATATAGTATATAATATGTGACGTTAAAATATAATGTAAATAATAAAAATATAAAATTTTTATTTTTAACATCTTGATTTCCTATTTTATAAAGTGAGGAGCGAGCCACATAATGTCCATTCTTTTGAAAAATAGATTTGTGAATAGTTATTCTAGATGTTTGTAAAACAATGATTTTTCTGTTTTGCATTTTGGCAACTATAGACATAAATAATTATGGGAAAAAGAATGGACTTAGTATTAGATATCTCTTGTGGTTGCAAGGTTGAAGAAAATTTTCTTTGAAAATGTCTCGATTGGTTTTTCTTAACTTCATAGCCATGCACTGATTTACTGATGGATGGTAGCGATGTATGAACAAAGTACGAATTTCTAAATTCAGGGGCACCCACAAGCACTCAGGCTCTCCCTTTCTAATACTACAGAAAATGCTTGGTTTTCTGAGACATTTTCTCTGTTTAGAGCTGAGTAATATGTAGCACATATTGGGAATCTTTCAGAGCAACTTAGTTTTATTTTCCATTTCTTGTGGCATTCTGCATGAGGAGGTGATCCTGAGTATGCACTGATCCCCATGCCAGAGAATGGAAGGGAGATCTGAACTTTGAGGTGGAGTTGGGGGAGCAGGTGTTCAGCATTGATGCTGACTCCTGAGATTCTAAACCAATTTCAAAGGAAAAGGTCGCAACCAAATATTTGTCACTTCTCATAGAAAATGAAAAGTAACTCTCATCATGGAGGTGCAGTGGGGGAACATGGCAGAAGCAACTGAATTCTATGTGATTAAAAATTGTCGCATAATTTTCTAACTGCTTGTGGACTGTGGGTTGCTGACCCTTACTTTTTGACTATGATTCTTTCTTTCTTTTCTTTTTTTTATCTGCAGTAAAAGTTGTACTTATTCCCGTGGGCCAGGAAGTTATAATGTCTTTTAGAATTGACAGCACTTTTAAATACCTCAAGGATCATTTTTCAAACCTATTAAATGTCCCACCTGATGTATTGCAGATAAGATATGCAGGTAAGTCGGAGGCTCATAAAACTTATCAAGACTTCTTTAGTTTTACATGTAAATAATCAGGATCTTTGATTTGTTAAACTAAGTGTCTTGACATTTACTTGACAAGCACTTGATATTGGGGTTATGCATTCATTCATTCAATGCATTTTTATTGAGGACACACTTTGTTTTTAATACTTTGCTAAGAGCTGAAGATATAAAGAAATATGAAACAAAAATCCCTGTTCTCAAGTTGTTTACTGACTAGTAAAGATATATGTAACAGTTTCGCATAATGTGTAAATGTTTTAATGTAGATAGGCACAAAAAGCTGTGTGAACAGGGCGGAAAGAAACTGGAAGATCCTAGAAAGCTTCATCTAAGAAAAGTGGTAGTGCTCGTTCTAAGTCCCAGAAAGGTGAGAAAAACTGAGACTCTTGGGAAGTGGTAAGAAATTAATCATGGCTGGAAGAAAACTGTATGTGGGGAGTGAGGATGAGTGAGCCATGGATAGAATAAGATGAGGGCTGAAAATGGTTTATCTACCAATCGTCGTACCTTCACATCAATTCACATTCCCATAATGCTCAAGTTTATTTATATTTTGTGGGCAGTGTTAAGCAGCGCATTTTATATTAGCTTTATGTTATGAGAAGATGTAGTCTTTGTAATTGTGATGGAATTAACCAGACTAACATAGCTAAATAAAATTCTATCGAATATGTTTGCAAAATGCTAATAGTTTAAGAAGCTCTGATATTAAATTAATAAAGGTGCCACAGAAAGTTTCCAGGGAAATAACATTTTTTTTGGTATGGGGAAATCCTAAGCAGTAAAAAGTAGTAAGCCACACCTACCGAGTTCATCTTCCTTGCCAAATCAGAGAAAAACAAGCAGTTTAGTTTCAAAATTATTTTCCGAAAACTATTGTAATGAATATGCTCTAATAATGTTTATGTACTCAAACAACTTATTATTAACTCTGGGTTAGGGAAACAAAGCTGAAATTTAAATAGTAATAATAACTTATTGAGCATTTACTGTGTGCTAGTCCTACAAAATGTTCTGCCTGCATTATCACATTATTGTTCAATCCATGTAACAACCTTTTGAGGTAGATACTATTTTTATGAACTTTTTTTGAGAGAAGGAAACCAAAGCACAGGGAACTTGTGCAAATTCACATACCTAATGAGTGGCAGAGTCTGAACTTATATATAGGTGTGACTTCAAGAAGGGACTATGAGACTGCTTGGCATTGACTGGAAGGTGAAGTTCAAAACTGGAGAAGAGAGAACACATTGTGACTGGAGTAGCTTGTCAGTGGTACCTGAGAATCTCTTTCTTTGCATTTCATAATCATCTTTGTGTGTAAGTACAGGCATCACAACAGGGTAACAGGCTTATGTCAGTAGCAATAATAAAAAAGCTGGATTCTATGTCCACCACTCTCTAGGATAGGTGATTTCTTCTGGTATTAGAACTGGAGTTCAAGTTTGGTGGGACAAAGCCTAATAGAGAAACAAGTAGAGGAATGAAGAGGGCTCTGGGAATCTGTGTTAGTTAGGTTCCTATGGCTGTTGTAACAATTAACCACACATTTAATAGCTTAAAGCAACATATTATTTCTTACAGTTCTGGAGGCTGGAAATCCTAAGTCACTTTCCCTTGGGCAAAGTCAAGGTGTCAGCAGGGCTGTTCTGAAGATTCTGGGAGGAATCTGCTTCCTTGCTTTTGCTAGCTTCTAGAGTTGCAGTCTTTGTATTCGTTGGCTTGTGGCTCCTTCCTCCATCTTCATATCTGTGCTTCTGTCATATCTTCTCCTCTGTAGTCAAATCTCCCTCTTCCTTTCTCTTATAAGGGCACTTGTGATTATAGTTAGGGCCCACCTGGGTAATACAAGATACTCTATCTCAAAATCCTTACTAAAATCTACAGTCACTTTTGCCATATTAGATAACATTCATAGATTCTGGGGATTAGGACATGAACATATTTTGGGGCCATTAGTTCAGCCTATCACAAAACCCATATAACATGTTATTTAAGTTAAGAATGTAGCATATGAAAATGGATGGACCTGGAGAGTACTATGATAAGTGAAATAAATTAGAGAAAGACAAATACCATATGATCTCACGTATATAAGGAATCTAAAGAACAAAATAAATGAACAAAACAGAAAAATACAAGAATTTAGAGTGTGAAATTGAAAATCCAAGATCTTTGTGTTTTCTTGAGCATAGCTAAAAAAAAAAAGCTAGTGGTACCTGACACTTTTCTAAGAACGAGTATAACAAAACCTTTGCTATGTTCCAATACCTAATTGTAATTTAGGAAGACCATACATCAGAAGATTGATATAGATTCTATCAATAAAGATCCCATGACACAAACAGTAGCCAGTAACACATATATTTTTGTAAGCCTTAAAGTAGAGAAATACAATTGGAGTCAGTTTGTAGAACAAGCCAGTGATGAGGGGGTAGAACTTGAAACAATACAACACAAAAATAAAGTGATGGACACTTTTTCCAGCACAAAACTGAGGCTTAACTCCACCTTGGCATGAATTAATTTATATGAGTTTCTGACTATAGAAACAGAAAGGAAGGGATTCTTTGGAATTCTGAGTATAAAAACTTTCTGCTGGAGAGAGGGATGGGTATTAAAATAATCAGGTTTTCCCTGATACGGATATGTCCTGTTCTTGTATGACATGTCATTTTTTAGAGAGTTGGTGTTTAGAATATAATTTTGCTCATATTATAGAATATTTTTAATTCTTAAATGTTAATAGAGTTGCATGGTTCTTATGTATTTGCATTTCTGATTAGTTGAGAATTGTAGCTTTACATGTAATGCTGGTGTCTTGCTTAGAGTCCCACTCTAACTTCTCCCACTATGGAGCTTACTAACATTACAGCAAGCAGTGGACTCCATCGATACTTGGTATTCGATACTAATCAATATTTGAAAATTAAACAACATGTTTATGTAAGCACCTCTGATGTTTTCCATCCCCTTAACATGAGTACATATAGTCATTTCTCTGTCACAACACTTCTTATAATTTTATCTTATTTTTAGGAATACTTTGTAAAAATCATGAGACTCTCCTGCAACATGGAGTTAAGGCACAAGATGTCGTACAAGTGGAAATCTTCTCTTCACTTCCAGATCTATATCCAGTCAGAAGAATAGGTAGATTAAGTGATGACTCTCAAGTCTTAACTGTCAGAGTAGAAACTGGTTAGTTATTCAATGTTTTTTAGTTAAAATATTTTAGAGTCATTTTGTAGTTGAGCTTCTATTCACTGTTGGTTTTGTCTCCTCAGGCATTGATCAGTACCAGCAGGTAGCTGTTGAGGTTATAAAATCTGACTTTCACAAACCATTTCTTGGTGGATTCAGGCATAAAATAACAGGAATAGAATATCACAATGCTGGAACACAAACTGTACCTAAAAAGATTTTTGAAAGAAACAATGTATTTTGTAGGGATACCCAGGTAATATTTTTATCTTTTAATATGGGTGTTTGAAGCTATAGAATCAGCAAATGTTATGCTGTATACATCTCTAAAGTAAAAATCTAAAGAATTATTTGGCTATTAAAATAATAAAATTAACTTAAATGTATAGGGAAATATAGTCTTTACCCACTTATATGTATATAGTGGATATTTGTTTTTTTATTTTTATTTTAGACAGTTTTTGAGAGGAGAAAACTTCAACAGACTACAAATACTACATCCACACAGATGACTAAAATTGGTGTGTATGTATCAAATATGACTGATAAACTGATAAAACCAGGAAGATATTTTACAGCAGCGGAATACCATGCTCAAAGATTAGCTGCGGTAAGGTAATTTTTATTATGAGTGTAATAAAAATTAAGTATCTGAGTCAGTTCTGTGTATATCTGTGTATGTTTCCCTAAGCCACACTAGCTTGAGGTATAAACCACATGAATACTGTTAAAAAAGCTATTCATTCATAACACTTGTTAAAAATGGTAAGGCAGACGATTCAAGAGGGGCTGCTACAATGGAGTTTTGTGGTAGGGAAGTGAGATCGGCTCAACTCTGAGTACAAAAGGAAAAGTGGGCTTTATAGCCAAAGCAGGGTGGGAGGCAGTGGATGGAAAATTACTAAGAGAAAACATCAGGGGTAAAGAGGGATTCTGGCTAAACAAACATAACAAGATTTTTGCTGAAGGCAGGCCAGGGTATAGGCATTATCTGGGGAGTGGTGGAAGATGAGGAACCTGATCAAATATTAAGGGTGATCAGATATTGAGGTTGGAGATTCTAATTAAACTGGGTTAGTAGGATTCTTACCTAAACTGAACAATGCGAAGAGGAGCACAGAAAACCAAATGTCGAGGTGTAGTTGAAAAAGAGTTCAGAGAAACCTGCTTAGAGTTTGGTCAAGGAGAGAGTCTTTGTCAGTGTGAGTCACATTTTATTAATAGTAGAAGCAGTCTGTCTCCAATGCCCCCACTTTAAGGAACCAGAATCCTAGTGCTCCCAGACCTGTCCTTTCTCACAGGGAATCCCAGAAGCTTTGTGTCTTACCTTTGGCCGTTATTTGCTTTGTCCTGTCTACCCCTTGGCCTTAACCACTCTGTCTCTTGGCCTTAATTAGTACTTGTGGCAGTAGAATCACCTATGTAGGTCTCCAAACTAATTGAAACCAAAAGATGATTAAAGTCTATTTTCTCTGATACTAATATAGCCACACCAACTCTTCTATGTTTTTGTTTGCATAGTCTATCTTTTTCTATCCTTTTATTTTCAACCTATTTGAGACTTTGAATCTAGAGTGCATCTCTTCTGGATAGCATATAATTGGATCCTGTCTTATTATCCAGTCTAACAAACTCTGCCTTTTGACTGGAGTGTTTAATACATTTATATTTAATATGATTATTGATAAGGTTCAACCATTTTGCTATCATTTTCTATATGTGTGTGTCTCTTCTTGTTCCTCTGTTTTTTTTACTGCCCTCTTTTATGTTACATATTTTCTAGTGTGCCATTTTAATTCTTTTGTTGTTTCCTTTTCAATTTAAAACCTTTATTTTCAGTACAATGTATACTTTTTTAAAAGTGTGCAATTCAAAGATTTTTACTATGTGAGTTATGCAACCATTATCACAATTTTAGAACATTATCATCATCCCAGAAAGAAATTCTGCACCCAGTAGCAGTCACTACCTATTTCCATCAATCCTTTCTGCCTTAGATAACCACTGATCTACTTTCTGCCTCTATTGATTTGCCTATTCATTTTATATACATGAAATCATACAGTATGTAGTCTTTTGTCACATACTGACTTCCTTTACTTAGCATAATGTTTTCAAGGTTCATCCATATGGTAACACGTAGCAGTATTTCATTCCTTTGTGTTGCAGAATAATATCATATATACTCAATTGTATGTACCTATTGTATATATGTCAATGTGTATATTATAGTGTGTCCATTTATCAGTTGATGTATATTTGGGCTGTTTCCACTTATTGGTTATTAAGAATAAAGCTGCTATAAAAATTTGTGTACACATTTTTATGTGGACATATGTTTTCATTTCTCTTGGGTATGCGCCCAGGAGTATAATTGCTAGATCATATGGTAAGCCTATGTTTAACCTTTCTGAAGAACTGCCAGACTGTTTTCCAAAGCAACTGCACTATTTTATGTCCCACCAGTAGCGTGTGAGTATTCTAATTTCTCCACATCCTCATCAACACTCATTATTGTCTTTTGGATTATAGTCAGCCTAGTGAGTGTGAGGCAGCAGCATCTCATCGTGGTTTTGATTTGTGTACCCTAATGGCTAATGATATTGAATATCTCTACCTGTGCTTATTGGAAATGTAGGAGAAATGTAGTTTTAGATCCTTTGCCCATTTTTAATTGGGTTGTCTTTTTTATTATTGCTTTATTTTTTAAAATTATTTTTGAGTCATTTCCTAAGTGGTTGCTCTAAGTATAATCTAGGGATTACAATATACATCTCAATTTATAATATACTTTACAGTTATGCTAACTGAAAGCCACCAGTTATTGAAATCTTGTTTCAATAGAACTTAAATTTCATCTTTTCTCCTTTGTGCTCATTGTCGTAGAAATTTGTACATTTTTTCTATGTTCTAAGCTCTATAATTCCTTTTATAATTATTGTTTTATACAATTGTCTTTTAAATAAATTAAGAGTAGAAAAGGAAAATATAGTCTTTTATATTTACCTACATAATTAGATTTTCTGGTACTGTTTATTTCGTCATTTGGATTAAAATGAACATCTAGTGTCATTTTTTTTCAGTCTGAAGAACTCTGTCTAGTGTTTGTTATGTGTGCTTGTTTGCTAGATGGTGTGATGAAGATCTTTGAGTCTGTTCATTCATGTGCTTTGTTCCTCCTCTTCTTTGGAGTGGAAAATTTCTAATGACCTATCGCCTATTGTTTTTTCTTTTGCCAGTCCACATCTGCCGTTGAGCCTGTCTAGTGATTTTTCATTTGAGTTTCTACTATTAAATCCCCAAATTTCCATTTCGTTCTCTTTTTTCATCTGTCTCTTTATCGATACTCTCTATTTGATGGATCATTATCATCTTACTTTCTTTTAACTCTTACGTATTGTTTCCTTTAGTTCTTTGAATCTTTGTTTGGTAAGTCCAATATCTGGGACCCCTCAGAGGCAGTTTCTATTCTCTCTTTTTTTTTCCTCCTGGTTATGCTGTCTTCTTTCTTTGCATGTCTCATAATTTTGTTGTTGTTGTTGCAAATCGAACATTTTAGATAGTATGTTGTGGTAACTCTTTATTTTGTGCCTTTTGATTTTCACATCCTCTGCTCAAGGAAATCAAGTTAACACTTCTCCATCTGCTTTATAACTTTAGAGAAATTGACTGACATTTACTCTTCTCTCTTATATGTTCCTAGTTCTTATGTGTTTATACTTATCCTGTCCCCATCACTCCAAGGATTGGTATTATATCTATTTTATGTTTGTGTATTTGTTTAGTGACTTCCTTGGATTAATTAATTAGAGCAGTGGTTCTCAACTGGTAGTGATTTTGCCCCCAAGGGAACATTTGCATTGTCCAGAGACATTTTTGATTTGGTAGCTTGAGGGGTGGCACTACTGTTGTCTGGTGGTAGATGACAGGAATGCTGTCTTCTGTATCTTATAATATATAGGAACCACCTCCTCCACTGCAACAAAGAATTATCTGGTCCAAAATATCAATAGTGCCATTGCAGAGAAACCCTGCTTTAGAGACAGTCTCTTTCACAGTATGTAGCCACTTATGTCTCTGTTCATTTTTAATTATTTTGATTGTTGTTGTTGTTTTTTTTTTTGTAAGTTTGGTTTCCTAAGTGTTGCCCCTAATTAGCATAGCTTAATGGTCAGACAGTAATGGATCGGAAGTTCTGCTCAAATTCCTTGAGCCAGTAAAGCTTCCACTCTTTGCTAATGGATCCACATGTTGATTGGAGGACACGTTCAAAGTTCAGGCAAATTCATTTTGTTTGCTTCCTGTTAACTTTGTAGCTGACTTTGTTAGTGCCTATTGTTCCAGCCTGATAGATTCTTATTTTTCTCAGTCCAAACTGATTTTTACTTTATTACTGTACAGGGATTGGATGGAGGCTCTGTGATCTCATCAGGAACCTAAGCTCCTTTTACCCTTTCATTCTATTAATCTGATCATGAACTCGTTATCATTTGATGATAAAATCGTTAAATAGCCTTTAGCATAATGTCTGCATCTCATGTAGGAAGAAGGTAGAAGTCAAAGGAGCATGTCCCATGTATGCCACCTTCAGGTGTTTTCCCCGAAAACCCTTTCTAGTGACTTCTATTCACATTTCATTGACCTGAACTGTGTCACATGACTATCCCTGCTGTGAGTGTGTGATAAATACATGTTTAAAGTTTTATATTGTTGCTCCTTAAGAAGATTGAGGTTTGCTTAGTGAGGAAGTAGGAGAGAATAGATAATTAGGTGGAGAAATGAAAGTCTCTACAATACTTTCCAAACTTCGATAAAATGATATTAAAGGAATAAAAAAAGTACGAACTTATAAGAACTAGGAACATGTAAGGGAGAAGTGTAAATGTCAGTCAATTTCTTTAAAGTTATAAAGCATATGGAAAAGTGTTAACTTGATTTCCTTGAGCAGAGGACATGAAAATCAAAATACTTGCCAAGGGGCATGACGTTAAGAACCAAATTAATTTATCTCATAGAATCTTGGGAAGTGAGTTGGAGGTTTCGTGGGAGATGAAAGTGAGAGGTGAGCCGTAGACATGGATTGGTTAAAAGCCAGTATAAGGAGTAATTTCCATTTAATAAGTTCTTTTTATCTTCATTGATTCCTTTCTACCTGTATCATGTTTCTTTTAGTCTTGAGCTTCTTGAGTTCAATGATTAATATTTATTTAAAATCTCTCTTGTCTTAAGCAAGATTATGTTACGTGTGACTACTGATATTTTTGTACACCTACCTGTCATCTCATTTTGTTTTTTCATTTATTATTCATTCTTTTTTTATTTGTTTATTCTTATTCATTATTTGCTTATTCTTTTACTAACCTTTCCTTCTTTTTGTTGGTTTGGCTAAATTTTTCTTTTTTCTTTTTTTTTGTTTTATAGTTCAAAAGTAGGTACTTTTTCTCTCTTTTTTTAGTAGTTACTCATAAAAATTTTTAATGTACCTAAATTTTTTAATACCAAGTGCCTATTTCATCAGGCTCTATATCTTTTCTATTAACAAGTCAAGGACCTTAGCAGGCCTTTCTTCATTTCCTTCTACTCCTTTTTTATTACTCCTATCCACTGGGGATTTGATCTAGAATACAATTTTATATGAATATATATATATAATTATAACAGATTATTGGTTTTATATATGTAAATATATAATATATATGAATTTTTTCAAGTAAGGTATATTTAACTTAGTCATTTTTTTGGAAGTTTTTGTTTACTTCTTTAATTTTTCCCCTTTAAATTATTGTTCTTGCTGGAAAACATTCTCTAATAATTATTTCAGAGTATGCATGGGAGGTAAACCATCTGATTCCTATGGAATGACCTCATTCTTGGGTTCTAGTTTGAGTGGGTATAGGTTAGGTTCAAATTTATTTTCTTTTATAACTTCAAGCTGCATTTGATTAGAAGTCTGATGTTAATCGGATTCTCAGTTTTGTACTCTTTCTGGAAGCTTTTAGGATTTTCACTTTCTCCTTAGTAATCTTACTGCGATGTGCTTGACACTTGGTGCTGGACCCTTTCTATCTGACATCCCATGTCTTCTTTACTTTTGGAAATGTTCTTCTATTAAAATTTTTTTTCTTGAAGTATAGTTGACATACAATATATTAGTTTGGAGCATACAACATAGTGATTCAAAATTTATATATCTTACAGTGTGATGATCACTTATGATAAGTCTAGTAACCATCTATCACTCTGCAAAGTCATTACGATATTATTGACTATGTTCCCTGTGCTGTACATTACATCCCCTTGGCTTATTTATTTTATAATTGGAAGTTTATACCTTTTATTCCTCCTTTACCTTTTTTCACTCATCCTCCTACCCCATCAGTTTATTCTTTGTTATTTATGAGTCTGTTTTGTTTTGTCTTATTTTTAGATTCCACATGTAAGTGAAATTATATGGTATTTGTCTTTCTCTAACTTATTTCACTTAGCATAATATCCTCTAGGTCCATTTATCTTCTATATTTTGAGTAATTTCTTTAATCAGCTATTTTCCTTCTATCTGGGACTTACATCATATATTTTTGGAATGTTTGTATTTATCTTCCATGTTTCTTAATATTCCTTCATTTTGTAATTTTTATAACTTTTTACCCTGCCTTATAAAAGATTTTTTTGCCTAAGTTTCTTGCTTACTAATTCCCTCATAAGCACTGCACATTTTGCAGTTTGGCTTACAATAAACTACTGGTTCTTGGCCAATATCCATTCTCCCCATTGTTGTAAAGCTTTAGCTAGGCTTATGGTTGTCACTGAAGACCACATTTCATTAACTCTTTCGTATATTGGTGAACCAAGTAACTAACTTGAAGGCATGGAAAATGAAGTGTGAGGGGAAATGATGTGTGCTACTGCTGGATATTGCTCTTAAGTGACTGGATTGCAATTCTTTTGTTCTTTTCCACCTTTTTACTGGCTAGAAGGTGATGAGAAATAGACCAGCCACTCAGGACACACATGGGAAGCTATTTGTTGAATATGGTAGAGCTTCCTACCAGTCCTAAACTGCTTGCCCATCCCTGGGTTATGATATGAGGAGGAAAAAACTTCTATACTGTTTAAACAACTGTGTTTTAATGTCTTTAATAAGTTTAACAAGTTTAATAGCACCCAAGCTAAACACATTCTATTTTATTTTTATATATTAAAAAAAATATTTTCACAGTCTTTGTTGGTTCTTTTATATAGATTTGATAGCTTTTCCTTTCTCTCTGACTCTAGTTTGGTCCTATTTTTTGTTTTGTTTTGTTTTGTTTTGTTTTACTCTAGCACAGTGGTTCAAAAACTTAAACATTTATCAGAAATACCCGAAGAACTTATAAATCTATAGAATCCATGAATTTCTCATTCAGTAGCTCTGGGTGGAGCCTGAAAATGTGCATTTCTAACAGTTTTCCAGATGCTGCTGATGCTGGTGGTCTAGCCATCTCTGAGAACCACTGGCTTAGTAATTCTGTTTCACACAAATGTAAATTCTTCTTTGTTGAATGAGCCACTTTTTGTTTGCTTTTCTCAGTTGTTTGATTATTTTTGGGTATGTCCTCAGAGCATTTGAGATTTCTGATGTTCATTGTGTTACAACATATTTATTTACTACAGCATTATCCCAGAGGTTTTAGAGGATAGGTCAGGCTTGGTTCTGGGAGAGAGCTAGTTTTCTGGAAAGGGGACCTCTATTCGTCCTGGGTGTCACCAGTTTTCTGGGACACTAACTGCTCTTGCTTGGAGGCAAATACTTCTGTTGCTCTTTACCTAAATTGTTTTAGAGGAGCCTGTCCCATTGGTATTTTTCAAGCAATCACCTTGTTAGTTGCCCAAAAACCTACTATTCACAGGATCCACCTATTTTGGGCTGGAAGCAGATTTAGAGTCACTTCAGTTTTTTTCTAGCTTGCCTCTCCAGTGCATAATTAGGAGATAGATTTCTTCTTCAACTTATTCCACCTGTCTCCTTTCTTGAGGAGATTCTTCAAAGTCTGTTCTTTTGGAGAACTCCTTCAGTATGATACAGTGTCTTTTCTGATTTCTGCTTATACAATTTTCTTTAATTATCAGGGATTAGAATGAAGGAAAAGATGTGTCAGCACGTTCTCTGCTCTCAATCTTGATCCAATCTTTCTACATTTTATTTTTATTTATGAGTTTGGTAAATAAAAATATAAACTCTCTAAGCTATATTGCAAGTTTTTTGAGGACCTAGTACTATAGTGGGCCTTCAGACATATTTATATTTCTCACAATTTAATACTTGTTTGTTTAAGTCTCCCTTTTATCTAACCTGCCTTTGTTGGTTTCTACCACATAACCTACCTGCTGTATGTGTAGGAAATAAATTTTTGTTTTAAATATGAGCTTAAACTAATGACAAGAGGAACTAGAGATAATTAATATTCATAACAATAATAGTATTTATTGAAGACTTGAGATGTACCGGGTTGAAGCTAGGCACTTTATATGCATAGTGTTATTATCACTATTTTATAGATGAGGGTACCAAAGCATGAAGATGGCAAGTAACTTACTAAAAAACTAAACAAGAAGTGAGGTTCAGAGGGAAGATTTAAACTAAGTTTTACTCCAGAGCCTGTGCTCTTAAGCATCGTACTAACTGCCTCCTGTCAAGGTATATTTTCTGGATTTCAAAGACAAATAGCTGACGTGCATTATCCATGACTTTTATGTTATATGTGAGAATATGTGGCATAGAGCTAAAACTAGACTTAGTATTTTTTGGAGTTACTGAATTAGAATAGGAATAACCACCATTGTCTTTCATTATTGTCTGATAAAGTTGATGATAGACACTTTGTATTTCCTTTTAACTACAGGTAATAGTGTTACAGACTTACTACAGACAATGGCATGCTAAAATTGTGGTAGAGAATTTAAGAAGACAAAAAATGATAAGGTTGCAGTGGGAAGAACAGGAAGAACTAAAAAAGATAAGAGAAAAAGAAGAATGGATGAAATTGGACTATTACCGGAGGCATAATCCTCAAACAAAAGATGATTTTGAACTTCTTTATAATGCACTAGAGCGTAAGTATGAAATAGGCATTACATAAAATATTAATTTTATAATTTTATTAGTAGGAAAAACAGGTTTACTAAAGACAAAAGGAAGACATTATTTTAGGAGAATGTCTTGGCAATCTGGACTAGACAATTTAAAAAGATGACAAGAATTAAAGCCGGAATAAAATTGGAAATGTTTTTATGTTAACAATGGGTAAATTATTCAGTTTTGGTATATCATCTCATTTGACCCTCATTCCTGTGAGATATGGAGAGACAGTGTCATCCAACATGGTTCCCCTGTGGCTTTGAGAATTCGTGGACTCAGAGCTGAGCTCTCTCCAGTTTCCCAGTCCAGCCTGCTGCCTCTGTTTCTGCTCCTCAGAGGAGGGCTTGGCAGTACCTTTTAATTCCTTTCCATTAAGGATAGTATGTGTAACTTGTCTACACGTTTGACTTTTATGCCTTCATTCTTCCATAGGATGTGTGCTAATCTTCAACACAATTAAAAGTTTGTTTCTCAAACAAGCCAAGCACTCGGCAGTAGATACATCGTTCTTTTTTTTTTTTTTAAATTTTTTTTTTTTAATTAAGTTGACATTCAGTATTATTTTATATTAGTTTCAGGTGTACAGCATAGTGGTTAGACATTTATATAATTTATGAAGTGATCCTTGCCCAATTAGTCCAGGACCCACCTGGCACTAAACATAGTTATTATAATATTATTGACTGTATTTCCTATGCTGTACTTCACATCCCTGATACTATTTTGCAACTAACAATTTGTACTTCCTTATCCCTTCGCCTTTTTCACCCAGCCCCCAACCCCCTCCCATCTGGCAATCACCAGTTTGTTCTCTGACACTGTGTTGTAGTCTTTTCCCATTGCTCACGTTCTAATCTCAGTTTAAATGTCACCTGTTCAAAGGCTTTTGTGACTGACAATGCAACTTGTATATCCTATTGTCATTTCATGGTTCTCACTGCACCCCAAACTTTTCACATATATCACTATATTTTGTAATAATACATCTTTTGTTTAACATTAATTTTCACTGCTGGATTGTAAACTCCGAGAGGGAATAACTGATTTTTTTAATGATCTCTTTTTCTGTGCTTAGCTCACATCCCAACAAATGTTGATAGACAGAATGAGGAAATGAATGAAGGGGGAACCTAGCAATATAGTAATGCAGCTACCTCCAGCTTCTACTTTCTCAGGAGTACCTGCTAAAGTGGAAGTAACTGGCACAGAAGAGGTTTTTTCATTACCTTGGATGCCAGAAAGTGAAGTTGGGATCTTGCTATGACATAGAAGAATTTTAAAAATTAAAAATAGCACTAATATTTTTTTCAGTCGAACAGGATCTTTTTATCCAAAGAAATAACATAACAGTCCTCGACTTCTCTATGATGATTCATAACATTAACTTTAAGCAATTTTTTTCTATAACTTTGTTTCTTTATATACTATTTGTGGATATTATTATGTGTTCTGTTACTCAAGTCATTGTTTCCTGTCTAATTGAATAAAATTTTAGGTATCAAATAGCTTTGTGATAATATACTATTACTGAAGGTAATACCATTGAACACGAAGTCCTACAACCAATAAATGTATCTTATTGGTAACATTAAAATTGAGTGGCTTTAGCAGTGTTTGAGATAACGGTAAGTGTGATCCCTAGGTTTGTATGTCTGCTTCCCCTTTCTTTTAATTGTTGAGCTCTACAAATACTTTCTGTTTTACTTTATATTTTACTTCTATTTCCATTTTCTCTGTCAGATGAAAACAAAGGTTATTTCTAAGTGTTAGTACTTAAATAGAGAGCACTGTTAGCAAGGTGTCTGTGAAAGATCTTACTGACAAGTGTAAAACTAAAGTTCTGTTAGAGCAGAACTCTATTCAAATAATATTTCAAATTCATATGTGAATAAACCAATGGATACTATTGTTGGTCTGTTGGATTAACAGGCAGCTGTGCAAAATAATATGAAATATGCTGAATGAGTTTCTACCTTGTCTATTTATTAGTGGCGTTAACTTATACAAATTACCCACTTTTCCTAAGCCTCAGTTTCTTTATAAAAGGACTTAATTTCTGGCACATCTACTTCAGAGGGCTTTGTAAAGTGAAAAATGCAAAATATTACATTTATGAAAGTACTTTAAAAAGTACAAAGACCAATGCATATATACATTATTGTTATATGGTAAATAATTTCATACAGCTTTCCTGTATTAAAATAGAACAAATATATTTTATATGTCTATACATTTTATATGGAAGAAATGAAAATGAAATTTCTTACATAAAAATGACATCTCTAAGTTTTATTCTAGTTATAAAATTCTAAATTAAAACTCTTAGAATGATAATTATTAAGCTTCTTTTGTTGTAGTTAACATTTCTGGTCACACGTTTAATAATTTCTATCACTCTTCTATTTAATGTATTTTTTCAGTCCATTTTCTTAACACCAGTATTGGAAACTGCTGCCCTCTTGTGGCTCATAGTGATAACTGTATAGTTTGAATTACAACTAATATGAAGTTTAACTTTTCCTCTGGATAATCTGTCCCTCGGTAATAAAAGCAAAATTATATCAACTTAAGAAAATGAATTTAACTATATGAGATAATACAGCATATCAAAGATAAGACTATATCCAGGCAACAGTGTTTGATTTTTCTGTCTCTTTAAAAATTTATTTACAGCAGTGTATTTATGGAAACTTCCTTCATTGATCTAAATTGTCAGTCTTATTTCAGACTCAACACAGGGGTTATCATCTTTAGGAAATCTCTCTTGATGGCATGGATTGAGTCCAGAACCTCTTTTCTCTGCCCTATACTTTTCTGTACATGCTACTCTCTTAATTGCCACCTTTGTACCTATGGCACATCATAGGACCTTGCTCAGTACATCTAGTGTTTGTTGAATTGAATCTTCTAACCCTTTGCTTTGTTTTGACTTATGTTAACTGTGTTTTCTGACTCATCTCTAATTATTACCTCTTGACCTTAAAGTACCTTGACTTCTAACTTCTGGAGACTCCCTGGGCCCAGGCCATTGACATATCCGGCCCTGGGCTTTCAGTCTGAATCTTTCTTGGTTCTCACCATTCGAGCTTCCAGTCTGTGATGAGAATTTTAAAAAGCAGATACTTATAAACTGCCAGTGGCAGAAAAAATATTGTATGTTCTGCTATTTTTTGTTTGGAAATTGCATGTTTAGACCTCAGAAATTTTGGAATGTGTATGGACTTTAGATACCAGATCTATCTCTTTATTTTATAGTTAAACTTTAGACTCTGGAAATTCAGTTATTTGTTCAAGAAGGTAAGTTAATTAAGGAGATACATGTGTTCTTTCAAATGAACCAATTCCTTTAATATCTTTTTCTTTTAAAATATAGGTGGCTCTTGACATCTGTTGTAGGCTGAATCGTGTTCCTCCAAAATTCATATGTTGAATTTCCAATCCCCACTACCTCAGAATGTGACTGTATATAGAGATAGGGCCTTTAAAGAAGTAATTAAGAAGAAGTGAGGTCCTATGAGTGGGACATAAGCCACTACGACTGGTGTTCTTATAAAAAGAGGAGATTAGGACTCAGATATGCACAGAGGGAAGATTATATGAAGACCAGAGAAAGATGATCATCTATAAGCCCAGGAGAGTGGTCCTCAGAAGAAATTAACCTCACAATCACCTTAATCTTCAATTTCTTGCTCTAGAACTGTGAGGAAATAAATAAGTACCACAGTCTGTGGTACTTTGTCATAGCAGTCCTAGCAAACTAATATAGCATCCCCAGGTTTTTTTTAATCACCTGTAGGGAACATATATTTTATGAAAGGGGCAGAATCTCTCTTGTTTTCCTCAATGTCTTCTATATATAGTTCTGAAAACTGTCAAATCAGATATAAAATTAGTTTTTTCCAGCTGCTTCTGATTCCTGTGTTTTTCTATTTCCTATTAGTAGTTGGGACATGATATTTTTCTGATGGCATGTTCCATCCCTTATTATAGATTTATGGGAAGGTTGTTCATCTGATGGAGAATTTAATTGGAATAAAGTCCCATTATTTTCATTTCTAATTAGCTTTTTTGGGATGTTCTTATTTTAAAAGACATAATTTAAGCGAAATGTAAAACTTGAAAAAACATAAATACGTGTATTTGAAAGCACAGATGTATATATCCAGATTCACTCAGTACCTATTATTAATCTAGGAGAGCAATATTTTGCTCTTTGAGATTGGCAGACTAGTTTAAATAATATCCTGATGGCCTAAATTTATTACCAGTCTTGAAGGTTTCTAATGTAAAACTGGGAAATAAAATAGGCTTACTGATATCATTCAATTTTTATTTGCTTTCTGGAAACATCCATATAGTATCATGAGATAAATATTCTCAGTTATTATTTCCACAAGCAAATAATTTTTGTTTTCATTCATATTCTACCTTTTGGTATATGAATCTTGTTAAATTTTCAAAAGTTCTTTCAGTTTATAAAACTTCTATTAAATGATAAACACATCAATCATGGATTTTCTGAACATTCATAACATAATTTAGCTCTTAAATTTACAAATCTTTTTGGACTGAATAAGTTATACAGTGTCTAAATGATAAATTCCTGGTAAGGGACAAAGTGGATTCTTATAAAGAACGTGACTGGCAAGTTCTTGATCTGATCAGGATGATTTCAAATTGAAATTTAAGAGGAAGAAGAAATAGTTTGATAAAACTGTAAAACTAGATGTCATGAAAGGCAATGACTATAACGGAAGAGGACCAGAAATAACACTTCAGATGTTTACGTTTCAATGCAGAGACTGGTGTTAAAGTAAACCTGACATTTGACTGGAAGAAGGAAAATATAATTTCTAATTATACATATATGTAATATGTTCTACAATATCCCTGTAACACAGTGAGGAAAGTAATCATGTCTGGAACATATCAAAGGAAGAGTACATTTTACTTCATTGAATCATATCTAATAGAAGATAAGAGGAAGTAATCTTACATCAAGAAGAGGTCTACCAAAAGGAAGTCTTTAAACCTAATGATCAAAAGTGTGAGGCTTTTGGGTAAAGATAAATGGAAAGAGAAGCAGAAATGCTGTTCTTGTAGAAGGATTTTCTTGTCTTTCTCACTTTTGTATGTACCATTAAAACTTACAGAGTTCCTTTCACATAATACTTGCTCAAAAATGGTTTTTGAGTGTTTTGAACTGGCAAGGAAGTGATAGGGTTTTGGCAGGTATAATTACCAGATCAATGAACCATTTTTTTAAAGTTCAGAGGAAAAATAGTTTTGATCCTATGGCCAGAATATAGTTCATGAGACTATGAAACTTCATCGTTCTGTAATAATGTAATCATAAGTTATCTCCATATAAGAGGAAAGAATCAAATGGCTGATTAAGTAAATGAGCCTCTCTAGACTAAACCAGCTAATAAATTCACATTGAAAAGGACTGTATGCAACTGAAAGGATGACATGTTTTTGAGAGGCGGAGAGCAGTTATGGGCCTGGGCCATGGAGCTGGAGTCCGAGTCTCGGCTGCACAATGGGCAAGTTGCACAGCCTCTTCTTGTTTCCTTTTCTGTAAAAGAGTCAATAATAGTAGCACTCATTCATTGGTTTGTCAGGAGATCAAATAAGCTCATATGCATGTAGCACTTAGGACAGAGCCTGGCACGTGGTAAGCAGTTTTACATGGTATCAGCCGTCATTATTTTGGTCTTGTTTAATTAGAGGGGACTAGGAATTGGGAGGAAAACAGGAGGTGAAGTAAATAGTATGGTTAAAAAAGAAGTTTTTTTTTTCAGTACAGCTGTAAGAACAGAAAGGAAGTTAAAAAAGATGTAGCTATACCTTGAAACCATGGTTCCTGTGTCAGTCAGGAAAGAAGAGAGTGAGATGTCTGTAAGAAAAGTCTGGTGTAGTGGGGCCAAAGCAGTCAGCATATTTTGGCATGAGGGCATCTTGCATGAAGCTGAAGCTGTAAACCTGCCTGGTTGGAGACGGGCCTGCTGCCTATGAAGAGGAATCCACAATCACGCTTACTCAGAGGCATAAGTTGACATTATCTGTACTGATTTCCTTTGGCTTCTGTTTGTTTGACTACTTTTATTGCTTTAAGTCTCTCAGCTTCTATTTTATCCTTTGTTTTTTTTTTTTTTTTCATATATCGAGTATACAATATGAATGATTCTATTCATGTGTAATTTTATTTAAATTGATGCAAAAATAAAATACTGTTTGTCAGGATATGATGGTAAAAATACTCTTAAGATGTTGGATTTTAAAAACTCAAGAGTCTTTCATGTTATTCCTCTAGTCTGGCGGCAAGAAGAACAAGCACGCATTAACCAGTCTTTCACTGGAGCTGAAAGGAAAGCTGCTCTGTGTGAACTTCTGGAAAAAGAGACCCAATTAATTGCTTCCATTGGGAGACATAGATACATCGCTTACATGGCAAACCAGGAAGCATTAATACAAGCTTTTTTGGATAAGGTCAGTGAAGTAACAATTATTTAAATATGAATGTCTCCTGAGTTTAAAAATGTAAAATAATGAATTAAAAGAAATTTACATGTTAGAATTTGCATGAATTTCATTTACCATTTCGGTGACATATTTCTTTAAATTCTCTATATTTTCTTCCTTTCTTCTGATACAGCTTTAGATTTTAACTGCATCCTAGAATAATGATTGACAAGTAACATGAAATTAACATGCTCTTAACAAAAGGGATTTGGCCATGAAGGAAAAAATTGAGTCACTTTCCTTAAGACTCTGTTCAGATTTAGGCTGGATGTAGAAATTTAGGCTGGCTACAGGTGAATTACACATATTGATAAAATGGAGTAGTGAAGTCACAAAAAGTCTAGTCTGGGATGCCTGCACAGTAAGCAACCTGGGGAAAATAGCTATAGACTAGTGTTTTTGCTCCTGCTCACCAGTCATTAACTGATTGGAAGTTTCTGACCAAAAGAATATATGATTATTGAAAACCATGGCAACATACAATTAAGGGAAAAACTAAAATAATTACCCTTACGTGGTGAAAATGCCTGTTTGATATTGAAGAGCTTGTTTCCATAGTGACCAATTTCCTTTTATAAACCTGATCTTTTCAAATAATTAAACGGCAACCAGCCACAAAGAGAAAAGAGATGGAGTTCTTCAAGATATTTACCTGTAGTGATTCCAGTTGTGTGATTCTTGTTATTTGAGAACAGTTGTCTCAAAAACTGTATTTTTTTTATAGTATAAATGCCCTCTTTTTATCTTCTTGTATATTCTCCTGTTTAATGTCAATTTTTCTTGTGGCTTTAACCTACCACCTGAATCCTGGAATTCCCTACAGTTCCAGGACAGATTTCTCTTAGGAGCTTCCAAAATCACATACCCAGTGGCCTCCTGTCATTGCTCTTTGGCTGTCCCAAGAGTCCATCTCAAATTGACAGGCCAACCTCTAAGTCATGTCATCTCTCTGTTCCTTCACCCCTCACCTCCAAACTGATTCTGTTCTGTAACATTCACATAATTTACCTCTGTGACTGTTTTATCACCTACTTAGTTGCTTCAGGCAGAAACCTGGGATTATTCTTGACATCCCATTCAGCCACCAACCTGTTTGTTCTATTACTTTAATAAAATCTCCTCGGTTCTTTACTTCTGCGTTTCAAACTCACTGTCAGTGCCTGTGGGGAAATTGGTGTGTCACGGCATCCTGATGACTGTGCATGTATCCAAATAGGCCATGTAGGCAAAGACTTAACTGCACCTTATCTCAGTCTCGGTGAAAAGCCTGTGATCCTGCGGAAGCACGGAAGGGTGAGAAGCTTCTGAGGAGATGCTGTGGGAGGTTCCTCTTTCTTGCTTCCCTTTCTCCCCTGGGAGGCTGTCATGAGACAGGTCTTGTCTTGCATATGTGTGAGTGTTTAACACTGATTTAATTGAATCTGGATTTCCTCCTCATCTGGATTACTTCATGTCTCCAAATTATACTCTCAGCCTCCAGTCTCACTATCTAATTTCCTCCTCCATCATCCATATCACTGCCGCTGCCATAGTGACCTTGTTAAACATCACTCTGTTCCTGCCCTCCTCACTGCCTTCAGAGAACAAGGATTTTTTGTAATTGACTGTCAGCACACCTCACCCAACTGTCATCTCTCTTTACATACTACAGCCACACCGCTCCCGCCATCTCAATTACTTGTACATCCTCAGAAAGGCCACGTGCATTTGCTGCTTTTGCATCTGGTGTTGCCTCTACTTGGAACATCCTTTCCTTCCTTCCTCAGTAGCCAGCTACTCACTCTTCAAAGAAGCTCAGATGCCCCTTGTTCCAGAAAGAATCCACTGATCCTCCTGCTTTAGCCTGTACCATATGCTTTCATGAGATTTCTGTTTCACTTCTCTCATAGTACATTGGGGTCATTTTTATTATATGTATTTACATGTCTGAATCCTTCCTAGATTCCGAGCTTCCAAAGGCAAGAGCTATCTTTATCTCTGGATCTGCATATCTTAGCACAACACTTACCACAGAATATCAATGAATGCATGTGGAGGAAGGCAGGGAGGAAAAATAAGTGACGAAAGTAATTGTGTAATTTTATATTTTAGATATTATCAATAAACTGCAATGTAGATGCCGTTCTCTCAAATTCTTGAGTATCTTCATTTTAGATAAAACAAGTCTACTGTATGGAAGCCATAATATTCATACATCTCTAGAGTCATATTTCAAACAAATTTATCCCGTTAGCAAGTTACTATCTTGAATCTAGCTTCATCGCTTGGAACTATGTTCATTATGTGTTCATTACCAAAGAGGACAGCATGGACCCAGAGTGTGAGTGTTTGGAAGAGCCAGGGGCCCCTGAGGTGCCAGTAGACAAGGAAGATGGGCTGCACCTTCTGGAGGATTTCCCACTTGGGCTTTTTCTGCTGCTATGTTTCCTAGAAACTATTTTAAATTCTTCTGGTAAATACTTATTCAGTATCTATTCTTCTTTATACTTTTATACTCGCCCTGCCACCCCCACCCCAGGCTTCATCTCTACCATTGTCTCTAAACATTTTTTGAAATGTAAAGAATCCAAAAGTAGATCAAATCCCCACATGAAATAGTGACGCTGGAGCCAGTTGAAGACCAGTACTCTCTCATGAAGCATAGCACTCTAAGAAGGTCTTTAAATCTCACCAACAAAAGGTGAGATGGGTAAATTTCGTTCATAAGAATTCCGGTGAGGAAGGAAATTCTTTTTTTTTTTTTTTGTCAATACTCCGGTAGGTTGTTGGGATTGGATTGGAGACCCTGATGGATCTCAGTGAAGGAAGAGTTGCTCTGTGCCAGTAAAATGGACGTTTCTGACTATGGCTGGGAGAGAAAGAAAGGAGAGTGAGGAGATAGTTGGGAGGCAGTGAGGTACCATGAAGCTTCTTGTGACTTCTTTATTTATTACTAAATAAATGAAATATTAAGTACCAGGGGTTATTTTGGGGGTAAGAGGAGAGGAAATGAGAGAAATGTCTGGGCCTTCATGTCCAAGGCAGCAAACACAGGTGCAAGACCAGAAGATTGAGGGCAGGGCAGGAAAGTGAGCTACAAGAACTGGTAGCAATCAAGGGAAAGGCTTTTCGTAAGTCATAGGTTTTAGAATTGGAGTTTTAAATCTGCAGTTACCCCAGCTGATAGACCTGTTAATCTCACCAATCCCCAGGTTAAGATTTAGAGGAAATGGACATTTTAGCTGATTCGAGGGAATTTTAGCTTAGTTTTGACAGAAGAGTTGTATAGGGCAAGGAAAACACAACCACAGAATGGAGTAACTATACTCGAGGTCAGTCCCCATCCATTGCATAGCCTAATTGGTCCACTTTTCAAAAATATTGACTAATAATGACTTTTGGCCTGCTTTTAACCTGTTAAAGTAAATTATAAAATCTTTGTTGTTTGAATACGAAATCATTTTAATCACCTTTTGTGTATGATACCATACTAAACATCATAGAAAACAATTAAGATAGACTTTATAGTCTTCTGTTGTAAATACTTATACAGTATCTATTCTTCCTTATGTTTGTCCACCTTCCCCCCCGCCACCCTGCCCCCATGGCCAGCATTGTCTATAATATTCAAGAGTCAGTGTTGAATTTATAAAACTTGAATTAACTTATTAATCTAGTTTTTTTGATTGCTAAGAGAGAAATAGCTTAGAACTGACCAACAACCAGAGCCACGATGCAGATTTTAAGACCCACATTCAGTACCATAATATATAGCTACGTAAAGAGAATATTTACTTTCCTGTAATATGGAAATAACTTTATAGAATAAAATTTTATGTTTTAGTTTTAGTTTAAGTACATTGAATCTAAATATTATGTGGATTATTGAACTAAATTTTATTTTTTATCTTTTAATCCTGAACATAGAATTTCTCTGAGTAATGAATGATATGATTTTAAATTAGCCTAATCAAGGCATTAAACCAATCAGTTACTATATATTCTATACTAAGTCTTCATCCTCCCTAAAAGGCTTTTTTGAAGCATTAGTTAAATAATTTGTATTTTTAACACATCAAAAATGACTTCCACACGTTATCAAATGTTAAAAACTTGAAAGTTAACAAAGGTGAAAATTTTCAGGTCAAGAGATTTGAATGAAAAAATTATTAGCCATTTTCTAGTGTTTCTTGGGTGTTTTTTAACCCAAACTGTGTAAAGAGACCATTTGAATTTCTATAAGAAGCTTTCTCTAGAGTCAAGGCCATTTATTTCTTTGATTCTCTTTGATTTGCACACCACTTCTTATAATCAAAAGCTTAAAACCTAGAACCCATGTTTGCTGTGTCATTTAAATGTTTTTTTTTTTTTTTCTCAGTACACAGGTGGCAAATAGCTAATGGGACAGAAAAATGCAACCGACTCTTGCCTCTCTCTGAGCACCACAGTATGCAGGGGTGTCTCCTGGGGACGAACAAAACCCCTTTGCTGTGTAAAAGAAAATATGATCACTACCCAGTAGCTTTTGGGGAGTTGAGGTTATTCTTAAATTGTACCCTTAGGGACTTGAGTATGAAGTTGGGAGGAAGAAAAGACCTCCTCTCTGAGTACAGTCATTTCTTCTCCTTTTGGAAGCCTGCTGCTCTCCAGGATTTTATCTCTCCACCTTCCCTGTACCAAATGTGTCCTCCTGCTGTTCTTCTGTTTCTCTCCTCCAGACTCCGCGCTGCCTCATTTGTTGGCAGCTAAATGGAATTTATTACGCTCTCATTTTCTGAACCACTTTAAGAACATGATTGTTGTACATCTCTTAGTACAGCTAGAGCATTCAAAGAAAATAGGAAATAAAAAGAGATCAGCAAGGTTGACATTTTCCATCAGAGTGAAAAAACACCTTCAGGCCTGAAATCAAAGAATCCTAGGTTTGGAGACTGAATTATCAGTGTTGAAAGAAATATATACAAGTATAAAAAAGCTTTGCCAAACAAAATTTTAATATCTTCTCAGTGCCAACACAAGGGAACTTGAACTTCAAATCTAGGATTCTTTGTATCGCTCAGTTCCCTTTACTCTGGCTAACTCCTAGTTTCTCTGCAGGTTTCATTTTAGGTAGTGTTTTCTTTTCACCAGTGCTTCCTATCAAGCTGCTGTTACCTATTTACCTGCAATCATCAAGCATGATCACCTTTATTTTAGTTACGTATTTTCTTATATTTATATCCCAGTTGATTTGAGAGTTCTTGAAATCAGGATAGCATTTTATCTACTCGATACCTAGTAGGCTAACTAATATGTAGTAAACACAGTAAATAGTTGACTGAATGAATGAGTACTGTATGCTCTGTGAAATATACAGAACTACCTGAGAAATTAATTCTTATAAACTTTTGGGAGAAGTAGAATTAACAAACATGAAATAATTATAGAACAACTTGAACCCAAATTTTATTGTTATGAGTGATCGAAATAGAAAAACTGCATGTGTGTGTGTGTTTACAAATAGAACAGAATTTCACATGCTAGTGATTTTATTGGTTCAAACCATAGTTGTTAGAAATCTTAATGGAAAAGGTAGGGTTTGAATTAAAAATTAAAGGATATATTTAGAAAAATCTAAGATATTACCATAGCATACTATATTAGATAGGGCTAAAAACTTGGAGGGATGGTAGAGTTAAATCAACCCAATATCTGAAAAAAACACAATGAAGATTAACTAAGCATCTCATTAAAAGGTTATCATACTTGGATTATTACAAATGAAATAAGTTACCAGACTGGAAAGCAAAAGGTATTGTCTACATTACTGAAAGAAAGGAAATTACATTTAATGGAACCACCGTGAGAAAAATTGCATGGTAAATTAGTTAGACTTTAGAATATTGCAACATGAAACTTAGCTTAAAATTGCTTATTCTTTAAAACTTTTAAAATGAACTTTGAAACAAGCATTAAACTTAAAAAGCACTCCGAGGCCTACCCTAAACAAGGCTGTATTTATTTAAAGCATTTATTTATTTAAAAATAAAAATATTTTTTTTATTTCTAAGTGATAATTAAATGATAAAATACTTTATTATTTTTTTATAATTTTTTTTTCTAGGTGAGGCAATCCTTGGTTGACCTCACAGATTGCAAGGGCCTTGTCCGTTTATAATCCCTGATTTTTTTTATTTTTTACACCTACAGCACCTGATCTTCCTATAAAATATTTTATTATTGAGCTATTTCCCTTTGATAATTTACTTAATTCTATGAGCCCACTAATTAACAATATATTATTTAATATTAGACTTATGTTCTAAAAACATAAATGAATTATAGAGCTGCAGCTTCTCATTTGCTGAATCAAAACTAGGACTAAGGATCTAAAGTTTCTGATCATTTTGGCTTTAATCAGAAAATGATGCCATATCTTTGAAAGCATATCAAATATAGTTGTTTTTAAAGGTAACTTTGTAGTTCTCAATGTAATTCAGCTAATATAAAATGTAAAATAATTATGAGTAAATTGACATGCTAAAAATTCCTCATAAGCTGTCATAATAAATACAGACATATTATTTCTTAGTATGGGTAATCTGCTTTTCTGACGATTTGTTCCAATACATGGGCTTCTATTTAAACTTTAAATTATATCAAATCTAAGATTTAAATGGTTGCAAGTATGTATGGCATAAATTGGATTACAGATCTCCAAAGCAATTACCAACCAGCCTGCAAAAATTCCTATACATGAACAGTTAATATTCTTGATAACTTAGCCTTGTTTCTGATAGATCAGGGAGAGACACTGATCTACTTTATACCATAAAATAGAAAAGCAAATAGTGAGTTGTTGCTGTGAAATTTCCAAGTGAGCGCATCTTAAAGGAGGGAACAGAAGCAGTGGCAAACACAAACTTAATAATTGTCATTGAAAATTGTGCTTGTGTCCTGAGTCTACAGAGGGCTTCTTGCTCTACCTCCTGTGTCTGGTCTCTGAATTCTTAGCCTGGGAGTAGAGTACTCAGATGAACTTTAGGCAGGTAAACTCCACTTATAACCCTTAGTTCAGGAGGTGGGCCAGGTTGGGAGGTACCATGCAAGATTTGGGAATAGGAAGTGAGAATCCTAGTCATCATCACAGGGTCCACAGCACGGCTAAGATAGCTAAATAAAGCTGTTTCATTGTGGACATCTGCTTTGTGAAGGACTATGAACTGGTTATGGATCTATTTTTATAGGAAACAAAACCATAGCTCACAGAGTCCCTTTTTGCTGTCTTTAGGTCTAACACCAAGGATTACAACAACTGCTCCACAAAGTTGTCTTCAATTGGCAAGGCATGATCAAGATACATTTATACAACTCATTTAATTGAACTAAGCAGATAATTTTAAAAAATATTTTAAATAGCATGTTTTTCCCTGCAAACCATTCAGTTTACTAGCTAATACTTATATAGTTCTCTCATATTTTTTCCCCTAAAATGTCTTACTTTTTCATGGTCTACAAATTCTTCAATTAACTTTTATAAGTTTTAGTGATACTTTTATTCATACAACACATGATATTAGGGTAAACTTTTAGTAGAAGGAACAAAATTATTTTTTAGCCTTTAATTAACTGATAATTATAAACCTATATTTTTAAGTGTTCAGCTCCAAAGATTTGGAGAAGGTTTGATGGCAAAATAGTTGAGATGGATACACAGTTCACCATCAGAGCCAGAGAGCTGCAAAACATCTACAAATGCATTATGCTGAAAAATATCTCTCAAGATGAGAGGCTGGACATACTCTTAACACTTAAACATACTGTGAAGGTATGTGAACTTTCTTTTAGTTTTGGGGTATCACTAAGTATCACTATCACTATAAATAAAAAGGTTGAATATTAAAATCAGCAAGATGTTTTGTATTAAGTAATTATAAACTGATTAATAAATGTTTATATAAAAATTTTATTTTGTTAACTATTTTGGTATAATTTTGAGAGGATATGGTTTATGCATTAATATTTAAAAGTTCTCAAAACTATATATTATGGCACAAAATAAATGTAAATATAGCACAATGAATATTCTAAATGCAAAGACAGCCTTATCTTTGCAATGAAGCAAGTATATGCAAATATATAGCATGGGCTTAATACTGTGTTCAATAAAACAGCAGCTATTGTCTATACATTTTGACACTTCAATGAAAATTTTATTTTCAGCAATTTAAAGCAGCATCAGTGTAAGTATTTTTATCTTTTTTTCTCATTAATTATTCATTTCCTGTGTTTTAGTTTTGCTCTTAATGAAAATGAAGCCAGTGTCACAGGTCAAGTTCCCAAGAAACAAACTCTGAGATATGGGGATTTGTGTGCAGGAAGTTTATTGGGGAGTGCTCTCAGGGCTAACTCTTGTGAGGAAATAAAGGATGGTCAGGTGGAAAAACTAAACTCTGTTCAAGTCTCAACAGTGATTTCAGCCAATCTTATAGGGAACTCTGAAACTGGGAAGGCTTTTGAGTTGTCCCGATTTGAGGCAAGAGGCTGCGAGTTTTTACTCCCACATTGACTGACCATTTACTAGATGTGGGTTGCCCTCGGAAAGATGTTACTTTGGGCGAGGCATCTCTCTTTCAGAAGTCAGTTCTCATCAAGGAACTCAGGCGAGAGTGTCGGCCAGCAGTGTATCAGGAGTGGGGGAATGAGTGTTCAGGTCTGGACACAGCACACACTACAAGTGCTGCTGTTTGGAACCACTGGCTTCATGGTATAAGTTTTGGGAGCAGCTCCTCTGGATTCAGACAGGCCCCCTTTTCCTGGGGAAAATTATAAGGTTGCCAAAATAACTGCAGTGCCTATTGTCATTGTCTTTAAGGCCACACGATACTACCATTTTAGATTTCCTCACCCTCAGCTAGGACCTTGACTGATCTAGGTGACCTATCTGTTGGGTAGACTCACACCTTGAGAGGTCTGGACCACAAGTCACTATGCTTTTCTCAGGCTGAGGCTACTAGACTTTGATTTACTATCAAAAGTGGACAAGAGGTATGGCAGGAAATGCCCATTATCTGGATGCCAAACATACACTACCTTGTTCCCATTGGGTAATAAGAACCCTACTGCCTTTCAAATATCAAGGTCAGTTACCTACCTCTACAAGTGCTTTCCTGGCCCCAGGTCATTTTGCCCAAGGAACCGAGGCATTAGTTGTAGTTCAGAGTTTAATAGGACTCTTGCTGTGTCCATTGCTAGAAGCACTTTCCCTCCAGGAATTAGGACTCAGAGCACAGAGTCACAGACAGGGACAGGAAGCAAAAATTCCCCAGTTAGTAAGTGGGGCCTGTTCTCCCCACCTCCACCTTGGTTTTCAGGGTAGAGCAGTTTCAGGAGCTTCTACTTAGTCTTCTCCATCACATTAGCTCAAGAAGTCCAGGGTAGGGGACCTGAGGCAACTACCAAGTATTCCATTCTAATGACATATTCAAGGACCAGGGAAATGAACACTGAGTGGGTCTGTGAACCCAGTGGACACATTGTGAACTGGGCCTGGGTTAGGACTCCATTTATTTATTAATTTTGCTTCCATAAGCCTTCACTCAGGATCAGGAGCCTTTATATACCCACATTAATTAGTCCTTTGATTCAGGATGGTCCTGGAAAGAAAGTATGACCTTGAATGAGACAGTTCTTTTAAGTCTGTGGCAGCTATTTTCAGCCAATATGGCTTGCTTCAGCTGAGGACAATCCGGAGAGAGGCTCAGCTGGGAGTTGCCAGCTGCCAACCCTCTCAGCAGCTGGGAGACTGAACTGCTTCAGTTTTGAAGTGGGGGTAATCTGGGCAGCACCTCACAGCATTTACTATACTGGGTGTGTTTTCTATATTCTTAATTAAAGGGGAAACCCAAGTATCAGTAGTAACACTGGTATTGCTCTTAAGTTTCATAGCTCTAATTGAAGATAATATTGAGCATGTATCATTGTCAACATAGATAAATGGGCAATTCAGCTAAAATAGTTGGCTTCTGAAAAATGATTTTGAGTTCACTGAATTTACAAGACACTTGCCAGATTCTACCTTCTATTTATGGCATAAAGACATAAGTTGTTTCTGAATTATCATCTGTCTTAACTGTTTTAAAATTTGTATATAGGCAATAGATTGGATAACTACATGGCTAGTCTATTTTGGTTATCAATATGAGCCAAAATGCCAGAGCATATACCTGTAGATATCCAAATGATAATCAGTGGTTCATTATAAATAACAATTGAAAAAAATGTGAGCCATATTTAGATCCATCTAGGTAAGCCATGTGATTATAACCTAAGAATTACACCAGTACAACTCTTAACACCTCATGTGCGTTCTTTGCTTCCTAATTGCGAAGAACTCCTATCCTGTTGAGAAGAAGCAAGAGGAAGACACAGAAAGTTCTTAAGACACATTAAGCAGTTAAGTAAATGGTTCTTGATGGGATATAAGTCTACATAGGTCTTACATTTCAGCCCATCTTGAGAGCAGAGGCATTGAGTGCCGTTGTTCAAAGATATTTGTGTAGTGACTAGCTTTGGAAGATAAAGATAGTTAGGAAGAGATGGGGAAGCAGTAGATCCAGAGGTAGGAAATAAGCATGAGAGCCATAAAGGGAAAAAAGAACTGAGTGCAGGTAGGAAATACAGTAGAAATCCTCTTACTGACATAATTAGGACCATTCTCTAGTTCATTAAAAAAGCCAAAGAGTGGCTCATAAAAGATAAACTGTGCATCTCTTAAACAAAATGTTTAATATATCCACATGTACATTTACTTAAAAATATTTTGTTGGAGAATTAAGGCCTTCAAGCATAACTCACATTCTGGCTCTGTTCATTTAAGGCTGCGCAACCTTAGATAAGGTATTTAATATTTCTGAAAATCAGTTTCAATTAGTTTGTGAAATTAGTTGCTTTGATGATAAAAATATATGTATGTGTATATATATGTGTATATATAAAATGCAAAATATAATCCATACATCTCAGTGCTTACAAATAGGGAGCCCTCAGTTAATACTAGGTGTTATTTTCATGACAATTACTAATATAGACCAGTGAATCATAAACCTGAGTATGCATTAGAATCATCATCTGGAGAGCTTGAGAGAGAGAGAGAGAGAGAGAGAGAGAGAGAGAGAGAGAGAGAGAGAGAGACATACACACACATACACAGAATATGGGAATAAATTAATAGAAATAATATCTAGGCCCCATTTGAGACCAGTCAAATTAGATCTTCAAGTGTGAGGGCAATGTTAAAATCTTTTAAAATCTCCCCCAGGTCCTTCTAATGTGCCTTCAGGGTCAAGGACCACTATGCAGACTAATTTATTAGTTATTCCAAGTATGTATTAGGAAGTACAGAAGAGCAATATTTTACAGTTACTGACTTTACCTACTGACTCGTTCATTCAAATTATGTTTCTTTTGGTCCTCTCTTGGGCAGTTGGGCCAACTTCTATTTTACTACTTATAAATCCTTCTACCTAATCAATTACCTCTTACCTGGGGCTTTCTTGTTCAACCATACTCATTGCTATTTATTAAAATTATTGAGTTATAGAGACATGCAGTCACTATGTATAAAATATATATGTACACTTTAGCAAGTATAAAGCCAGTAATCATGTGACCACCCTCTGGCTCCAAAGCAGGATATTGCCGGCATTGCCATCATCTCACTTTCTCCTCAGAATGACAATTCAGCCTGTCATCCCCAAAAGTAACTACGATACTGACTTTCATGGTGGTAATTTCTTTGATTTTTTTTCTTTAGTTTTACTACTTCTGTATACATCTCTAAATAATTAGGTTGGTGTTGCTTATTTGGGAGTTTTATTTAAATAGAATGATACTGTATGTATCATTTTGTGCCTTGCTTATTTTGCTCAACATTAATTTGTAAGATTTAAACTTGTTATTGTATAGAGCTTTAGTTCATTCATTTCCTTATATTAAATACCATTCTAGTATATGACTAAGTCATCACTTATTTATGTAGTCAATTTATGGTTATTTGGTAGTTTCTAATTTAGGGCAACTGTGAACAATGACTCCACATGCACATTTCTTTAAAGCATTTAAGAGTAGAATTGCTGGGTTGTGTATTATGTGTATCTTAAATTCTACTAGATAATGTCAACTTTTTTCCAAATTAGTTGTGCCAATTTATACTGTCAGTGATGTCTTGTTTCTTCTGGAATCTAGGTTTATTTTCTTTGTGTGGTCATTTCAAAAACTAAGTGATTTTTTAAAACTCTATACTGAATATTTTTGGTTTTATAGGAACATGAATGTAAACTGACTCAGGAAATTTTAGAATTGATTGACAGAGAGGTTGACCTTATGATGAGAGGAGTCAAACATTATAACCTTGAAGGACTCAGAAAAAGAATTGCAACACTCTTTTTTCATTACATCAAAACACCTCTGTTTAATCCAGAAGCTGCGAGACACCTTAAGGTACTCTTATTTTTTTTTCTGTATTTCCTTTCTCAAAATTCAAAGATATGCTATAGTAAATGGAAATGTATTCAAATTTTGCTTGAACGCTTTACTTGGGGTCCATGTGAAGGACCTCAATTGGTGAAATTTCTTTTGAATGATTATTTTTTTATGTTGATAAATTAAATTTACCTTCTGCATCTATATTTCCAACCTTGAATTCTTTCCTAATCTCTGAACCAAATTTCCAATTGAATATTGCATTATGTTGAATGCATCACGATCTCAGACCTTCATGCTTTTGCACGCACTGTTGTTTCCACCTGGAATGTTGCCCGCACTGTTCATTCAGTCAGCCAACTTCACTCAGCCAACTTCTGTTCGTTTTCTGACTTGATTCACATGTGCCCTCATTCATGAGGCCTCAGAGAGAGTTCACTTCTGCATCTCTGAGACTCTACATGCACCTTGTTTGTGTGCCCTTAGAATACTTATCACATAGTTATAATTATCACTGAACAGATCTATGCAGATATCCTGAGAGAGAGTCAAACATAACTTGTATTGTAATTAAACTACCTTCTCCAACTCCAACATGTTTAGGCTTCAGTGAGGATTTTGCTCTCTAAAGCCAAGATAAGTGCCTTCTTGCCTTCTTACTGTGAAAAACTATTTTAAATACTTTTACTATAAAAGTTTGGAGGGGTGGTTTGCTAAAGAATTTTAAATAGTGTTTTATTCTAGTGATTACTTTCAGTTATAATGTATTTAAGAAGCTGACTAAACATCTGTTGCTTTTTTGACAAACAAAAATTTCAATATTTGGTCAAAACTTTTAGAAAAATAAAAATTGTTTAATTTTTATAGTCTTGCTTTTTTAATGAATTTTTAAAACTTAATTGTATTGCAAGAGAATATTAAACTATAACAAAAGTCCAAAAGAGAAGTTGCCTATTATATTATTTCTTATTCAAATCAATTTTTCATTTGTTCAGGCTACCTTCTAATCCTCTATAGATTTATTCAATTTTTATATGTTTGCAGTAATATAATCAAATTTTGTATTCTACACGTTCACATAACATTATACAATCTTATTCACCTTTTAAATTTACCATTGGTAAAATTAACTCTTTTTGGTGAGTTTTGACAAATTCAGAGAGTCATGTAACTAACAGCACAATCAAGATAAAAAAGTCTTATTACCTCTCCAAATTCCCTCATGCTGCTACTTTGTAGTTAACCCTTCCTTTGGCCCCCTAATCTTTGGCAAATGCTAATCTTCATTTTCTTTGTATAGTTTTACCTAACCCAAAATGCCATATAAAAGGACTCATACTATATGTAGTCTTTTGAGACTGTCTTTCTTCATTTATCATATTGCATTTGAGATTTGTCATGTTGCTAAGTGTATCAGTAGTTTGTATTTTTATTGTCTGGAAGTACCAGAGTTTGTTTATCCATTCATGGTTGTAGAGCATTGAGTTGCTTAGAGTTTTGGGTTTTTGTGAATAAAGTCACTATAAACACTAGATAATCAGTTTTTGTGTAAATTGATTATTTTCGGTTAAATACGTAGGAAGTTGGATTTTTGAGTCATAAGGTAAATGCATATTTACCTTTATAAGATGCTACCAAACGTTTTCCCCAAACTGTCTGCACCATATCGCATTCCTATCTGCAATGGATGAGAGTTCCAGTTGCTCCACATCCTTGTCAGCTTTTGGTATTGCCAGGTTTTGTTTTAATTTTGGAATTCTAATAGATGTTTAGCAGTATCTCATTATATTTTAATTTCCATCTTCCCAATGACTAATAAGCATCCTTTTATGCACTTTTTTTTTGCCATACATATATCCTTTTGGTGAACTATCTGTACATATCTTTTGCTACCACCCCTGCCTTTTTTTAGTTATTTGGATTATTTATTTTCTCGTTTAATTCTGAGAATTCTTTATATATTTCACTTACGAGCCCTTTGTAGGATATATAATTTGTAAATATTTCCTCCCAGTTTGTGGGTTGTCTTTTCATTCTCTTAGCAATATCATTAACAGATCAGAAGTTTTTGATTTTGATGAAGTTGAATTTATGCATTTTGAAAATAGATCATGCTTTTGTTATTTGCTTTGTATTTAAGACATTTTTTTTGATGAATTAATATTGTTAAAATGTCCATACTACCCAAACTGACCTACAGATTCAATGTAATCCCTATCAGAAGTGCAAAGACATTTTTCACAGAAATAGAAAAAAAATTCCTAAAATTTGTATGGAACTACTGAAGATCCTTAGTATCCAAAGCAATCTTGAGAAAGGACAAAGCCAGAAGCAGCATGTGTCCTGATTTAAAACTATGTTACACAGCTATAGTAATCAAAACAGTATGGTTTGAGCATAAAAAGAGACACCTAGATTAATGGAACAGAGTAAAGGGCCCAGAAATAAACTCCCACAAATATGGTCAACTAATATTTGACAAAGGAGTCAAAAACATGTAATGGGGAAATGATAATCTCCTCAATAAATTGAGCTAGGAAAACTGAATAACTATATGCAAAAAAAGTACAATTGGACCCTTATCTCACACCACATACAAAAATCAACTCAAAATGAATTAACAACTTAAATGCAGGACCTGAAACTGTAAAACTGCTAGAAGGGAAAAAAAGCTTTTTGATATTGGTCTTGAAAATGACTTTTTAGTTATGACATCAAAAGCAAAGGCAACAAAAGCAAAAATAGACAAATGGGATTGCAGCAAACTAAAAAGCTTCTGCAAAGCAAAAGAAACAATCAATAAGATGAAAGACTACCTACAAAATTATTGTTTAGATGAATGAATGAGAAGCACACTTAGTTTAGTGGGCTTTTATTTATATGTTAATCTAGCTATTGCCTATGAGAATAATTAGCACTGAAAGTCTAAATTCTTCTTAAATATAAGTGCCAAAGTATTTGGAGGGTTTTCTTACTGTTTTGCAGCTCAGAGTCTTTACTTACTAATTTTTTTTTCAGTCAATTAATCTTCTGAATGTTATCACTATATCTAAGTGTTGATGAATAATATAGATTTTTAATATTTTGGCAGAGTAAGTGAATACTGCTTGAAATTTAAATTTTGTATGGAATAGGAAGTTAAAGGAAAAATATAACTTTAAAAATTTACCAAATTTTTATCTCATTCTAAGATAAGTTAGCACTAGGTACTTACATTGGTTAGTATTTGGCTAGGCTTTTGTACTTTTCTCTCTCAGTTATATATAGGTGTGTGTGTGTATGTGTATATATATAACATAAATATATATATATTTTTATCTTTCTATATTTTATATATATATAATTTTTAAAAACTATTTAGGTCCCTCAAGACCCATTGAAGTTTTATAAGAAGATTTACTTTTGCTACAGTTGCCAGCTCTACTTGCCTTCTACAGAGTTTGCTATATCGTCTACCTCACACCGTATAGTCCGGTGTCGTAACTGCATTAGCCTTGACAACGAGACTCAACAACGAGAATCATTTTTGAAGTACAAATCTTTACTTCGACGGCTCTATTATTCAGAAGCTAATTATGAAGATGATTCAAAAATTGCTTTCCTGATGCAGGTATGATCAATAAGGGTAGCCAATCATTGATGAAATTTGTCCACTGATTTTACAGAAAAGATTTGTTTTCCCACTCAAATCTTTTAAAATAATGAATCTGCCCCCATTCTTATACTTTGTACAACTTATCCTTCTGGCAATTCTAAGTTTATACATACAGACCTCTTTTTCTTTCTTTCTTTCTTTTTTTTTTTTTTTATTAGTTTCAAGTATACAGTACATTGGTTAGACATTTATATAGTTCATAAAATGATCCCCCTGATTGCTCTTTCTCTCCTCTGACTTTCCACCTAGCCATCACATTAATGCTAACTGCATTCCCTATGCCATGCTCCCCATCCCTGTGACCATCTGTCAACTACTAATTTCCACTTCTTTAACCCTTCACCTCATTCTTCCAACCCCCAAACCCCTCTCCCCTCTAGCTGTCACCAGATTGTCCTCTATATTTGTGAGTCAGTTTTAGATTAGTTTATTCTTTTTATTCCTTAGTTCTGCATATAAGTGAAATCATATGGTATTTATTTTTCTCTGACTTATTTCACTCAGCATAATAACCTCTAGGTCCATCTATGTCATTGCAAATGGTAGGATTTCATTTTTTTAATGTCTGAGTAATATTCTGTTGTATATATGAACCATAACTTCTCATCCAATCATCTGTTGATGGGCATTTAGATTGCTTCTATATCTTGGCTATTGTAAATTGTGCTGCAATGAACATAGGGGTGCATTCATCTTTACGAGTTATTGGTTTGGTTTTCTTTGGATAAATACCCAGAAGTGCAATTGCTGGGTCAAAAGATAAATCCATTTTTAATTTTCTGAAGAACCTCAAGACTGTTTTCCATAGTGGTTGTACCAATTTGCAATCCCATCAACAATGTACGAGGGTTCCCTTTTCTCTACATCCTCGCCAGCACTTGTTCTATGATTTATTGATAATAGCCAGTCTGACAGTTGTGAGGTGTTATCTCATTGTGGTTTTAATTTGCATTTCTCTAATGATTAGTGACCTTGAGCATCTTTTCATATGTCTATTGGCTATCTGTATTTCCTCTTTGGAGAAATATCTATTCAGGTCTTCTGCCCACTTTTTAATTGAAATGTTTGTTTTTTTGTTGTTGAGTTTATATACAGACCTTGAAAGGTTATATACAGACAACTTTAAAAGTTGTTTCAAGTGTTTTAGCTAATATAGCTTAAATAAAAAGTTTTTAAACAGTTATTTTATTTCCCCTTCCTTCTTTCTTTATGACAAAAAGGTATTTTTAATAACACCAAGTGAATTGCTTTTTTAAAATTAAATCTCAATTTCCTCATTTGTAAAATGGGAATAAAATGACATATAGTAACCTTGAGGATAAGGTAATGGTTACCAATACATTTTGAAAGTTACTTAATACCATTTAAATGTAAAGTAAAATCATCAAACTGGAAGAAACATATAGAATTTACTCAGGATCAAAGATGTAGTCATGACTGCGAGACCGATAACATAGTTTGGACTGAATGAACAGAGATTTGGTGATAATTGAGGAGCTATGTGCCCCTGAAAACCTCACAAGTAGTGCTTCTCTTTTAAAAATATACTCAGTATAATTAATTATTTCCTTAAGTAATATATAAAGAACTTCTATATTTAGAAGAAAACATTATTTTTCAAACTCATTTTGACATGCAGCTGCAAGATATTCAGTACCTGACAGAGAACATCTGGTCATCCCAGTCGGTCCTCAGTGCATGGAAGGACCTGAATGACCTCGTCATGGTGAGGTGGGATAAGGCCTTCGAGTGGTCCCCCTGGAACTGCATTCTTCTTACCAAAGATGAAGGCGCTGCTCATCTCAAGCTAACAAATATTGAAGAGGTAAGAAAGTTGAACTTTCGAGGGGAAATTAATCATTGGAATTATTAGAATAACTTGACTGCCTTTTAATACATCTCATGCCTAATTTAAATGTTCTCATTGAATTAAGAAAGAGAACTCATGGATAACAGTAACAAAATATATGGATGGTATCTATGGCAGAGATTAAAATTAGAAGGAAGCCAAGGCACATAAAAGGCAAGGATAAGAAATCCAGAAGTCTATACAAGTACCTAACACGATACTACTCTCCCCTGATAATAGCAAATTCAAGCATAATAGGTTCTACAGTAAGTTCCACAGGGCAGGGATATTGTTTAGCTTATTTGTGTCTTTATCGCTAATATTTCTAATGGTACCTGTCACAGACTAGGAGTTTAATAAATATTCGTTGAATGAATAAATAAATATCACCAACATATTGGTTTTATGGAATCTAAAATCTGTCCTTCTTTGATTAATTATCATGAGACTGTTTAAAAGCACACTAAATTCTCAAGTAAATTTTGTTCATGATTTCATGCTCTAAGTGGCAATCATACTGATGGTATGTAGTTTTGAGGCTTCATTTTTTATTTACTTCCAACTAACTAGGGTGAGGAAAGCACTGTAAAAACTAAATACTTTTTAATTTCAGTAACTTACAAGATGTGATCTGTAAAACATTCTGATGAACAGAAGTGAGTGGTCCCTGATGAATTCCCAGAGAGCTTAATTTACATTAGTAGCCTAGTCTCCCTACTGCTGATACTGATTCTCTGCCTTCTGCTGATTAAATTGCTGTATTTAATTCCATGTAAGACATAAGCTAAGAGAAAATGAGAATTCAAATGTGACAGTTGTTTTGAATAGTGTCATTCCCTGCCTGTGCTTTTATTGGGGAGAGAAAAGGTGTAAAGTGGAGAAACTGGTTAAATTTTTAGCTTTTTAAAATAATCTTCCAATAGAAGCCAAGCTAAGAAAAATTCCACCTTAGGTATTGACAGAAATAGCAACAAGAAATTGAAACTGTGTTAAATATTGTATTTAGTAAACTAAGCTGCCTCATAAATATTTAATCACTGGAAGCATAGCCAATACTAGTAATATCATTTCATCTAGCACCCATAGTGGAATTGAAGTTCATTCCCAAAGCTGATATTCCACTGCTTCTTCAATTAATCCCTACAACTCCCTTTGTGTATTTAATCAAATTACTGCAATACCAAATTAAATGTTCTATTCACATTCAGGATGCTGAGCTTATTGAATTTCTGTAAATAGAGCCAAGGTTCTCAACCAGACAAACTCAAAACAACATTGCCTTCTCTATGGTTTTGGGCTGGTGTAATCTTTAAAGGTGTTAATATTCAGCCTGGTGTAATCTCTTAAGTATAAATATTCAGCCTAAAGAATAGTTTATATCTTGCAACAAGTTAAAGCATTTCTAGACTTTCCTTAATAAACAGAGATATTTGTTTTTTCAGTAAGTAAAAAAATACTCAAAAGTTAAAATAGGTTGACTGCCTGCAATCACAGCACTAGTTATCAGAAAAGCATGGAAAAAGACTTCTGTTCTCTGAACTGAAAATGAGGCAGATCAGTTTCTCATAGTATGCACATTGGCCAAAATAGGAACAATAGTGGACTTACAGTCAAGAGGCCTGACCCAGTGGTTCCCCATTCCTGTCACCAACAATATGAATGACAGTAAGGCCTGCCCTCTTTGCTTCATAAATTTTTATAAAGATTAGCTAAAAACATGAAATCAGTATGGAGGGTAGGAGCAGCTCTGACTTTGGATTCTGGCTCTGTCACTTATGAGCTGGGAGAAGCTGGGCAGGTTTGTCAGTGTCTCGGTGCTCTGGTTTTCTCATCTATAAAAAGGGGGTAATAGGTGTTGGCTGTCTTTTTATATATTATATTATTCTTTAAGAGTTGCTTATCATTCCTTTAATTATATGTACCATAATATACTTACCTCATCTCTAAGGATTACATTTTGGCTCTGTAGAGGTACTTTGAAAACCTATAAAGTCCTGTACATGTACAATTGAATATTGCATAACAGAAATTGTTAATTTTTCTTGAGTAAATATGGGCTAAGAAGTGATGGAACAAAGTTAGTTTAATGCAAAAGGTGAGACTTTGGCCTGGTAAATTTGTCTATGCAGAGGAAACTAAAATAAGCCCAGGATAGTCCTACCTACCACTTTCTGCAAGAACATCCTACCTTTTGGCTCCTCTTCTCTAGGGCTTTCTTTACCTTTGATTTGACACTATGGAGGGATCTTTAGTGAGGGGATGTCTTACTCTCAGAAAATAAATTTTAGGAGGATATACAGGTAGTATTTGTGATTTGGTTGAAAAGAAGAGTCAATTAATATTAATAAAGAAAATAGGTAGTATTTATAAAATCAGAATTTACTTTGGAATGTGCCAGATACTGTGCTAAGTGCTTAGGGAAAAACAATTCTTTATTGTTTGAGTTGCATTCGAGTTCAGCTGCCAATAATAGACTAAGCAGTTTATAATGACTTAATCAAATGTGGGATTAGTTTTCCTATAGAACAAGAAGTGCAGAGGTTGGCTTTGTGGGACTAGTTTGGTGTCTCTGCAGTGGTCTCACAAACCCAGGCCCTCTAACTATCCCCTTAGCCATATGTAACCTTTAGCTTTTGTCTCATGCTTGAGGATTCTTAAGATAGCTCCTTCATTGTCTGCATTGTGTCCACCTCCCAGGTATGTCAAAAGCCTAAAGGTGCTTGACAGGTGACCCTTTCCACTCCTAAAGCGCTTTCCTCTAAGTTCTGTCCAGTAACTTCCACTACATATGTATTTGTATAATGGCCAGAAACTTGTCACATGGACACCCCCAGCTAGCATAAAGACTAGGAAAGCTGCTCATGTCACAAAACACAAAATCAGACCTCTAAATGTAAATGGAAGAAAGAATGCATCTTAGGTTGGCAGCTAGTCGTCTGCCACTCATTAGAAAACAAACTGTCATATAGCAATATGGTATTGCCACATGACAGAAAGGTCACAGTGCTGTTATAGCTGTGAGAGATAAGAAGCCTAATAACTTATTACGAACAAGCAAAAATGGAGAGGCACAAAGACTTGATACGATAATATTGTTTTCTGTTTAGAAGCCAGAAGAGAAACAGTGCAGAGACTCATAAGGTGGGAACCTGAGGCAGTTAAAAGGGTGACCAAATGATGGCCAGAGAGGAGGGAGGGTTGTGGGGCTGGGAGAATGGGGTGAAGGGTTAAAGAAGTACAAATTAGTAGTTGATAGATGGTCATGGGGATGGGGAGCCCGGCGTAGGGAATGCAGTTAGCATTAATGTGATGGCTAGGTGGAGAATCAGAGGAGAGAAGGAGAAATTAGGGAGATCGTTTATAAACTATATAAATGTCTAACCAGTGTACTGTATATTTGGTACTAATAATAAGGTAATTTTGTTTTTTGTTTTTTTTTAAAAAGGGTGATTAAAGAGAAGTTTACATTGTTATAACACCAGCATGATCTTTATTTTGAACTCTGGAGATATGGAAGGAAGGACTAGTTTTAGAAAAAAAATCAAGTTGGTATTTGGATCAATGTTGAAATAGATTTAAAGAGAGAACCAAGTTTACACAAGTGCATTCATTCAAAATTATTAATTAAGTATTTACATTATGGTGCCAAGAGACACATTTATGAAATAGACCCATTTTGAGCCTTCAGATTTTCTTTACCATAGAAGAGACTCTCAAGAAGATAGTGCAATTCAAGGCAGGATGAACTAAATATTACAATTAAAATACATAAAAATATTTGCAAGTACAGGGGAAGAAGGGATTGTTTGGATTCAGAAGTCAGAAGGAGAATTGGAAAGTCTCATAGGTGAAAGTGTCATAGGAGCCGAGCCCCAACAGATGATAGACAAAGTGGGAAACAATGTATTCTGGGCTGAAAGAACTGATAAGCAAAGGCACTGAAGCATGAAAGTGTTTTTACTTGGCAAAATATATCTGTAACATTTAATAGAATTTGACTTTTTTTTTTCTTTTTAGGGATATGAACCCTTGTTTATTCACAAGATCAAACACAAACATATCCTGGCTAAGAACTATTTTTCTCAAATTCCACTGCTGGCTTCATTTTTGCTTGATGATGATGAAATAAATGAGATCAGAAAGAAATATCACACAGAAACAACACCTAAGATAATAGAATCCCGGAGTCCTTCTCCTTAGAGGACCTGGGATTATTGGTTTGATGATCGGCAGTTTTGTCCACTGCTAATAGAGTAGTACAGAGGTCACACAATATGGAAATAGAATTTTATCTTTTTATTGATTTTAATTGGTTTTCATAGTGTTGTAAGTTGTGTGAAGAGAAAACATTCTTATATACATGCTTTATTGTTATACAATTAATGTTAAATTGAAATATAATTTTGTTACTGAAATTAATATTTTAAAGAGAACATTTTACTTATTTTCACATTAATTTTTTTTTAAATTTTAGGTGCATTATAGTTAAAATGAACAGACAAACACAAGCAAAGCTTAGCTTTCAACTCAAGAAATTTATTTTAGATAAAATATAGTTATAGAAGAAAAATCAATATATGAGTGGGAGGCAACAGAATTACCTTTCTTGAAAATCTTTACAGGTAGAATAAAAGACACTATGTTTTAATGTAGGGATTTGAATTTTCACTTTTTATTTTCTACTTTCACCTTCTATCCTTCTCAAAATCTCAAAATAACTGAAACTGTTTATATACAAATAAGCAAAAGGTACATTCCATGCAGGAATCAGGTAAACAGTGGAACTATCTTTTATCTCATGGGAGAAAAACTTCTAGTGAAGCAATGAAGGAAATTCTGTAGGAAGAATAAACTTGATCAAGTAAACTATGACAATCTTGTTCTCCAGTAAACCTTGACCACTTGCTTGTCAGAGACCTCCAATGATGAACACAGGTGCATGAATCAGTCTTAACAGGAAAGTAGATGGCACACTCAAAATTCAAGGAGAGTTTGTTTACAAAGGGACCTATTATAAAGTGTGGGCAGTGTGTAGGGAAACTAAAGGAATAGTGCAAGAACCCAAATAAGGTGTCTCTACCCCTAGTCTTGAATGATCCTGGGGAGGGAGAGTTCTGGAAACCTAGAAAGAGAGTATAAAGAAGATAACCAGCTTTCAAGGGAACAGCCAGTCCTAGGTGATCTCATGAACTAGAGAAATAAATACTCTGATCTCACACTTCCTTCATCCAGTCTCCAGCTTTTGTTTCCCATTGGCAGAAACCCCTGCCCTGAAAAAAAAGAAGAAAGCAGAAGAAATAGAAGTCTGTTGATAATTCAGGACAAAGATCAGAGTAGATAAAGGGAAGAGTGTATCTGGATAGCTAAATAGAAGATACCCAGCTAGAGAGAAAGAATAGAAAGCGAAGATCTGTAATTCAAGTCAATTTATAATTCAAGAAGATCTATAATTCACACACATGCAACATAATTATATATATGTGTGTATTTAAGGTTAATAGCAAGGAAGTACGTATAAGAGAAAAACAAGATTCAAAATATTGCAGTGCATAAATTTAAATAGGTTAAAATTCTCTTGTTAAGGATAGATTCTTGTATCAAAAGAGTAAGCTATATGCTGTGTACCAGATACATACCCCAAATAAAATGATATAAAGTTTAAAAATAAAACTGTATCAGTCATATGAAACAGAGAACAAAAAAAATTGGTGGCAATAATATCAAAGATGAATTTGGGAAGAAAAATAGCAGAGCAACAGAAATTATCTTGATAAATTATAATTCACAAAAAAATGAAAAATTAATCTGTTAGGTACAAAAATAGGTTTAAAAAAATCAGTTGAGAATTTTCCATAGGCTTCTCATGTTTCTGCAGATCTTTTGCTCAGAGGCACTAGACTTTTTCGAGACTCATTTTTAGGGATGTTTGTATAGCAAGCAGTCTTGGAAGATAGAGATAGTGTTTACTGTTCACTATAAAAGATTCAGAGTCTCTAAGCCCAAGATTCCTATCCTGTACTGTAACTTATTGTGTGTGTATGTGTCACCTGGACTTTATGTCACCCTGAGGGAATTAGAATGATATCCTGATATTCTGGCTGCTGCTATTTCTGTGAACAATAAATTGTGCTTCATCTCTGATCCAGGAGTCACATGTCTTCTATCATCTATGAAATTATCGCAGATTAATTTCTTAGCTTGCAATCGGGGTAGTAACTCAGACCCTTCATGGTTCTCAACACATATAACTTTCTAAATGAAAAATTTAGTTAAGAGGTAGAAAATGCTGTTTTCCCTTCTCTTTCCAGGAACACTGGGTAATTGCTTGCAATTCTCCACCCTCTTGAAGTAAGGCAGGATTATATAACATGCTTTGCCCAATGTAATGCAAGTAAAATTGTCTTGTGTCACTTTTAAGCGTTGAAGGAATGAATAATTCCAATTCTATAGATATTCTTCTAAGGAATAGAAAAGGAGTGCATACACCCCAACTCATGAGGCCAGCATACCCTTGGTATCAAAAGTTGACAAGGATAGTACAAGAAAGAAAATGATAGGCCATTTTCACAATGAATATAGTTGCAAAAGCCCTAAACAAATATTAGCAAACCAAATAAAAGCATATATTAAAAGGTAAAACAACATGGTTTTTGCTGGATATTCTTCATTTGCATCTTCTAATCTATCTCCTGCCCTTCCCCTCTCTCTGCTTTGTGCCCTTAGATGCTGATCTTTATTCACTGCATCAGTGAGTTCGTAGTGTCCCCTCATTGCATTTGGTCAATAGGAAACATCAGCAGGAAATTTGAGGTCTGAAAGAAAGGCAGAGGTTGGGGTATTTATTCCCCTGGCTTTTCGCATCTGATTTTTGGTCTATTGTCAGTGACTGCATTCACCTGCCTAAGACTACATCTCTGAATGTGTGGTCATCCCTCATACTCACAACACTCTTTGAATTCTGAGACTCATTCCCTCTCTTCTTCAGCTTATAAGTGACAATGGTTTTCTTTTGCAGCTGGGTTTTTAAGGTGATTCACTTTTTCATTTTGATTTTCTTAAGCAGTGACCTCTCCATTGTAAATAGCCCTTTTACTAAATCTTCCTGAATGAACCAGTTTGAGTGTGTCACCAGGTTCCTGCTGAACCTTGACCCAAATGGTAATTGGTGCCAGGATGCGCCCCAGAAATTGGACTTTAAAATGGAATCCTAGACTTGATCTGCTTATGTATTTGAGGAGCTTGTGGATAACCTCCTTGCCAGTGGGCCATTGGACACTGATAATTTGCAGCATGTCATAGCATCATGATTACTTAAAATATCATGCATGGTGGCATAGAAAGGGCTGTAGATGGAGGATAAGCATAGGAGATCAAATAACTGAGGCAGTTACTTTGAGGACAAAGGTTGCGGCATAGGATTTTATTTCTTACACTAGAGAGGGTTCATAAAGGAAGATATAAATTGAATGCCCTGAATGTGCAACACAAGGCCCAGACAGAAATTCAGAAAGTCTTTATGATGACTCGAAAGAAATTGCTTACTGCTTGTATATACATGACAGATATAACTGAGGATTAAGTCTGGAGCCTGATTGTAAGGTTCATGGAGTTGTGTTGCCAATTAAATGTGCACCCAGGTTAGATCTCGTGCTAAGGTAAGGATATTGGTGAAGAAGAATGGGTGTGGTCTAGTATGAGTTAGTCCATATACTGAAAGAGTTGTAGGATTGTGTCAATTTTTATCAAGAACTGGGAGCATGGATAAGAGTTTATTCTAAGTGTATTAGACTAAAAAGGATAAAACAAGAGATTACATCAAGTTAGATTGATGTTCTTGCCTAGAATTCAGGGTTTAGTGTGGTTGACTTGAGGTCCTGAGAATTGCTAGCTATATTAACTGAAAGCTGGATTCAAACATAACTTATTCTATTGAGCTTGAAATGCCAGAACTTGCCTTGATGTCATTACTCAGGAAGATGGATTGTTGGAGTGGATCTCTTATGTGTACCTTTCTTGGGTACCTCTTAGAGGTGTCTGTACTTCACAAGAGGGTCTTCACCAAGGCATATGAAATGCAACTGTGAGTGGATTACCAGCATCCTTGAAAAACTCTGTGGTGGCTATTCCCTGTAGGGTGGAGGTAACAGTGGACATGCTGCAATGGAAATTATTAACCTGATTTAATGGGAGTAATGTGATCCCCAATGCTAGAGCCAGGGGGTGAAGCTTAACCGTCAGAGAAAAAGTTAACAGAGTTATAAGAAGAAGCCTTAGGGGCACAGTGGTTTGACCCTTTGGGGATTTATAACTATGGTTAACTGATAATAAGATCCACAGGAATGAAATGGACAGCTACATTAGTGTCCCAGGGCTGCTTAACAAACTACCACAAATTGGATGGCTTAAAACACCATGGATTTATTCTCTAGTTCTAGAGACTAGAAGTCTGAAATTAAGGTGTCAGCAAAGATTCACTCCCTCTGGATGCTTATGGGAGGATCCCATATCCTGCTTCAGGCTTCTGGTGGCTTCAGGTGTTTCCTGGCCTCTTTGGCTTCATCAGTCCATCTCTGCCTCTGTGGTCATGTTGCTTCCTCCTATTGGTGTGTCTGTGTCTTCTTCTGTCTCTTA
>CM053514.1:56861048-56877891 GCA_028627145.1 Eidolon dupreanum | reverse complement strand
GGTCGTTAAGTGTAGAATAGTGATGTGGTACTGTGATAATTTGTCCAATAGCCACTGCATTTCAGTTTGACCCAAGAGTCAGCCTTTATCTTTACTGTTTTCTTTTATTCAAAAGAGACAAAACTCTGCTTTCTAAAGGTGAAGATTCCAGGTGTATAAAGTGTGAATAACTACTGCTGACACTTCGCAGCTCTGAAGTTTACAAGTGTTCAGGAAGTTATTATGAACTTTCTGTGGCACTTAGCGAAAACTCCCTGAACTTCACAAAAGCTTAATCTGCAAATGGATTGCCCCATCTCTCCTCCCACTCAGCTTGGCTTCCTGCTAATGCTTGTGTCTGGCAGCTTCCAATGGTCTTCCTAACCTGCATTTATCTTTCCCAAATTAGAGGCAGCTGGCCAATTTCAGGAAGACAACAACTCACTAATTCTCTTTTCTAATTTATAAAGCCAGTAATTCTCTCAAACTTCAGGAGACTGATTTGGCTTCGAAACAGAGAACTGTATGTGGTTTTAAACTTTTTAGGCTTTATTATTTTATAAATGTTCTCTAACAATGTGAAGGATTAAAAAAATACCAATTATTAGAATTAAAAAATACCATTATGTATTGTGATAGCTCTATTCTCCTCACCTGTTTTTAAGTGACATGAACAAAACCAACTGGAGTTGGTTTTCCATTGTAAGAAAAAAACTATTTAATATCTATTATGCACAGCAAGAGACCAGAAAAAGATCCTTGAGTTGAAAAAAAAGTTCTCAGTTGCTTTTGAACAAAGAATAAAGAGTTCTTACTTGTTAAACAAAAACCCCAGCTGTTTTATATTAACAATACATTTTTGTTATCATTTTCTTTGGAGAAAATTTCAGAGATATTAGTTTTCGAACAATTGAATGTCTGCTGTTTTTTCCAGTTTTTTAAAAATTACATTATTATTTGACCTAACTCATCTTTATCTGCCTTTCAAACAATCTTTTCTTATGAATAACTCCTAGGGAAAAACTTTATTACATAAGCCAAAATGCCACATATTGGCCAGGCTCCCTCTGAGAGGTATGCAAGTACAGGGAAGGAAAGCAGCCTTAAGTATTTGCTAAACAATAACAATACTTTGGTTTAAAAACATCAATACACTAATAAAAAATACTATGATAAGAAATAGCAAAAATAGTCATGTTATTCTTTTATTAAAAACTATATTTTATAAGACATAAATTTGACAATCTATGTCTCAGAAGGATCCCCAGATCCCCCAGTATACCTGTAAAGGAGAAAAACTTTTCCTTTCTTCCCTTCTAGATTCTTTGGCTGGTCCAATAATTAAATTGACCCAAGAAAGATTAATAGAAGAAAAACAAATATAATTACGTATGTACAGGAACTCAAAGGCATGAGACTCAAGGGTGCATCAGGCAATAGGGGTTTATATGCCATCCTGAGTAAAGGAATGAGACTGAGACTTAAAGGGGAGGAGGGCAGTTCACAGGGCGATAAGAAGAGCACACATTTGGTCCGTTGCCTTGCCATACTGGTAAGTCATTCAGATGAAAAGTTATCTCTTCTAATCGCTCTCTTTCTGGGCCAGTCCCCCTATCTAAATTATTTTAAGTAGTTAATAGAGATGTAAAAGTTTTTCTTAAATCTTCTGGGTCTTGATTTCCTTCAGCTCAAAACAATCTACATGCTAAAGTAGCACATTTGGGGGGAGCCTATTTTACTCTCCTTCATACCTATATTTGCAATTTTTGTTTGCAATGGTTGAGGTGTACATAAGAAATTTATTTTTACTGCATCGTTTTATTGTTGAGTTAAATTTGTAAAACTGAAATACATGGATCCTAAATGTATAATTCTGTGGATTTTGAAAATGTGTAGACCTGTATAGCCAACATGACTATCAAGTTATAAAACATTTAGATTACCTCAGCAAGTACTTGTGTGACCCTGTACAGTCAAGTCCTACTCACCACAGACTCTCACCATTCTTATTTTAATCATCAAAGGTTAGCATTGGCAGTTCTTGAATTTTATAAGGGAGTCTTTTGTGCCTGGTTTCTTTTGCTCAATATCGTATTTTTAAGATTCACTGATGTTGTTGGATGCATCAGCAGTTCGTTGATATTTATTGTTGAGTAATATTTTATTTGGTTTATTTCCAGTTTTTTTGGCTATTATAAATAATGTGCTATGAACTTTTTTTTTTACCAAGTCTTTTCCCAGACATATACTTGCATTTCCATTGAGTAAATATCAAGAATTAAAATTGCTGGGTAATAGGAGAGGTGTATCTTTAACTATAACAGCAAATACTAAACAGTTTTCCAGAGTTGTTTGTATTATTTTACACTCCAAACAATGTATAAAAATTCTACTTGCTCTTCATCCTCACCAGCAGTTGGTGGTGTAGGCCTTTTTGTCATTTTAGCGGGTATAAAGTGGCATCTCATTGTAGTTTTAATTTGCATTTCCCTGATAATTAATGATGTTGACCGACCTTTTATGTTCATATCGAATCATCCTAATGTGTTCTATTGATATGTGCTTTTACAAGTGCTTTGACCATTGTTTCATTGGGTTGTTTTTCTTATTCTTTAGGTATAAGTGGTCTTTATATATTTTCATAGAAGTCCTTTGTCAGATACATGTATTGTGGGTATTTTCTCTCAGTCTGTGGCTCTCTGTTTACTTTTCTTGTGTCCTTTCATGATTAACAGTTTTTAATGTGTTAAAGTCCAGTTAATCACTCGTTTAAACCTTCAGTGGTCAGTGATTTTTGTGTCTTCTCTGAGCAATGTTTGCCTTCCCCAAAGTTGAGCAGATATTATTTCCTTCTATGTACTTTGTAGTTTTAGCTTTACATTTAGGTCCTTGATCCATTTTTAATTAATTTCTGTATATTATGTGAGATAGATATTGAATAAAGTTTTCCTTTTTAAAAAAAAATATAGCTATTGAGTTGTTCTAGTACCATTTGTTGAAAAGAATTTTCTTTCTCCCTTTGTTTGTGGGTAATTTAATTGATTTTCTCTGTTTGCTGTTTACTTTATTGATATTTGCTCTTTTGTTAATTCATTGTTTTATTTTGGGTTAATTTACTTATCTTTTTCTTGTTTCTTCAAGTAGAACCTTAAATAATTGATTTATATTCTTTTTCCTTTTTTCACATAAACATTTCATGCTATAAACTTCCCTCTAAGCAGTGCTTTAGCCATATCAACAATGTTATATTTTCAATATAATTTTATTTCATAAAAAATGAAAATTAGTTAAGTATTATTCTTTTAATAAAAATTATATTTTACAAGATAAATATTCAGTCACATATCTTTTACATATTTGACTTTATGCATATTATATTCCTCAGGTTTACATATAACCTTAAGGCATATTTCTGAGAAGAAAAGTTTGAGGCAGATTTTTATTCATATGCAATTACATGTATAATGCATAATTTGACTTTGGGCATAAAAATGACTTCCTCTAAAATAACATATGAGTATACCATGTCAACTAAATTTATTAATTTTTAAAACTACTCAATCTATGAGTGTTCACTCAAAATAAATTTATTTTAGTAGTTTATGTACCTACACAATCCAGACGATGAATGTTTTCAACTTTTAGTATCAAATCACTCTAAGATTGATGTCTTCTCTCTTTCTTTTTCTGTTCTCTGAATTGTTCTGATAATGCATTGTGAGGGAGGCTAATTATGCCTCAGAAAACTTCCTATTTGTTGAGAAAGTTTGACCACAACCCTGGGAAGGAGTTCCAGTTAGGAAACTCAATAATGCACTCTGTGCAACAGTCTGCATTTTCATTTGCCAGCATGGCTCATGGAAAGAAACGTGGCCACACTTCACCTGTCTAGTGCAGACATGCTAATGAAACATTTCTGACTTTAATATGTATTACTCATAGTGTGTTTGTCTTGTATACATACATATTATCTAAGTCATGTGACTGATCCCACAGGTTTAACAGGAAATCGAACTTGACTCTATAGGGTTCTCATAAATATTTCTTAGGCTGGACTGTATATGCACGTCACAGCTAAAGAATTAGGTGTGATTGAAAGGTACTGAGTTACATTTGAGGAGATTTGAGTTTTAGTCCTGAGGCTGCATTTTACTATGTATTTAATTTTGCATAAGTAACTTAATTTTTTAATCTTTATGATGAACCATCTGGCCCCCAAAATCTCTGTGGTGCCTTGCACCTCCAGAATTCCAGGTCTGCGATAAACACAAACTGGAATTGGATAGACTCAGGAGAGGGGTAACATCAGAAATGCTTTGTCAGTGTTCTTCCCAGTGGTTGCCGATCCCCTTCTCTAATGGCACCACAAGGCAACTTTCTCTGGATTCCTCCCAATCATTTCTGTGAGTGCCTTGTGGGCTTTATGGAGGAAAAGCCTACAAGAGATTGGGGAACCTCATATATCCAGATATTTGGCCTCTAAGAGTTTCGCACTGTCAAACTAGCCTACACTCATCCCGTTGTAATTTATTACAAATCTTAAGCTGACTTTACTGGACTCTGTGGTGTCTGATAGCATCTGCCCTGGATAAGCAAATGCTTTTCCCTGTAGGTGCCTGTCCCCAAGACTTCTGGTCGGTTGTTTGCCCTATGCCGTCATTTGTCTGATTGGTTAAAGGAAATTTGTTAATTTGACATTATTCCAGCTGGGGTTTTTTGTTGCAACAGTGGGAATGATGCTCTTTCCAGTTTCCAAGGTGAAACTGATACAATAGCAATTTGATCCTCTTCATCATCCACTTAAACATTTTTTCAACGGTATGATGTGTTCATCATATTTTCTCAATTCTGCTTCCCTCACAGAATTTTTCTTGATGTAAATATATTAATGCCCGAAATCTTTTATTGATCACATGTCATGCTTCTCTGCGACAAAACATTCATATAAATTGGAATTTAAAATTTCTACCTATGCCATTTAATTCCTTAAACTCCTGAATCATATGCCAAAAGACATATAGTGTCCTACCTTCAAAATTATTTTTATTGATACATCAATTAGTGACTCAATTAGATTCTTTAATTTTGTGCAAGGCAAAGAACTAAAAACCACTTGGCTTGCAATAGAATATGTTACTCAGACATTATAATCACTTACTTTCCTAATTCTGAGAATGAATAAGACTTATCAAAAGACTATTATTCTTCTATTAGTTTTTCACTTAGAAACTTTTAAAGTTTTTTTTTTTTATGTTTTAATCCAAAATGTCCAGAGAAATCTTTGAAAATTAAAACGTCCATTTCAGAAAACCTTTGCCAATACCATATTTTGGTTAAGAATGCTTTTCATCATGTTACATATTTTAATTATATTCTTTTCAAAACTTAAACTACAGATTATAGATTTAACTCATTCAGTTAGTGAAAGCTTGGAACACAGCACGCAGATGTCTTGCCGTGCAGAGCACAGTTATCTGAGAGCCCTAGCTGCCGCTCTTAGGATCCACCACTGGGTCTACACTGAGGCTGCTCCCAGCCAGCAGTGGGTATAACAGTGCCAGCCTGTTCTTGTGAGTAGGGGATTCCCCTAACAGACCACTCGGACTCGAGACTCTCCGTATCTTCAGTAAAAATGCTTAGAACTTCGCTACAGTCTGAGGCTCTTCCTACTCCTTTCTTCTTCTTTCCTATTTTTTTTGTAGGTGTCAAAACTGCATTCTAGTCTAAAGGCTATCCTGTTGACTCCTCTCCTTCCTTTTTATTCTTCATAGAGATTTTGCCCTAATCTCTAACATGTCTTATTCTGTCTTGGCATGTGCTTCTTGGAGGACCTGAACTAACATAAATGTCTGCATAATGTCTGGCTTATAATATGATTAACGAAGCCAATCCTCAGAGTTAACACAATCAGCCAAATTAGACTTTATTGTGTCGAAAGCCTGGCTCTCTTTTTCAATTTACATAAACATGTTAATATGAATTTTCAGAATATAATAAAAATGCCTAAGGTAAATTATGGAATGTATCTCATAAAAGGTTACTGAAATCAGTATAAATTCAAGATTAAAATGAAAACTCAGAAAGAACTTTATTAATTTCTTTAGATATTAAGATTAAACTTTGCCTACTTTTAGCAAAAGAAGGAAGTATATGCTGTTAACTAATTGATCCAGCAGTTACTGTATATTCTTATGTGTTATTAATATAATATAGTAAATATTAAACATTTTATAAGATAAAAAATAAGAATAAATATACTTAGAATGAAGCTTTCATTATATATACATATAATATATAATATGTAAGATGTATATGTATATCTCTGCATACATTTTTTATGTAATTTGACAAAATAAGTTCTTAGTTATATTACTTTGTTGTATGCTTTAATTATACCAAGTTTAAATAAAATAAATTGCATTTTCAATATTTATTTATTTTAATTAGAATGATGTGGTTATTTGGTTATTTGGAAGTGCTTCATTCTACCTAATCACTCATTCTGTGAATGAATATTGAGAAAAATGGAAAAGAAATGTTCACAGTTAAACAAAAAAAAAGCCTTTATATTTTCTTTCATATTATCTATTTGCTTTACAAATAGAGTAATTAATTCTTTGATAATATTTTGAAGATGGAGAGATTAAGTCTGTAAAAGGAAAATCATCGCTCTGATTAAACACATTCTACAATATATCTGATTTTAGATCATCACAACAAGCACCAAAATACCCAATTTCTTCATTCTTGCCTCAAATTGCTATGACATAGGAAGACACGCTAGCTTTATTAAGATAAGTTCGAGGTGCTTTGATTACTCATTCAGTGGTTACTCGATAACAGTATTGTACTTGCCCCTTGGTTCCTTACCATGGAAGTTGTTACCCCTTTGAACAATGTACCTTAGTGAGATTCCTAATGGCTAAGCGTACGTGTGATATACGGTAGGAGATAGGATCATATGAAAAGGGAGGTGGAAAATAGAATCTACCTGATGCTAGGAAAGAGTTCAAATGAATGTTAAGAGTAGGAGAAATGGGTTCCTTTAAAACCATTGGTATCTTTACTTTCCTTGAAATTTCTGTGCCCTCCTTACCCCAGGGCCATGCATTCTTCAGGTTAAAGATTGCTGACTTTGCCCTCCTTTTCCATACCATTGTTGGCCCTTATTTCCTCTTGTATAAAAATTCTAGAGCCATCACTGGCTTAAGTTCTGTGGATATTTGACCTTGTAAATTCACAGTACAGTCAAGGGAGGCAGGAGAGAAAGACAAAAAAAAAAGACAAAAGAGATTAAAGTAAGGGAAATGAGAAAAAAGAAAGATGAAAGTATCTTTCTGTAGGGAGAAAGAGAAGATTACATACACACAGACAAAGAATAAAATATGGATGAAGAGGATGAATCAACTGTAAGAAAATAGATATAATGCTCAGTAGTTTTAAAAGTACTTGGTCGAGGTAACTATTTTTCATTCTGATGTGAATGTTAGGGTGAATTATAACTTCCCTTTGAAATATTCATTGATCCCATTGTTCCCAAGTAGAGGATCCTTTAGAATCACCAAGAGAACTTTAACAAATATGGAGTCTTATCCTTTTCGAGACTTGCTGAATCACGATTTCTGAAGTAGAATCCTGAGTATCTGGAAGCACTCGAGCGATCTATTGTTTGTGTGTGTTATTGTGCCCTCACAAGATACCTTCCAGGTCCAGGAAACTGGTAATATGATTTCCCTGAGTGGGGACAATGAGGGAAGATGACAGAGAAGGGAAGAAATTTGTTTTAAAATCCCCAGTAGATAGAAAATGTGAAAGTAATGATAGAGCTTGCTTTGGGGTGCATATTTAAGAAAAAAAAAAAACCCAAAAAATAAAAAACAAAACAAGAAGAGACACAAAGGGATGCAGACCTCTCTCAATTTGTGTTATGGAGATAGAAAAAAAAGGCTTAAATAGGTGTGCTAGAGTACGAGGGGGACTGGGCAACCCGGGAGCACAGCCAAAATGAGAGCGGAAACTGGGGGGTGAACGGTGCTAACAGCAAGCTTTGTCCACTTCATAAACACGTCTGGACCTAGATGGCCCTGAAGATTCTGCCTCTCATCTGTCTAAGCCTCATTCAGGAAAAGTGGTCACCTGGTCCAGTCCTCCGTCTGTCCTACCCCAGCTGCTACTTCTAGTGTCTTTCTTCTGTCCTCTGCTTGCTCCCAGATACTGCTTATCATCTCACAGTTTTTTCCTCTCATTTCAGGTTTCTTTCCAATAACATTTACCATCTATGTCTACTTTGTTTTCTATTTCTGTGATGAGTCTATTTTTCATAATTGATGGAGATGAATTCTTGTTACCTGTCTCTTAATTGGGGAATGAGTTGGTTACTGGGAAGAGCATTGGAAATAGGCGGGGGGCTAGAGATGAAGTGGATTCCTATTTTTCACTCTAACCCCCTCAAAAAACCAAAAACTAATATATAAGTGAATATGGATTCCAAAATGCTTTCACTTAGGAAATTCCAACACCTTCACTTGTTAACCCTTTCCACAGTTCTTCCTACTGCGAAATTCCTTTCATATAACCAGCCTCTCTCATGTTACAGACCAAGCCTATGTCTTCTGTTCATCCTAAATGAAGATGGAAACCTATTTCTACCATTTTTTATACAATAACCTCTTATTTGATACCTAGACATTTCACAGTTAACTTTTTCACCTGATGTTTATTCCTCATTTCCACAGACATTATTATCAAAATTTTGAAATTTATTTTCAGAGGGACATACTACAGAAATCTTGTTTCACCCCACTTTGTTTAACTCCAGCTTTATTGTGTGGGAGGTGCTAGAAGGAAGTTTTTCCCTTGGTCATTCTTAATTTCAGGTGACAAAACGCGGGCCATCTGCTATAGCTCTATCAACATATGCCTCTTATTTCTTCTTGGGTCCAAGTCTGCAATGGGTTCCTCTGTAAATCTTCCCTTCTGAAACGAAATGTTCAGAAAGGATATCTAAGCTGATGTGAAGCTAAGTTTTTCCAACACAAGTCATTTATCAAACCTCTATTCCACTATCCTTCATTCCAGCTATTAAAATTCATAGCAGCGAACTCTGTGAACACTGGATCTATGTGGGATGGAGGTAAATTTAGGCCTTAATGGAGGATGTCACTCGCAAGGCTAGATACTTTAAGGATGGTCTCTTTGCATTTGAATTTTAAAGCACTACAGCAGGAAGAAGGCAATGTTGCCAGTGTAAATTTATGTATGGGTATGGCTTTTGAAAAGTATCTTTAGAACCAACATATGGACCACAGAGATCCTAAAATAAGCTTGGATAATTGAAAGATGGCTTATTTTTATTTCAGTTTATTTTTAAAGATGAATTTATTCACTTTTATATCCACAAGAGTGAAAACTATATTTCCACAGGAGAAAGACATGTATGGTAATCCAAAAGCTTGAAGCCAGTTATCTGCTACCAAACTTAAAGTTACAGACTGATCTCATTTGCCCCTCTGGGAAAACAATATTAAATATTAAATATTAAATCATCATGCCCCAGTCTCAGTTAGGACAATACATCTAGGGATGAAGAAGAAAGGGACAAAGGGTATGCTGCAGCTACCTTGAAGGTAAGGTCTATAGAGGCTGCCACTTGTCACTTCTACTTCTGCTCTATTGACCAGAGCTTAGCCATGGGCCAAACGTAAATACATGGGAGCCTGAAAATATAAATTTTATTCTGAAGGATTGAGTGTCCCATTGAAAATTTGGGGTCCTAAACTATGAGAGAAGGGAAAAATAGTTATTGGAAAACAATTTCCAGTGCCCGTCATAATGCTATATATATTTTTTAATGTTCTCTAATCCAACTTCTGTACCTCACTGCTTTCCAAGGATCACTGCTCTGTGGAAGGAATATTACTTATTAAAAATCATTAGTACAATGGAGCAGCACAAGGCAATTTGGAGAATGATTGAATTATTCTGTTATGGGGATGATGGAACTGGGGTATTGGATATAAGATTATGTGAAAACCCACAGAACTGTGCACCACAGAGAGAGAATTTTACTCTATGTAAATCAAAGAAAACTTAACTATGATGTGGACAAAACTAAAGATGGAAGATGGACTGTGAGAAATGATTTTGACTGTATTTAAGATGCATGGCACAACCACGCTGAAGCAGGTGGGAATGAAAGGGGCTGACGCAAGTAATCTCGAAAAGCAGTTTTGACTGGATAATGAGATTAAAGACACACTGCACACAAACACTGTACATCGTTTGGTAAATTTATTTCCTACAGGAGCATGGGTTAGCGATATTGAAACTACTGTGTAAACTAAGATTGAACAAATAAGGTAAAATATTATATATAATGTCAGCAAGGTTTCTCACTATTGGTGAAAGACATTACAAATAAGGAAAGGGGGAAGGCTAGAATTGAACCCTGTGGTGCTAAATTGGAGTCAGAAATATTAGTGTAAACTCATATTTTAAAGTATGCAAAGAGGTAGATGTAGGAATAAATATATATATGTAGGTAAGTGTCCATACACAGGTTTCTTAGCTCTGTCCACTGAGGGGGCTTACACGCTTTGATGTCCCAGTAGCAGTGAGCACACTAAGTGCCTGGAACTGTTTCTAAATATCTTTTTCCACTAAAGGAATAAGGGATCCTTGGAGAAATGACTGATTCCAGGGCCAGGGAAGGTAAAATGCAAGATGAGCCTGGATATTCTGTAGTTCCAGAAAGTAGAGAAGCACAAAAGGGTAGATAGAAGCTCGTCAAAAGAACATAGGAGCCAACCTGAAGGCACCCCTAATGGCTAAAGCTGGAACGATTTGAAAAAAAAAATTATATATATAATGGTCATATTGGATTATAACCTGTGATGGTTAATTTTATGTGTCAGCTTGGCTGGGTCATGGGACTCATATTTTTGGACAAATATTGTTCTGGATGTTTCTGTGAAGATTTTTTTTTTTGCATGGGATTAACATTTAAATTGGTAGATTTTGAGTAAAGCATATTACTTTCTATAATGTAAATGGGTCCCATCCAATCAGTTGAAGGCTTAAATAGAGCAAAGAATGGCCTGCCCTGAGCAATGAGGAGTTCTACAAGCTAACTCCCTTTGGACGAGGACTACAGCTGTTCCCTGGGTCTCCAGCTTGTTGGCCTCCCCTGCAGATTTTGGAATTGTACCTCCATAATAGTGTGAGTCAATTCCTCAGAATAAATCTTTCTCTCTTTAGGTGTATGTATACATCCTGCTGGTTCTGTCTCTCTGGAGAGCCATGACTAATATATAACCCAAAGAATAAAATAAATATCTATGAGTTCATGCTGACATAAATAGCTAAATAAATAAATAGGGAAGAAGGGATAAGTATCTCTTACAAAAGAATTCCAATTAATAAATGAAGAAGGGTTAAGGGAAACAGAAAATCACCATTAGGACACCAGAGTAATGGTTGAGAGCAAGACCCATCCATGGATACTGAACTAAATGGGTGAAAGAGGATATCTATATCATCTCAAAATGTCTCTTTCAAAGTATACATTTATTAATTACAAAGAAAGAATAGTAACTTTGGAGTGGAGGAAGCGGACAGACAATACCTTAACAAAGCAACGAAGATTAACGTCACCAGTAATAAGACATATTGATATCACGTAGCCCCTGACATGATGTAATGAAAGGAGCACATTGTCTCTGTGGATTCTTCCACAAAATCCATAACCTCTGTCTCACATGAGAAAACAGCAGACCAACCCAAATCAAGTCTCATTCCAGAAAATACCTGACCAGCACTCTCCAAGAGTGTCAGGATACCGAAAGATAAGGTAAGACCAAGGAACTGTCATAGATTCCAGGAGACTAAAGGAGACATAATAACTAAATGTGATGTGGTACCTTGGACAGAATCTTAGAATAGAAAGGGATATTAGTTGAAAAATCAGGCAATTCAAATAAGTCTGTCATTGTTAGTGTCAGTTAAGAGTATTGTAGCAGTGTTAATTGTTTGGTTTTGATACTTGTAACACAGTTATATAAGATATTAACATTAGGAGAACTTGGGGAAAGGAAACTCTCTACTACCTTTTATCTTCTCTAAAAATCTAAAATTATTTTTTCAGCATTATATAAAATGCTGAAAATTTACTATATATTTATAGTCCATCAGATGCCTTTAATGGAGTAACGAGTTTTATTTTAAAATTTAGTACTTATATTATGTTAGAAATTATATCATGTCATTAGTTTAAACATATAACAAATTTTAGATTTCACCATAAAAATGTACAGAGGTACAAAGTTTTCAAAATTTCTTTGGAAGGTATTTGAGTAAAAACATTTGAAATCTGTTGATCTAGGTGACTTATTTTAAGTCATTTTATCTCACCAAGTTCACTCTTTCTTTACTTAGCTGGTTTATTTGGGTGGCTTGGGGTTGCTCTTAGAGATAATTTTGATGAATTAATGCAATTGTAAACCACACCTGGGCCCCACTGCTGTGCCAGGCAGGTGAAATGAATGACTGAAGCTGACCAGGTGTATAATAACAACAGTGCAAGTACACTGAGTGATGGCAGCCAACACTAGGGTTCGGTGTCTAGTGGAGAGTAGAGGCTGAACTGAAATGCACGTGCTCCATCTATTCAAGGCTCTGGGGGCCTAAAGTTCTGATTTGACAAGAAGAGCCAGAATTTTGTATATTTATGTGAACTCTCCCAGTCTTTAACTATTGGAAATAATTTAAAACATTTTAAAATATAGTGCAGGCCAAACAAAGCACATCTGCTTGTCTTTATCTTTCTCCTGTATAATTTGTGTCTTTCACCCCTATTCCTTTACCTTTCCCAACCTCCCTAGGTAGCCAATGTAGAACTGAAACAGAGATATTTTTAATATTTGTGTAATAATTTTATATGTGTCTTGTTCTAACTTTAAAACAAAACCGCGCCACAGAAACTTTGTTGAATTTTACTTGCAAATAATCTAGTAATTTTATTCATTGATTAAAAAATTCAACATCACTTTAATAATAATAAAAGTTAATTGAGTATTTTCTGTATGAAACACCATTTATTTTGTGTGGTTTTATATGGGCTGAATTGTTTAATTCTCAAGACAATTCTATGAAATAGGTTCTATTATGAATTCATCCTAATAGAATGAGGAAACAGAGGCTTACTGAGATTAAATTATTTACCAATATTATAGATCTGACTGTCTCCAGAACCATTCTCTTAACCATGACACTGAATCAGGCAAGAGCCCTATAGATTAGAGTTGCCAGATAAAATATAGAATGTCCAGTTATATTTGAATGTTTATTTACTATATTTTATTTGTTAAGTTTGGCACCTCTTATTAATAGGGTAAGTCATTGGTTTTATGTGCCCGCATTCATTTGGCAAAAGGTAGAGAATTGGAGAACTTTTACTTGATCCAGAAAATTTATGTTATGCATCTGTTTTAATAAACTTCCTTCATCCTCCTCCCCATTCCTTTTTATTCTCAAAAGCTTTACAGTGCAGCAAAACCAAGCCAAACCAAAGAGAACATGGTGAAAGTCATTAAAGTTGTTTTAATTTCACTTTATCTGTGCTTATCTATATAAATAATTTAATCATTGTAATAGTTATAGCAAGACACGCTGTTTGTATTATGTTCCAATGAACTTACGAAGCCATACTAGAGCAGCAGAGGGTAGCCCGCTTCCCAATCCAGGTAGCCTGATGTCCTCTGTTAAGTGTCTTACATTTTAAAATAAATTTAGAAAATCTGTGTGCTAATGCTCCTGTTAACTAAGCATCCAGGAAAGCCAGCTTTTTAGGTCGAGGAGGGGCTTTGATGTTCTGCTTCACATTTAGGTTGAATTTACAAGCTCGATCTTCTTGGCAAGGTACCAAGGAAAACAAACCTGGTTTCCAAGGTCAGGAGGAAACAAGCCTGGGTTCCAAGAGACGGGGGAGGGAAAGAGTGTGTTGGGTGAGGGCGGGGGAGGAACAAAAGGAAGCTCGGTCACCTGGGAGAGGTTCTTGGGGAAGGAAAAGGGCAGAGCTCTGTCCGACCCCCTCAGTATATACCAAGGAGCAGCTGTTTGAGGAGTGTTATTACTTGCGCTTGCCAGGCTGACTTCGATTCCAAGCTCTTTTCTCTTTCTGATGTTAATTTTACTTGTCCTGTCATCATTCTAATTTTTATCACCCCCTGCCCCTTTCTTTTTTTCCCGCTTGGAACTGATCACTTGTTCACTATATGTATCTCCAGATTTCCCTGACGTTATTGTGGAAGACAGTAATTGGGAAGGGGGGATGGGCAGGGGTTTCACAAATTAATCTTTTAACCAGAGTTCTGTGATATTTTTATCTTTAGTGTAATTTATTCTGGCTACAGTATTTGGAAGCAAATGACTCCATTAAAAAAATTTTTTTTAGGCTCAAGTTTGAAATGAGACTGTACAGTTCCCCCTCTTGCAAGTCTCATAAGGATTCCAGAAGCACTTCCTATTTAAATCCTATTGGATTTAAAAGCCAAATTGATTTGCTAAAGGGCCAATGCTAGGCAAAATTCAGAACTTGGTAAAGTGATGGGGGCTCCCTCACCCTCCTATGTATTCACTCGTTCCGCTGGCACTTTTCTGATCTCAAATACAGAGCCCGAATCCCTCATCCTGTGTTTTCCCACCAGAGGACTCTATCCAGGTCTTCACCTTTTTTTCCTATCTCCGATTCATTTCTTCATTCGGCTATTTATTAGTTCATTTTGCAAGTAATTATTGAGTATCCGCCATGTATGTGACTGTTCTGGGTGCTGAGGCACAGCAGCGAATAAAGCAATGTTCTTACCCCGTGTGTGTGTGGGAGTGGGAGACACATAATGTATATGTAATATGTCACTGTATAAGTATATAATGTAAGTGATGTAGAATGTATAAGTACATAAAATATTTAAATATGAGTATATGTACAGCATGTCAGCTAGAGGTTAATGTCATTAAGAAAAGTCAATCAAAGTAAGGAGAAAAACTCTCTGTTGGTTAGAAGTCCTCTTTGATGAGGTATTTGAGCAGTAATCTAACTGAAGCAAAGGAGTAAGCCAGGCCTCCTTCACACTATCAGGAGTCTACCGCATACAAGGTTCAGGGAGGCTTTCCACTTGCCAGAGCTCAAAGTGAGGAAAGTGTAGAAATTCAGAAAGGTATAATAAGGAGGATTTACTTGAGAAGGGTAGAAGAGTCTGCCGAAATGCTGAGAAATTTTCTCCTAGTGGATGAATTGTCTATAACCTCTCATTTCAAGGTTTAGCGATTCTAATGTTAAGAAATTACAGTTCTAAATAGGGGGACAGCAGCAGGCTTGTATTAGAGTAGAAATTTTGGTTTCGAGGTGAAGGCATTACCAGTAATGACAAGATGAGCTTTAAAACATTTAAACACAAGTCTTTTTGATCTTGGTGTGGAAAGCTATTCAAAATCCCAACAAACTGGTTGCTTGCTGTATCTTTTTGTTGACATAGAAAAATGTATGTACACATTCTGTCTATATCCAATTACTGTAGATTCTATGTGAAAAAGTGGCCTATCATTTTTTACTTCTTTGGGTCTCATTTGGTTAAGAGGATTCTATTTGAATTTTTTTTTTTCTTCTTGAGCACTCCTTTGGAACACTGGCCAATCACTCTCTAATGTACTTTTGGATTAATTTGAAGCCTTGTTTAAATTATAGGAAAGTGATTATTAAAACCTATGATGTATTTGGAGCCATAGTACAATTTATAAAATATCAATAATTGGGACTGATTTCTCAGGAGCAGAAGACAAAGAAAAGGAGAAAATTGTTCTAAAATAATGAAAGTCTGATTATAGAATATTTTTTAAGAAATATATTTGTGGCTCTTTTCCATATGTGATAGTATTTGCATCTAAATATTTAAAAGAGAGTGCATTTGGGAATTTCACTAATTAGTACTCAGCAATGATTTGCAATTTTGATTTATTATACTGCTTGTGAGACTACTGCTTGTCAGGGATGTGTTTTGTGTGTAAGTCATGACTTCTAGTGTGTCTGTCACTTAGATCAAGTGCTAATTTGTTATATCATCCATATACATATTTCCAGTATCTTATGATCAGCTTTTGGAAAAGTATCCCACATATCTAGCCATCACTGAGGAAATGAAACAACAAGTTTTCATCATTTTCCTTACCTCATCATTCATTATTTGAGGGTTCATTGTTTAAAATTGTTAATTAGCAATATTTTATGTACACTCATATAATCATACCATCACAAAAGTGTTTTGGTAGGTGGTGGTTTTTAATGTAGTGGTTCGTTTTATTGACCTATTAGTTTGCTTACAAAGAAGCTGCCAGTGAAATCTTAGGAATATATATCCATATTATATAGAAAACAAAGTGTATATATATACATACACACACATATATCTATATGTATGTATATCTCTGTATTAGAATTGCTATTTATATTTAGATATCTGATCTATTTACAGTTTATCCTAGTGTATGATATGAAGACTACATTCAGTTTTACCTTTCTATTTCACCATGTGGTTGCCTACAGTTATTAAAAGGTCCCCTCCTGCCACATCCCCTCCACCATGCCTTTTTCATATACTGAGATTTCATATTCCTTTGGTCTACATCTAGATATACTAAATCATTTCATTAGTCTGTTTATTTATGCACCAATACCATACTGCTTTATTTATAGACTTTATAACATATTTCAAAATTTGGTCTGTTCACCTCTCCCCCACAATGCTTTTATTCACAAGGCTTTTCTGGCTTTTCTTTTTATTCATGTCTATTAGTAAGCTGAGTAATTAACTCG
>CM053514.1:56636844-56860548 GCA_028627145.1 Eidolon dupreanum | reverse complement strand
TTTTTTTTTTCTGGTTATCTAGTCTTCCTTGTTATGGAGAATAGATGTAACTGTCTTAGTTTTGAGCTAATTTGAACGGAATCATGAGCTCTGAAAAGGAGGCATTAAAGGAAAAAATTCTAAAAGCTGCAAGTAGAGTTTTCAAACTATATAGACATTAAGGCCGTCTTTTATATTGGAGCAGGCTCTGGCTAATTAGCTGTGCCAAAGGATACTAAAGGAGAAAAGCACTGGCCCTTGATCCAAAAGAAGTATACAAATGAATTTCTGAGAAAAATATTGGATTTTTTAGCTTAATTAATTAATTTAAAATTTTTCTGAAGAAAAAAAAGAATAATCACTGACAACTCTGAGAGATGGTACATCTTTAGGAGGTGCTGCTTCTCCCATTGATAACATCATTATGCTGGCGTTGATGAATGGAGAAAAGTAAATGTTAGATTAGAAGACAGCTGATGAGTAGAGAAAATCATCTTCCAGATGACACATTTATAGCTCAGGGATGCTAGATGATTGACAAATGATCACAAAGTACTGTGATGTTATCTTGTGGCTTCTTTGCTGTAATAAGCAAACCTAGGAACAAGAAAGGTTAAATCAAACCAGATTTCATTTTCGGTACATTTTCTTGAGTAACAAAGACCCCATAGATTTCAAATAGAAATTATTAACACGAAAGGTTTAACAATAGCCAAAGGCATACAGATCACATGTGGTACTTGGAGCGGAGCTGCTAGTGTGTGCAAAATGATGAGCATCTTATTTTGTACACGTGGTACTGATTTATATTATCTTTAAACACAGGCAGCATTTGGACAGAGTTTACTTCAAGATATTTATGTTATAAAGATAACTAACATCTCTTATGTTTTGCAAATATTCTCGCTCCTAGGATGCCATTTTGGGTCAACTCCGGGTAACAGTAAGAACCAATCTTGGCTCTGTTCTTTTTCACTTTTTCCAATGCTATCCTACTCTTCACATTTCTTCCCATATGTCTCAGCAAATGTTGTAATAGGGTTTTTGGGCGATGTGTTTGTGGTATCTTGCCTAAAATAAAAATCTAAAATATATTCTGAAAAAAAGCAACAGTGACAACACTTTGGGCATAGCAAAGGTGACAGATGTGGCTGGGAGGAGGGCTATATTTTTCATGGCTACAGAGCACCTTTTCTCTAGGCCAACATTATGTTTCTTTCCAGCATACCATGTGTCAGTGACTCCAAATGCTCCTTCTGTGGCAGAATAACAGAAACAGTGATTCTCGAGGCTGTAATTGCTCTTGCTATAATTGCTCTTGTTATGGCACATTCAGTACCATCTACAATGTTTTTCTATCTGATGGGAAAGAGCTTTCATGGTCACATGGATGTTCTGCTCTGTGCGGCTTCCAGAGTCTTGTGTTTACATGCCAAGGCCCCAGCCTCCCATTTCGCAGTCACTGGGCTGAACAGGGAAGGGTCTCGATGTAGTCTGGACTTGGCCCTGACACAGCCTCTGAATTAGATTGATGTCCGTTGTTGCTACTTTCTCTGAGGAGGAGAGGGCGTTTCTAATTCATTCGGAATCATTTGTCCAGTCTCACAGTTTTTCTTGGAAGGATTTAAATTTCCTTCTACCTTTTTTTCTGCTTATTTCCCATATATTTTTATTTTTTAAAAGAAATACTGATCTACACTATAATTCAGACTCCATCCATCTGGCCATGATCACCAGGTGTCCCTTTATAATGCGCTCTAGAGAGATCCACATTGTAGGACAAGGCTTGCTGCCCTCAGCATCTGCTGTCACCTTCCTGCCTGGCCACAAAACCAGTCTCTAGACCCGCCAAGTAAAGGAGAGTCCTCTGGCCGTTCCAAGAAACACAGTCTATTATGATTTTCGGGTTCTTACATAATAGAGCTATTCTAACAAGCACAATCCCCTGAGCCTTTAATCCCTTTTTATGCTCTGCCAGGGCAGTTCTGGTATTGTTGTTCATTCAATGGGAGTTAACACTTTCCAATACACGTAAGAGCCTTCCCAGTAGTGCTTTAGGATTGGGGCTCTCGCCAGGACACTAGATTCTGTCTCACAAGAGAGCACCCCCATATTGATAAGCTCTGCTTTATCCATCTTTACATTTTTCCACCCTTGGTCCAGCACCATTGACATCTTCCCGGGCATACTTTCCTGGTTCCAGCTGGTACCTACCGCTCCTTGAACATAAAATCTGAGGGAGAGGAACATATAGAGAAGATGAAGGAGCTATGGAAGAGTCCAGTCTCTGGTAGTTTGAGGAAGAGGCAAGTGCCATCATAATAACGTGGGCAATTCCGGAATGGAAGTTGCATCACAAACACTGTTTCACCTTGAGACCAGGGAGTGAGGCTTTTGTACTCCCATGCTATCAATTATTGGGGCAGATGACACCAAGACAGCATCAGTCATCCATGAGCATTCCTCCAGAGAAGACTGGAGGTGTGAGGTGTTAGCTGATGAACCCCACAAAAACTAGGGTTTGGGCACATCAACCAAACCAGTAAAAGGGATGGTGGGGGATCTGAGTGGGCAACCAAGACAGTTTATCGCACCATTTATCAAAATGTTCCTGGTCTGTTAATACTCATATGCTAAATCCAAAATTTTTATTAATATTTCAATCAAAATATATTATTTTTCTCTCTACATTTACAACACATTGCTTGAACCCCTACTTTTAATTGATTTAAGTTTTTGAGTTACATTTAGTTGTTTATATAACTCTCTCCCAACCCAACTGTAAACTCCTTAGGAATAGTTATTCTCCATTGGACCTCATAGAATGAAGTTATACATAGTATTTAATAATATTTTTAAAATGCATTTGATGATATATATCAGAGTTGGCAAGACAAAACCTGTCCTTTTGTAAATAAAAAATATTCTCGGTTTTATCTTTTAGGTAAATCTGTATCTCCATGTGTTGTGTTTGCTTAGTGGTGTGTATGTCAGCAAAGGTCCCAGGGACCCTTGGAATAAAACAGTTATACAAATGTACAACTTGAGCTAACTTGAAAGATTTGCTTTGTGACTGACAGATGGTATCCTTGGGAAAAGATGTGGTCATATTCTCAGACAAAAATCCTTGAATAAGGATTAATTGAAATAAATGTGGAGATAACTTTCACTTAAGTAAACTTTAGAAATACCAAGAGAAAAATCTAGGTACCTAGTGAATTTTACCCCCTGGTTTGGTAAAAAAGTAATGTCTGCTACCCCAAAATAGCAGTAGAGTAGAAAATAAACAGACAAAAACAATGCTTTGGCAAGAAAATATCAAAAGTGAGATGAACTATAAAAGGGCAGATGAGGATAACATGAGTTAAACCAATTCTCTTTGTAATGTCTTCTTTAAGGCATGAGGTGAAAACTTTCACTAGTTTATATTTTTCATAGTTAATTGCTTTGGCAATCTCTAGTTAAAATTATTCTTTGAATAAATTTCCTCTGATGCTACACCTATCCAGATCTTTCAGACCAAGGTACTAAGATAGTTAGTAGGTAACTTATCAAAAAAAAAAAAAAAAAACAAAACCCTGAAAAGTAGAACTATTACTAAGGCCCAGACTGTCTTCTTGATGGAACTTCATATCTTGCCACAATTCTCCAATCAGTCTTCGAGTCTTGGACAAGTTGGTTTGGAATTGGCTCTTCCCTTTAGCATCAAGAAGAAATCAAAAGAAGGTCCTGTATGCTGTACCTCCTGTACAGAGATCAGGTACTTATTCAGCGTGCACTCAATATTTACCAAATGGATAATTATTCTACTTGTTCTTATGATGATATAATTTTACACATCGTTAGCATATTAACACTTAATCACAGCATATTATTAAAATTTATTGAAATTTAAATTATTTAAAATAAAGAAATATTAGGATATATGGATTATCAAAGATAGGAATAGATATGGCTTAAACATACTTTGATTTAGCTGAGTGCATTTGAAAAGACCTTTATAGGTCCATGAATTCTTTTTCAGTGAAGACTAAGTGAGGGGTATCTGTTAATAAGGATTCAGGAAACAAAATTGAAATGTTTAGACAAAGTTTACATTTTGATATATTTAGATTTTAAATTAATGCAAGGTATATTCTCAGATCTGCTATAACCTGAGAACTCTCAAGTTAACTCCTTGACGCTTACCTACCAAGGTCCACAAACACCAGCTCCTCCTTCTGCTGGAGGCCCTGCTTTCCCCACATTGTCCGCATGAGCTGGCTCCTGTCTCTAAGACAGAACTAAACTTCTCTAAGGTTGTGAATTATCGGAGGAAGCAAACCATGTACAATTGAGACAAGTGATCTTTCCCTATCTCTCCTCCCATTTAATAAGGAGACATCATCTTTCGGCTTCCATTTATTATATGGTTACCTCGTAAACATAGGATAACAGCATGAACAAAAGTAGGGAACCTGGAAATAGGTAATTCTTTGCTTAGGTCGAACATAGATATGCTAAATTATAAAACCACGCATAGCATTATATAAGAAGAAAATATCACTCAGAAAAATAAGTCATTTTAGCAAACAAGAAATGAAACAGACCCATAAGTGATATGTATATGTAAGTATTTTTTAAAAAAGTATGACCAGAGCCTCAGGAAAGCCACCTGCTAGGTGATCTTACCTAATTTTCACCATCTAAAAATCTTTGGGTCCCTCTCATTCAGGACAATGCCAGAAGACTGTAGAGCTATCTTGATTTAGCACCTGTCTTCCATTGGTCTCCGCCTGGACATTCTCACTCACTTGGCCCTTCTCCCTATTAACCAGCCATACTGATCCCTAACTCACTTCCAAAAATGGCTCTTGTTACTGCTTTTTCAGGTAGATCTTTTTGCCTGTGATGTCCTCCTCTTCCCACCGTTTCCCTGCCCCCCTCCCCCACCGTGATTAATCTATACTCCTTCTTCTAGACTTAGTTTGGAGATCATCTGATTTGTTCATCTTTTCACCCACTCCTTGGGCTGGTTGCCATTCTCACAGCGTTCTCAGAGCATCCACGTTACTGCTATATTAGAGCTGTCCCCACACTATATTGCACTACACTGTAATTGTGTCCTTAACTAATTGTCTCTCTAACCTTTTTAATGGCAGGCACTACATCTTATTCATTTTAAAATTTATTCTAGTAAAACGCTTGATGTCTGGAATGTGTTTAATTAATGTCTTTTGAATTAATTAATTAATTGATTGATTAATTAACGAAACCATAAATTCTTTCCTTTGCCAAAAGTGTACTATTCATTTGACAAATATCATGAGTGCAAAGATAATTGAGACATAGTCACTGCTTTTTAGAAAGTCATAGTAGAGCAAGAGAAACACACTGGAATATAATTACAATAATATGATTAAAACTATAGGAAAGAACATACAAAGAGCTACGTAAGCACAGAGGAAATTATTCTTCACACTGCATGGGAAAATATGGTACAACTTCAAAAAAATGGTGTCATTAAACAGAATAAGAAAATTTTTAGGCAGAGATAAAGAAGGGCATTCCAGATTGAGGAAATATGAAGACTTATAGGTATGGAAGTATCTGGTTTGGGGCAACAATGTAGCTAGGACATATGCAAATAGTGCAGTAGAGAGATAGGGTTACAGGAGAATTATGGGTCAGAACCAATTGTGAAGTCTTGTAACACTTGCATAAGAATTTGGATCTCATCCTATAGTTAATGGGAAGTTAGGGAGAGTTTTATGAAGCAGAGTGTCATGAACAGTTCTGTTCTTTGGAAAAATTATTGTGCCTACTATTTAGAAAATTAAGTGGAGAACAAGAGTTTAGAAATCATTTAGTGTTTGGGTATAGGGGAAGTTACTTCAGTGTATTGCATGTTATTTTTGCAGCTTCAAAATCGAGATATCAAACTGCTACATAAAACATTAGACATTGTGTCTAGTTCCTTGTAAGCATTCAATGTAATTCTTGATGTCATTTTTCTCACTACAGGGAAATATTTTAATTTGCAGAATAAGCCTTTGATTCCTTTCACTCCTTAAATAGAATTTCCATGGGGTTAAGTGAGTTTTAAATCTAGTCTCTAGCATTTAGAAAAGGATGGCCAATACAATGTGAAAATTTTTCTTTTCAATTTGTTTAATGACATTTAAAAATCAGTCTATCCATGAATACATTTCTACAAAAAATTTAAAGGAAATGTTTTCTCTAAAATTTCTCTCTAAAAGTTCAAAAGATGATACTATAGAAAAGACACATTAGAAATAAATTGAAATATAATGGGAGATGATAAACACTTCAAATTATACTTTTTTTTTTTACAGGACCTTTTTGTAAAAGTGGTTTTGACTAATTATTGTCTCTATAGATAAATTCTTTTCTGAGAACCATAGTATAGCATTAACTATTTTATTATTTGTTACAGTAAATCTTCAACTTTGAGAATAACTAAAAAAGCATCATTACTAGTTTATTTGCAGTTCATTATGGAAACACTAGCCTTCCTTTCACAAAGGACATATAACAAAGCAAGAGTGGAACCTGTCTCTATGACCAGCTTTCATATAGAATGTCAATAATACATTGTTATTTTGTTTTATTTATTTGTAATTGTTATTTTGTTTTGTCTATTTGTTTTGCCATTTTGTAAGTTGTGAAGACCATTCTCCTTAATAACCAGAGCTATCCTAAACTGGATGGTTTTTGTCTTTTTAAAAAGAATTGTCTATTATATTTCAATAAAGCCAGAAAAAAAAAGTATTGACAGCTCATGCAGTAAAGGCAAGATATTTCACAAGGCATCTTGCAACATCTTAATCAATTATTTATCTTTAAAGTGTTATATTCCAATGGGTTTAAAAATAATTTTAGAGCTGAATTGAAAAAATAATGCTTGACTGACAAACGAAATCTCACTTAATGAGCTTGTGGTTGATAGAGAAAAACAAGTATTAGAATGTCATTCTGAAATAATTTTTCTTTGCAGTTTTTATCCAAACTCATCTGCTGGCATGTTTCTTAGGATATAAAACACAAACTATAAAAATGACCAGTTGAATTTTCTCAAAAGGCACATAATTCCAAATATTCATGAGCTCATTAAATTTTTATTTGTTTCATTCCTACCAAAACTAAGACCGGTCTTACTTTTGAGTGAAGGAAGGCAAAACATTAATTTTGAAAGTTGAAAAATGTACTGCGACTTAATTCAAGAAACTCATATAGTCGATGCCTTCACATAGCTTTAATAAATCACATAACTCAGAGGACTATTTGTACAAAGGGAAACTGATATTTGGCTCAAAAGCTCATTCCAACATTGTTGGCAAACCAGTTGGCATTTAAGGGAGGTACCCAGAATCAGCTTGCTGTTTTTAGGTACCCAGAATCAACTTGCTTTTTTTACATAGGTTCTTAGGTCAAGTAAAACATTTGACATAGCGGCAATTCAGTGCACACCTTTTGGCTTAAAGGTTGAGGTGGGAGGAGACTGCCTGAGACTTGGCTTTTTGGTCAGAAATTACCTGTTTTGCAGAGAGAATGCTTGTCTGGTCACTAACTCCCCAGATGTTATCTACCGGTGAGCATACATGGAAGCTCAGCTTATATTGTATATCTGACTCTGTCCTCATACGTGTTGGTGACTTCCCTAGTCCACTGATACAGCATGAATGCAGAGTCCTGAACACCTCTCCCGGCTTGTTGGAAATTGGAAGCTAAATCTCTATCAGTCTGAGTAACTGAGGCAACAAATTTCTTTTATCAAGGGCGTATTACCTCATAACTGGAGCTTTAGGTGTTAATGTAAGTGAGAACAAAACAGAGGAGAATGCCGAGAAGTGGAGTGGAAAACAAATATGTAAACATACTTGTAGAGGAGAGACCCAGAAGGAAGGGTTAAAACTTTCTCCCTTTCCACATCCTAAGCATATATGTGTGTGTGTGTGTGTGTGTGTGTGTGTGTGTGTGTGTGTGTGTGGTTTGTTGAGTTTCTTCTAGTAATACCAGGTTCTTGCATTATTTTATTCCCCTTCACAACCCTATGAAGTAAGGGTTGTGAAGTAATTTTCTTACTTAACAGGCAAGGGATCTAAAGCTTAGGAAGTTAAGTAACTTGCCAAGGTGACATGGCTAGTAAGTAATGAAGCCATATTGGCCCCCACCCAGTCACTCCAGAGGTCAGCTCTGAGCCATTCAAAGATGCTGCTAACATAGAGTATGTGGATGGGAAGAGCACCCCAGGGGCTGTGTGATTGGTCTTTCAGTCTGCTCTATGGCCCTGGACAAAGGGAAGGGTGGACTTAAACTTAAAGTTCCCTTTGTTCTCTCTTGCATGACCTTGAACTGTAAGTCTTTGTTATTAATGTTCTCCGGTGGTCATTGAAGGAAAGGCAGCACTGGGAAAGGGAAAATCATTTTACACCTTTGTTGTTCCTGCTCAGTGCAAGTCTGGGTTTTTACAGGGCAGTGCCAGGTTGATTTATATTATTTCCAGAGATGAGACAAAGAAAGAAAATGTTCATTTAAAAAGGAAAGATTCTTAAAGTTTGTGAGAATTGAATAGGACTTAAAAAGGTTAAATTTTTTCTATTTTGACATTTTCCGTTATGTTGACATTTTCTACGGTGTTTGGGAGGGGAGACCTTCTCTGTTTTGTTTTGTTTATATTTGTCTTAAATCAAGCTCCTTGTTTTAAACTATTTCTATTGTTTTTCCTTTTCTGCATTGTAGGAGCATGTCTTGCCAAGAAATTACTAAATTGCTTTTATTTAGTTCAAGGTTAAAATATGGTTGTTGAAAAGGTATATGTTATTTTCCTTTATTTAAAAACTCTACAGTAGAAATCTATGGATCTCAGAAGAAAAATGAAGATTTCCTTGGTTTAAAGGATTTTAAGTATTTAGCTTCTGAAAAAAACACAATTATATGAACATTAAAACCATGTTTGTGCAAAGCATGTGTTTTTGTTGAACTCGATTTTGATGGGCAGGATAGCTAATTTAGGCCCCAACTCTTCTTTGGTATAAAGAATTATCAACATAACGTTTCACCAAGAAACACAAGTGGGACTTCCCAACTCAGACTGCAAGGCCAGCGTGCTGCATTTCAGTGGGCTTCTGCCTTAACAAGTTGGTTCTCATGAGGACCACTTGTGCGGATAATTGCTTGATAAACAATTTTTCTGGTTTAAGAATCAGAGAATTACAGAATTTCAAGAACTGAAGGGTCTATTTGCTGGTTTTAGCCTTCTCATGAAGTCAAGCACACTTGTTTTGTGGGTGTTTTTGGGGAGGAGGGATTCTCTCTTTTAAAAAATGATATTCTGCATATTATAATGGAGAAAATATACTGTATGGTCTTCTCTTGTATAGAGCCATTTTAGTTTCCTAGGCTTACCACAACAAAGTGCCACAAACAGAGCAGCTTCAAACAGCAGAAATTTGGTTCAGAAAGCCAGAAGTTCAAAATCAGAGGTAACTCGGTTGGTTACCTCTGGAGGTTGAGTGTCGGTTCCATGTGCTTCTCCTTGTTTCCGGTCGTTAGCAGAAATCCTTGGTGTTCCTTGCCTTACGGACACATAACTGCCATCTCTGCCTCATCTTCACATGACTTTCTCCTCATATATGTTTTTGTCCAAATTTTCCTCTTTTTATAAGGATACCAGTCGTTGGATTAGGGTCCATGCTAATCTGGTGTGAGTAAATGCATGTCAGAAGAAAGTTTTCATTGACAGTATAGAAATAATTCATTTATTTTTCATCTATCCCCCAGAAGGCAAGAATCTTGTCTATTGTTATTTTCTTTCAAATTCCAAGTGCCTACCACAGTGCTCAGACATAACAGATGTTCAGGAAATATTTGTTGAGTACTAAATACACGGAGAACGCACTCTAACATGAGGTAAGAACCTAAAGAGCAGTGGATTTATGGAATCATAATCCTAAAAGACATTCCAGATATTAATTTTTCTACTACATTAACAACCATTTATGCTGATGAAATCAGTGACTGTACCCATAATTAGAGCTTAATTTACCTTTGCAAAAGAAAATAGGGTTTCTTAAAGTTCCATTTTTAAAAAACCCAAACATTAGCAACCAGTGGAGCAAGCTCTAAGTTGAAATGAAAATTAGGGAAATTTTTCTTCAATCTAATATAATTTGCAAAAAAATAGAAGTACCCAAAATATTTTTTATACCAATGCCCACATTTTGGGACATGTAGAAACACAATGTATTCTTTTTTTTTTTTTTTTTCAGGCAGTATGGTCTGATTTCAAAGCTGGGACAGCCCTCTTGTCCCGGAAGTACTTCAATTTCTTCTCAATGCTTAAAATTCCACTTAAGTCATGCTGTTTTGGCTTTAGGCTTTGATTCTGTGTTAAAAATCAGTTATCAACCTTTCCAAATGCAGAGTTTGCAAAACACAGTCATATACCTTATCTCATTTGAGCTTTATAATAGCCTTCTGAGGTAGGAAAGTAGCATTGTTTCTTTTTTGGGAAAAAGAAATGCAGAGGAAAGAGTATGATTTGGGAACTGGAGATGCTGGTTTGAGTCCCAGCTGTAACTCATTAACAGTGTGATTTTGAACAGCATACGACCTCTCTTTCCCTATGTGCAGAAGATTGAAATTTTACTTTATAGAGTGATTGTAGAGAGTAGAGAGAATATTTTCTTTCCATTCATTCATTCATTCATTCATTCTGCAAATATTTATTCAGCCCCTACTGAGACCCAGGCACTGTGCTAGGCTCTGAGGAGACATTAATAAATGTGGCAGACCCTGTTTCTGCTCTCCTGGGGCTTACAATCCAGCACTGAGCAGTGTTGAGCACGTAGTAATTCCTCAATAAATGGTTGTTACACATGGCTGACCCAAAGTCACTTGATGAGTGCAGGGCAGAGGAGGAGCAGAGCTCAGATTTTGAAATCTCTCCACTAGTCCTCTGGAAAAAGGGAGCTAATTGCTACTTCTACCTGAGCCATTTTATTGTAGTCATCATCTCAGGTATGCATTGTCACAGGAGTGTCTTAGTTCGTTTGGGCTTCTATAACAGAATCCCATAGGCTGGGTGGCTTAAATAACAGACATTTATTAGTTCTAGAGGCTGGGAAATCCAAGATCAAGACATCAGCAGGTTGGGTGTTAGGTGAGAGCTGGCTTCCTGGTTCATAGACAGACCTGGCTATGTCCTTACATGGCAGAAGGGGTGAGGGAGTTCTTTAGGGTCTCCTTTATAGGAGCACTAATCTCATTTATAAGGGCTCCACCCTCATGATTTCCCAAAGGCTCTACCTACCTCCTAATACCATCAAGTTTCAACAAATGAATCTGTGGGGGACACAAACATATAGTCCATTTTATATATATATATATATATATATATATATATATATATATATATATGTATGTATGTATATATACACACACATATATATATCATACATACATACACACACACACACACACATATATGCTGTATACCATATGCCATATAATATCTGTATATTATATGGCATATGGTATACAGCAGAGGCTGTGTTAAAATGGATTTGGAGCCAACTCTGGGCTGAGCCTGACTCTGCTATTTAACTGTGTGCCCCTGGGCAATTTACTCAATCTCCCTAATCCTCAAATGACTCATCAAATGCAGAGAGGGCAAAGTGTGACAGCATCTGCCTCAGCAGGTTGTCATGGGGTTCAGATGAGAAGTTCCTGTAAGGTGGCCAGCACAGTGCCTGACACATTGTGAAGCATTTTTTCTCTTTTTTAATAAATTTTTTTATTTTTCAATTATAGTTGCCATACAATATTATAGTAGTTTCAGGTGCACAGCATACTGATTAGACATTTATATAACTTACAAAGTGATCACTACGATGTCTAGTACCCATCTGACACTGTAGTTATTACAACATTATTGACTATAGTCCTTATGCTATATTTTACGTCCCCATAACTATTTTGTAGCTACCAATTTGTACTTCTTAATTCCTTCCCCTTTTTCACTCACTGCCCCAACCCACTCTCCCATCTGGCAACCATCAAAATGCCCTCTGTATCCATGAGTTTGTTTTTGTTTTGTTTGTTTATTTTGTTCTTTAGATTTCACATGTAAGTGAAATTTTATGGCATTTATATTTCTGTTTGACTTACTCCACTCAGCACAATACCCTCTAGGTCTGTCCATGTTGTTGCAGATGGCAAGACTTCATTCTTTGAAAAAGAAATTTTTTATGGCTGAGTAATATTTCATTGTATATATGTACTACCTTCTTTATCTATTCATCCATTGATGGACATCAAGGTTGTCTCTATAACTTGGCTACTGTAAATAATACTGCAATGAATATATGGATGCACATGTCCCTTTGAACTAGTGTTTTAGATTTGTTTGGGTAAATACCTAGAAGTTGAATTACTGGGTCTTTCTTTGTCTTTTGTTATAACTTTTGTTTTAAAGTCTTTTTGCCTGGTATAAGTATTGCTACCCTAGATTTTTTTTTTCATTTCCATTTTCATTAAATTTTTTCATCCCTTTACTTTCAGTCTGCGTGTGCCTTTCAATCTGAAATGAGTCTTTTGTTGGCAGCATATGTAAGGGTGTTGTTTTCTTATCCCTTCAGCCACGCTATGTCTTTTGATTGGAACATTTAATCTTTTTTTCATTTGAAGTAATTGTTAATAGATATGTAGTTATTATTTATATTTTGATCTTTTTTTTCTCCTTAAAGAAATCCTTCTAACATTTCTTGTAACACTGGTTTGGTGTTGATGAACTCTTTTAGCTTATTATTTTTTTTTTTTGTTTGGGAAGCTCTTCATCTGTCCTTCAATTCTAAATGATAGCTTTACTAGTTAGAGTAATCTTGGTTGCAGGTGCCAATCTCTCCTGGCCTGTAAAGTCCCTGTTGAGAAATCAGCTGACATTCTGATTTAGGAGCTCTCTTATAGGTAACTAACTGCTTTTCTCTTGCTGCTTTTAAGATTTTCTCTTTGTCTTTAACTTGGCATTTTAATTATGATATGTCTTGGTGTGGGTCTCTTTGGGTTCATCTTGTTCAGGACTTTCTACACTTCTTGGGCTTGTGTGTCTATTTCCTTTGCCATGTTAGGGAAGTGTTCTATCATTATTTCTCGAAATGTTTTCAATTCCTTGCTCTCTCTCTTCTCCTTCTGGTACCTCTATGAAGTGAATGTTGCTATGCTTGATGTTGTCCCAAAGACCCCTTAAACTATTTCCATTCAGAAAAATTTTTTTTTCTGCTGTTCCGATTGCATGTTTTCTGCTACCGTATATTCTAAATTGCTGATTCATCCTCTGCTTCATCTAATCTACTCTGATTTCCTTTAATGTATTCTTTATTCAGTTATTGTACTCTTCATGTCTGGTTCTTTTTATGTTTTCAATCTCCATTTTCATGTTTCCTATCTCTTTGTTAAAGTTCTTACTGCGTTCATCGAGCATCCTTATAACAACTGTTTTTGAACTCTGCATCAGGTAGATTGCTAGTCTCCATTTTGTTTAGTTCTTTTTTGGGAGCTTCATTCTTTGCTTTCATTTGGGACAAGTTTCTTTGTCTCCCTATTTTGGCTACCTCCCTGTGTTTATTTCTGTGTATTAGGTCAGGTTGCTATGTCTCCATGTCTTAGTAGAGTGGCCTTATATAATAGGTGTGCTGCGGGGCCCAATGCCACAATCTCCCTGGTCACCTTAACCAGGTGCTCCAGGTATGTCCTTTGTATGGGTTGTATGTGCCCTCCTATTGTAGTTGAGCCTTGGTTGCTGTTTTGCACATCATTTGGAAGGATTGATCCTTGAGCTAATTGGTTGTAAGGACTGGTCAGTGAGGGACTGACCCAACAAAGCAAGATTCACTTTAGCAGAGCTCTGGTATCTGCCCAGTCTGCTCTTTGGGTGTGTTGTCCTTAGACACAGTCCCAGGTTGTGCTCCAGCTCTGGCTACTGGGCATGCTAGCCCCTCAGGCCTCTTGGGAGAGGTCTCACCTCATGCAAAATTCAGCTTCAGTCTACGCCCTGCCCAGTGCCACCTGGCAGGATCACCAAGCAATCGGCAAATAGCCATTACCCATGCTGGGCTTAAAGGTGCTTCAAGAGGTCAAGCTGGAAACAGGCCAGCTGACACTAGTGTCAGGCTTGGGGCTGCTCATCAAGAGGTGAGGCATGCTGAGACCAGATGCTGCATATTTGGGGTTTGTGAATCTTTGAGAGATTTTAGGAAAGTCTACAGCATGAACCAAAACAGGCCATTTGTATGGAAAAGCCACTGGCGGTGGCTTGGGTGGGCCCACAAGTTGGGAGGGACAGGGTCTTAGTGATTCACCTGAGCATGGTGGCCTGTGTTAGTTAGGCTGATGGAGACTCAGATATGGCAACCATCTATATCTGCATACTAGGAAGGGGAGGGTTCAACAAAGGAACAATAGATTCTACTGGTACTTCTCTTTGGGAGAAAGCCACCCCTCCAGCCCTCTCCCTAAATCCAGGCAATTCAGTTTCTTCCCATATGTCCCTGGTGCCCCTTGACCAGCTGTCCCAGTGCTGGAACTCAGAGTGAGTGAATCTATCACCAAGTCAGTCTGTACATGGGCCCCTTAAGAGGAACTTCTGCAACTCCAGTCATTCTCCATCTCACTCAGCCACAATCTTTGCTGATTTTCACAGCCAGAAGTTGTGGGACTTCTCTTCCTTCCTCTGGAACCCTGGGCTGGAGAGTCCAATGTGGGGCCAGGACCCCTCACTCCTCAGGGTGGACATCCACAGCTATCTCTCCTGGTTCTTAACTGCCACATACAGTTGTGGGACTAGCCTGTTTTGAATCTCTGCCCCTACTACCAGTCTCTAGGTGGCCTCTTATGTATATCCCCAGTTGTAGGACTTCTATTCATCCAAACCTCAGGTGACTCTCAGTGATGGTTGTTATGTAGTTTAGTTGTAATTTTGATGTGGCCTTGAGAGGATGCAAGCACAGCGTCTACTTACTATGCCATCTTGATTAAAAGGTCAACATGGCGTATTCTGTTACTCCTTTGTCTACCAGTAATCTCATACCTAATATGTATCAATCCACAGAGCAGTGTATGCACAAAAAAGGGGTCAGGGAAGATTGACTTCATGCCTGATTTATTGACAGTTTTAAATGGCTAAGCCTTTCTGTGTTTTTTCTTTTCTTTCTTTCTTTTTCTTTTTTTTTTTTAAAGAGAAATCTGCACCTGCAAATATTAGCCCAAATTTCAATAGTAGTTCTAGTTTACTTTTAAATTTCTGCGGTAGATAGTCAGAGAGCATATGTAAATCTGTATCTTTGTACTACCAGACTTCATTTGAAAAAAATTGTTAGCAGCCCCTTTCAGAAGAGCATTAATGCTGAAAGATTTGACTATTCATCCAAGGCAATTCTGAAACTCAGGACAGTTGTCACTGATGTAATAGAAAGCTTACTCCCTACAGATTATTGTTTCTTCATATAAAAATATACTGTAATGCATATCAGAAAAGACTAAGTTAAAGCTTGATTACCCAAGAAGTATTTCACAAAAAGGCTTTTCTCCAGTCCATTGCTTTAAGTAATGTCCTATTTTTTCAGCCAAAGAGGTTTCAACTAATTACACAATTTGCTTAGATTATAATTACATCTGTTCAATAAAATATTATTTTAAAGTAAGTTTTACATTTATTTATTCATGACCTAATTTTCTGTAGACAATATAAGGAGCTACATTTAAAAAATTAACATTTATATTTTTTTCTAATAAAAGCACCACACGATCATTGTAGAATATTTTAAGCATATGAATAAACAAAACTTTAAAAATAAAGCATTCTATAATAAAACTGATGAAAATCCTTTTGGTGGAATACTTTTTCCATTTGAATTATTTAAAATAAATTCCCAGTGTATACAAGTTTTCAAGTATACATGTTTAAAAGTACTTATTGATACTCGATTACTGTAAATAAATCAAATGTAATTTTTCTTTAATAAGCGGTCTAAACTATTAAGATAAGAAATCAAGCCAGACCAACTTAAAAAATGAAAAGGTAACTTATTCCAAAAAATATTAACCAGGAAACAAATAAAATTAGCCAATGTGGTCTTCTTGGTCATGTCAACTTAATTACATTATGATTATCTTCAAGCTCCATTGAGGGCAAAGATTTTTGTTAATTTTATTCACTCCTTAATTCTTGTGCCCCAAACAATACCTACCATATATTAATAATAATAATAATTTAAAAAATTATTTTTTGAATGAGTTAATCAGGAAAATATAACAAAACTATGACTTCTATGTGGCTTATAGCCCCCTTTGAGAGAATAAATCTAAATAATAAAATTGTATTTATTCAGCACCTTTTATGTTTGGAGCCTACAGATATTTGCCTCTAGTTTACATATCAGGAAACAGGGCTGGCACATTTTGGTTTTTCTTGCTCTAATAGTCCAGCAAAATTAGAACTGACCCACACAAATGAGAAATCAGTCACAAACTACTATATTTGCTAGCTAAAGATATCTGTAATTGAGACCTATATTTTAGACATGAGTTACTAGGAAATAATACTCAAAACAAGTTTAAGGAAATTCATTGAAGCTCTTTATATTACACTTGAATCTAATTGCTGTGTACTCTGGGTTATTTTTCCGATTTAACTGCATTTTCATTTAGTTTTTCTATCTAATAGCCTCTGTGTTTTTTTATATTTTCTGATTAGGTTGGATTAAGATAATTTCTAATAATAATCTCCCCTGTGCTCAACTTAAAATGAATGTTAACTGCTTGGAAAATGCCTTTCAGAATTTGTTGAACCTAGTTCTCAACCCTTCAGCAGACAAGCTCTGCTAAGTTTCTCAAAGTCTCATCTTATGCATATTCAGTCAAGCCCAATAACCCATGTTCAGTTTCTCTACAGATTTCTGCCTGTCCTACATCAATATAGCTCTGGTAGCTTCCCTCCATCTGCCAATTCCTTCACCACCTTGGAACTCCAGTGTCTGCCTCCTTAATTTCTGTCACTCCTCTCAGAGTCTACCTTCTTAAGCCAAAGCAGAAAAGTAACCTCCAGGCACAAATCCAGGGCTATCATGGGGCTCACCTTGTGTGTTTTCCTTCTCTGGAGAATCAGTCCTACACTGCCTGTTGTTTGATACCTAAAACAGTTACCTCATATGTTTTGTCCAGGTTTATTATTGTTTTAGAGCATGAGGGACAACTATACATGTACAAGTTGCTCTGTCAAGTCCAGAAGCAGAAGACCTATTTACTTTTTATTATGCTTTCTTCAACATATTCTTCTCTTTCTGTCCTGACTTTTGCTTGACTGAATAAATATATTTCCTCCCACTCCTCCTCCTCCTCCTCCTCCTCTTCTTCTTCTTCTTCTTCTTCTTCTTCTTCTTCTTCTTCTTCTTCTTCTTCTTCTTCTTCCTTGGTTATTTGAAATTACATTTTATTTCTATTAGACTAGTGGTCATTTTCAAAAAACAAATAATTTTGAATAATATTTGAATCTTTATTTTTCTAACAACTTCAGTAATTAAAGAGTATATATAAGATTGCTCCCTCTGAGAAACTGGCCATGAAAATTGAGGCATAATTATTAGATAAGAAACATCTTAGTTATAACTTATTGTGCTATTATTTATACCTAGAAAATCTAAAGGAATCAATTTAAATTTATTGCCTCTACTAAGGTGACTCAATAATTTAGCCATAAAATCAAGAGTCTTCCTGTAGACTAAGACTCTTATTGGCTCCTGGCAGAGGAGCGATAGCAGGTGTAGGCATAGTTCCTTGGTTCCACTAAACTCTCTAGCTAACACGGGAGACATAATTGCATTTCTCCAAGGGGAGTTGAAACCCCACAAGGATGAATAGGCTGAGGGTAGGATTATAATCCAAATATGACAAATAGATGAATACAAGAGAATTGATGATTCTGTGCATAATAATAGAACAGGCTGCCATCTTTGTAGGTTAAGGACTGAATTTTTTTTTTTTTAGGAAAATACCTCTTTAATATTATACTGCTTCTGAATTTAACCACCTTCCTTTGGAGGTGTGTGTGTTGTGTGTGTGTTGTGTGTGTGTGTGTGTGTGTGTGTGTGTGTAAAGAATCATTTCCTGTTGATTATCTTGGAAGAATGAGAAAGATTGTCTTCTCTTTTCCTAATACTGGTAGAGAAATCTTAGAAGATACTAAGCCTCGGTGAGGTAAAGCTTAACCTAGATTGTTCTACTGTCTTTGTGCATAACTACTAGCTTTCTCTCAAGGTGTCATTCCAAATTGATTAACTAAGTCTCTGGGGAAAGTGTCACAGTACATTATGTCCTATGGATCATTCTAGTAAGAGAAAGGAGAAGGGAGATAGATCCTTAGAAGAAACAACCCCTATAGACAAGAAAGTGTGATTTTTAAAAAACGTGATAGATACTGACTCTGTAAGAGCATAAAAGAAGAGACACTCTTTGAAGAGAAGGAAGAAAGCCAGCTGTCAAGGCAGAGAAGCAAAGATAACAACTGGGTTGTCACTGCAAAGAAATAATTTGTGAAAAAAATGACTTTTTTTTGCCCCTGTGGACTGTGGACATCCTTTTATTTACCATGTGATTTTAATTTTTTTGCCACTGTCTGAATTTCTTTAACTCTTTCTCCTTTCTGGTATACTTCTGTAGCCTGCATGTTAGCACTGTGGACAGTGATATAATGGGGAGTTAAGGAAGGTGCAGTCTTGCCCAGGCCATGGCATTAACACTGCATCAAGGACAGTAGTCTCAGTGAAGCAAGGGAAGCTCAGAGGAGCACACAGAGTGCCAAGAGGATGATTTAGGAGAGGACGTAAGACAACCCCCATTTTCCAAATGCACCAGAGAAAGCAGGGAAAGCTAGCAGTTGGTTTACATAACATTCATGAATATCTTCTTTAAAGTAATTTTCCCCTCTTTATTTCCTACCCCCCCTCCACCCCTGACCCATGGATGTTGCTGTTTCTCCTTAAGAACTGGATCTCTGAAGGTAGGGCATCCCCTCTCACATGCTCACGGTGTGCACCTGGGACCTGGTGCACCCACGGCGCCTGGCGCACCTGGAGCCTGGCGCACCCGGGGCATGGTTTGTGACTCTACCTGGGGTGTGAACCCAGGACCTTCTGCGTGCAAAGTAGTCATGCTAACCACTATACTATGGAGCCACCCCCTAATGTAATTTTAACTTCTGAATGCTATGATATGAATATGTAACACCATGAACAACAATAACAATAGGTAGCATTTATTGAGTGCTTGCTATTTCTATACTTTGTGCTGTGCTTGAATTACTTCGCTTAACCCTCAAAACTGACCTGTAAGGAAGATACTACCATTTTCTCCATATTATAGGTGGGGAAATAGAGTTTTGGAGAGATTATCTTGGTTATGCTCACAAATCTAGTAAGTGAAACATCCAGCAGTGTTCAAATTCAGGTATCTGATTTTAGATCCTACATTCTCATATACTATGAATAAGCCAACTATATCGATTACCAATATGTAGAGTAAATAATACAGCCTACAGCACAGCCCCAGCATTGACATTATTACTTTCAGAAGTGACCCAGCACACTGGAATTTCACATCCCCATGAAGTAAATAGAGAAGGTGTAATGAAGGGAGGCAAGGTGAGCTTGGCATTCTGCTTTCTGTCTGCTAAAACAATAGGAGTCCCTTCCTTCTAGTTATAAATATTAAGCAAGTCAAGGCTACCCATGAGCTTAACATCCTGGGCATGTGAAGTCTGGAAAATAAATACCTGTTGTACCAAAACTAAGGCCATTTAATTGTTTTTGTACTAGATGACTCAAGGAAAGCTATCTCTTAAAAGAGGTTTTCAAAGTACATAGTATTTTATGGAAAAAATGAGGATAAGAAATGTTGCATATTAAAATGTTTGTGACAGGTGCATTTCAAGCCTTCTTTAACCTCCTGCCCCTAAACATGTTCACATGACAACTTCCTTGAATAAATACTTAATCTGGAGGCTATTATGAAAAGCAGGGGTCCCTGATATACTTGGTAACTATAGTTACAGTTGTCTCATCTTTCCCTGGAATGTAAAGTAATATATCATCATCTCAGAAGTCATTTTGAAAGCCTTAATGAGATAAACACTCATTTTTCCAGGCAATGTTCCTATTGTTGAGTTAGTCATAATTTCCTTCTCTTAATGACAAAGTGATGTCTAGCTGTAAAGCAGAAGCAAGATGTAAATGCTAATACCTTACAGCTTGAAGAATAAATCTATTAATTAAAAAAGTATTTTCTAGGAAAATGTTTTTCTCCTCTTCAGTAAAATAAAATAGTTAATTTATTTAATTAATGATTATTCTCAAAGCTACCTCTAGATGATGATTATATTTATTTTAATTGTCTAATTTGTACAAACTTGGCAAAACATTAGAATAAACCTAATTTTTTAAAATGTTCATCAAAAATTGAGATATTCCTTCCAGCTTTATGAGTAATTGTAATAAATAGAAGAAATGGGAAATTAACTTATGGCTTGGCAATGTGAATTACCCCCTCAGTACCTTGATGTGGGAGGGGACATCCCTCCATCTGTGTAGAAGGAAAGAGGTTAACAAAACTTGTCTCCCCAGTTCTTATTTGTGAAAAGCATTTATGAGGAGATTAAACATTTTATTCCCTTAGTTATACTAAAAGGCGTATCTTTAGTAAAATAGAAACACTTTAATAAATATCCTCTAAAACAAATTTGCCAATCTTCGCTATTATGTCCAACATAAGGTGTTTTCCCTCAAAGAAATAGAATACTTGATATGACAAGCAGAACTTTTTTCTAACTTATTTTCTACACCATTGCTGGACTGTGTGACTCTAGCCAACTTGGGCTGGGAAACTGATTTGTGGGGGTCCTGGAAGGCACCCTCTCTTCTGATTCTCTTGTGAACACAATGGATACTGAAAAAACACACTGATGTGGACATAGGAAATAATTTGAAAGCAAATTTTCACTTCTTAAGCAAAATTTTATTATTCTGTTCACTTATACGTCACCTTCAGAATTGACATCCTTATGAATTCTGAGCCTTTCCCTTCATTGGTAGTGTATGCAACTCCAAACACTAGAGAGACTGTTTGCACCCAGCAACATCTTTGGGAAAAAAATTAGTTTTTGATTATTTGATCAACGATTCTTTTAAATCTCTTTTCCTGTTTAGAAAATATTGTTTTCTATCTTTGGCTCGATTATATTTAGATAAATTTGTTTGGTTTTATTTACTTGGTAGAGGAACTGATAGTAGAGATGTAAGAGAATGGAACTGTCTTTGGAACTCTAAAATAGAACCGATTGAGTGGTTCTCAGTTATACCAGGCCCAATGTCCTTTTAGAAAAAAATATTTTACAACACCACTTTTATTATTCTTAATTGATAATGTGTGCATTTTAAAAAATCAATCAATAAAATATCTTAACTATAAATGAGAAATAAAAGGAAAGTGATTTATAATAAATAATATCTATTTTAATAAGTAAATAATCAGCAATGGCTATATTTAAAGATATAACGAGGAAGTAATTTGATTTCACTTATGTAGCATCACTACAAATACAATAGCTACCAATACAGATTTATATATATGTTGTGTTAGTGACTCAACTACCACAAGCCACATTGCTGTCTGTGATGTCTTCTTGTGAAATGAACAACTCTTGTTAAATTTCTGAAAACACAAAACAGTCCCCTAATCTGCATGGTAGCAGCATTCCTGGAAAATTTGGTATCATTAAAATTGTGTAAAATACTTTATGTATTTCTGTTATAAGGAGAAGAGGTCTAGACTCAGAAAATTACAAATGAGGTTTTCACCTGCGTTAATGTCAGGTGCAACATTGTGTGGGGGGTTGGACAATTCTTTATTTTGCTGGATAATCTGATGCATTGAATCTTTGGCTCATGCCCACTAAACTCAATAGTACTTTACAATCATTGACAACCAAAAATCCCCCATAACACTTCAAAATGGTCCCATGGCTGGGGCACAGTACCTACCTGTTGAGAGCCGCTGGTCCCGATGAAGACCAGTGGGCTCTGTCGTTATGGTGGAGCATCAGGCCTGCCTATATTCAGCACACTTATGTTGCCATCATGACTCTTTATTATTTACTTTAGCCCTTACATTTTCAGTTTGCATTGTCACAGGATGTGCTTTTTTAGATTAAGAATAATGGTTAGGAGACTGGAAATAATCTTTAGTTTCTGGCATTTTTCATTTCATCAGATCTTCAAGGGTGAAAAAACTATAAATGGGTACATTTGTGGAGTTTAAATAATTAGTATTTTTCTGTGGGTGCTCATTGGTCTGAGATGTTTAAGTATAGATAAGTGGCTGAAGTTGGGTAGTTAAGCCTAGAGGGGCCCATTTTTGTTGGCATTCTACCAGGGCTAATAACCAGAGAGAACAGATTGGGGAATCCAAGTCACAGCCATGAGCCAGGAGCTAAAGAGATCAGATATAAAAGCCAAGTCTAAAGTGACAACAGCAAGTTTTAAAAATGAGACCAAAGCTGAAAATCAGGATAAAAAGATGAACTGAAATGGAGCAAGAGATCGGCAACAAGTGAGGAGGACTGCAAACAGCTTTTGGTGTTTGCAGCTTGTCTTCAAGGGCCAGCAGATATGTAGCTCACACTTGGGCCAGATTCTATTAAAGAAACAGAGTTGAAATAGACGTTATTAAGACACTAGCACATATGTGCTTTTTATAGGTGCAACATATGAGAGCAGGTCTGTTGACTGTATATTTCAACAAATTGCTAAGTAATTATACAGGTGGCTTTTTAATATTTTATTTGAAAATAATGATATTGACTTATTCTACTAGATAGTGAAGGCAGTGTTGATTTATAATTGTTTTTCTCTATCTATATGTAAATATGTAAATAAATATAAATATATATGTATCTCTGAGGCTGGAGAAGTCTCTTTCTGCTTGGTCTTTGTTGTATATATCTTATTTCTATATTTATCTACCTATATATCTCTCTATCTGATGAATTTCACCAGATATAGTGTGAGAGAGAGAGAGAGAGAGAGAGAGAGAGAGAGAGAGAGAGAGAGGAATCTTCCAGAGTTTCCCTTCCTTTAGTGATGGAGTGAGGCAAAGAGAGTTGCAAAACCCAGCTTTGTCCTTGGTTGCATCGAGTGGTCATTGCCTTTTCTTGATTGTCTGTAAATACTGCTCCAACTTTTTGACAAAGTCTCCGTGTGGACATGCAGTAAATCCAGTTCATTGACCTCTATCCCCCACAGGATGCTTACAATTCAATTAGCTCTCCTAGATACCAAGATTCTCGGAAGACTTTTACCACAATCTTTTGAATGATTTACCTTTTCGATTCATTGTGCTGCGATGGTGAACCTCGGTATTTTGGGTTTTGCACACAATTACAATGTCGGGAGTGGAGTTTCCTCCTACACCACAGACATCAACTGGGTGTCCTACAATTCAATTCAATTCTGACACAATTTTTGCATGGAAATAGCATTAGATTCCACAGGGAAAGGGCTCAGTTCCATAAGACCATTTATACTAGAGATGCCAGTCAATGGTCCAAGTTGTTACCTGGGCTTTTGACCGAGTGGCTATAAATCAGAGGTTCCGATGGTCCCATCATCAGATTCAATTAATTTACAAGAGCGGCCTACAAGACTCAGGAAACCCATTTACTCACTAGATTACTAGTTTATTATAAAGGATATTAAAGGATTTAAATCAATAGTCAGATGAAGAGATACATAGGGCAAGGTATGGGGAAGGGGTGTGGAGCTTTCATACTTTAGGCGTACCACTGACTCTGAATCACTAAGTGTTCACCAACCTGGAAGCTGTCCAATCCCCTTCCTTTGGAGTTTTTATGGAGGCTTTACTACATAGACATTATTGATTAAATTTTGACCATTGGTGATTGATTCAACCTCTAGCCCTTGTCCTCCCCCTAAAACTCAGGGGGTAAGACTGAAATATCCTATGCCTCTATTCATGATTGGTTCCCCTGGCAACCAGCGCTAATCCTGAGGTGCTTTACAAAAGTCATCTCATTAACATAAACCCAATTGTGGTGGAAAGGGGCTTGTTATGAATAAGGAGACACCTGTTTCACCTTTATGGCTCTGAATGGATTTTAGGAACTGAGGACATGAGACCAAATATAAGAAAAGATGCTTCCATTGCTCTTATTACTCAGTAAATTTCAAAATGTTTAGGAGCTGTGAGCCATGGCTCATGGACGAAGACCAAATATATATGAGAGATATATTTTGGCCATCTGAATAACTAAATATATCAGTTAAAAACCAAACTCTGCACACAGAGTAACACAAAACAGAAAGATGAGTTTATTGCAAGGGTTTTGACCTGCAAGCCAGGAAACTGAAGGCCACAAGAGCAATGAGTTCCCATATGCTCACAGACTAAGGGGTTTTTATGGGATGGATGCTGAAGTTATTTGGCTATTTTAGCTGAATGGTTGCCTATGGATCTTCTTTCTTATTTGGATCAGGGTAGCTGAGTGAGGAGAACAAGGAAGTCCAGAGATGGTGTGGATAGACTAGGCATTTGGGGATTGGCAGGCGTCCTCTGCTGAATTCTGAAAAGAGCTGTAAATTCCTGCAAATTATGTTAGGTAAGGTTAAGTTTCATTTTTCTTTAATCTTCTGTGTTGGCCAACTCCATTTTGTCCCCCATATAAGTGACTCCATTTAAGTTTTGGTTCTACATGTATTTCTTATAAATCATAGTATCACACTTAGTAAGGTGGGAGGTCCTAATAATGCCACCTTCAGCAGCCCTTAAATTTGATCATTTATAGATTCACATTCTACATATCTTGGGAATGGAGAAGGGGAAATTTGGTGGTAGTGGCGGAGGTATGGTGGTAGTTATGTGAGGTCCTGTCAGGATGGTGCTTCTCAACAAGCCTGTCAGAGAAATGTTGATCCTGATAGTCGTAAGATCTTTATTCTTAAAATTTGAACCGCGTGTGCCCAGCACAAGCTTTAATAGTCAGTTCGGGAAAAATAAGATCCTACAGGATGGCATCTGACACCATCCTGTTCATATTTATGTGTTAAATTAATACTTTGAGGTGTAAGGTTATTAGCAAGCTTTAAGTAACATTTCTTCATGTTATTTAAATCTTATTAGTAGTTTGTTTAAAATCTCAGTAGTAGCTAATTCATTTAATTAAGTGTAATTTTCCAGGATGCTTATGGTTATAGTAATATGAAATGCCCCTAGTGTATAATAAATATATTTGTTTCTTTCATCATTGACACATGATCTTTAATGTTAGCTGGGTATCTAATAAAAGTCTTAAGGGTAGATTCATAAAAATAAGTAAAGATTTCGAAAATGACATTGGGAGGAAGAGATTAAAGGATCATTCAGGAAAACTGAGAACAATTTTTGTTGATAATCTTCATTTTGCTGGTAATAAAATAAGGAGAATGTTGGTGAATTGTAGCTGTTCATAAAGAATAAAAGGAAGAGTGAATAAAGTATTAATTGTAACAGATGAATAAGTCAGAAATTCCAGCCAGTTGAAAAATATTATGGATTGCTTTGGAAACTAAATAACTTTGGACTTATTCTTTCTGGAGTAATTTCTTCACTTGTTTACTGTGATCTGGGACAAGTTAATTAAAGCACGAGGACAAACTTCAGAGCTTTAATTGCCGACTGTTAAATGTTAGAAACCCTGTCATTCTTAGAATGGCCTCTAGAGGTCAGGATCAAGGCATGGTACACAGCTAGGCTCCTGTGTTCATTATCTTTGCAGTCAAATTATGGCAAAAACTGATACTTTTGGTTCTTCATCTGGTATCTTTCATAAGCTTTAAGTTTGTTTACTCACAAAATATAATTTAACAAGCTTACATGCAACATTATTATTAGATATTTTAATATATATTTAATTTATACATTTAAGTAAATCTATTAATTTCTGTTAAAACAAAGAAGTTAGGGCTCTAAGAACATTTGAAAAATTAATTTAGGTCTTGAAATATGTAAGGACTTGTAAAATAATATGTATTAAGAATGAAGGTACCTGAACTTTAAAATAATAGCATCATTTTAAGTTTTCTCATATTCCTAAAATTTTGGATTGCAATCATTCTCTCAATTCAAAAGCTCTCCAAAAACTTTAAAAATCATTTGGAACAAGACAGAATAATTCACCATTATTATTGCACTTTAGTGTTTTATCAGCCCTGATTCAGGATGACAGGCAGCCAGAATACATCCTCCCCACAGTTCCTCCTGAGCATTCTTGGTCCAGAATTCAATGACCAGAGAAGGCCAGCATCCAGGAAAGGGGAAGTTAGAAGAAGGTTTCATCTAGGAAACTCTTGACCAATTTTCCCTATTCTCCAATTATTTAGTGCTTTCTTACCTTTTTATTTATTTTTAAACAATGCTGCCGTATATCCTTGAATATTTTGGGTAAATATGAAAGGTAGTCTTATCTTTTAAACACCTAAATAAAGTTGCTATATTTAATTATAATATGTATCACGTAGTAGTAGTACCTTAGCTGCTTCCAAATGTTATTCAGTGAGAAAGAGTCTGCCCTGGAAATTCTGACAATGCCCAGACTTTTCCTACTCCTTCAAGTCCCTTCCCCCATTCCTACCCTCACTCGCAAACTTTATTCTTTAAGGCTCCAATATCTTCTCTGTGAAGTTTTCTCAAATGCCATCATGTAAACTTTAGCACTCCTTGGGGATTCTCCCACTGGACCTTAAATTCACCTTTATTAAAACTCACTCAGTGGCATGTTTTTAAGTTCTTCCATTATCCTGAAATTTACACTACAAACAGCAAGGTGTAGAGGCTATTCAAAACATTTAAACACCAGTAGTACACGGGAGTTGACCAGTCAGAATGGAGACCAGATTTAAATAACACTGGTATGATGGGGCTAAATAAGAACCTTGGAACTAGCCTATGAACTATTAAAGGCAGACTCTTGTTATATTTGACTTTGCATTTTTAGCACCTAGCACAGTATTTGTCATATAGTTAATCAATAAATATTTTATGAGTGAATGAATGAGATATCAAGAAAAGTTATTCATTCATTCCAAGGTGAGTCCTGAAATCTTAGTAGTCACTTCAAGATTACCCAGCACCATTTAACCTTGGACATTAGCTTGGCTTGAGGTAAATGTGTTGTTCTTCATATTAGATGATGTGAATGACACACTCCATGGGAATATGCATTGAGTTGTCTCATAGGCAAATTGTCCTGAGTCATCTGCTCTCTCCACACTTTCCTGTTGTAGCTTTGATGAACGGAATGGGTTAATTAAATTGTATTCATGGAAAAAGAGGTAGTAGACAAAACTGTTTACCAAAGAAAACACAGTCTATGATGCCATTTAAAAGATTACCAAAAGTTTTGAAAACTGTTATTCCTCATAAGTTATTTTCACATATGGTGGGATACATAAAAGATGAGAGTCATTTTTCATTTAATGTTTATCTATTGTGGAAAAAGATTCTTTAGATACAATTTGGGACTGTTTAAAATGAAGAAATACATATTCACTTTGCCTCAGGATAGTAATTACTCAAAGACTTTTTTTTTTTAACCTAAGAGTAAAGACAGAGCACCTGCAGCCTGGTTTCTGACTATCTTTGCTGTGGGCGATTTCTTTATCTTGCTAGCTGGCATGGCTTAGTTTCTTTCTACTTTTTCTAGCTGTTGAGGTGGTTCCTCATACCCTAGGCAGATACACATACCTCCAAAACACATGTTGAACTGAATAATTCAATTGTTCCTATTAGACTTATTCAGGGGGATTAAGAAAGTTTGGGGCCAATGCTAGTCAATTTGAGGTTAATTAGAATGACAAAAAATAATTATCTACCTCTGTTTAATATAATGTCTCTACATGATGAAACCACAACAAAGATTCAAGAGCATGAGTTGTGTCCCTCAGGGTAAATTAAAATGATAAAAGGATGGGGCATAGAAAGGTCTAAATAAATAATCCGAAGGTCCCAGCTTACTCGAGGAGACAGTATGGTCGTGGGCAAATCCTGAAACCTCTGGCACACATTTCTCTCATTGGAAGTAGTAAGCATTTGACTTAGCTCACCACTAAAGCATCATGTGGCTCAAAAAAAAAAAAAAAAGCAACTGGAGACAGGTGTTGGTTGTTGTGAGTAACCAAGTTATGAATTGAGCATGTTCTGCCTGACCCAAAACCCCTGCCTGGGTTTTGTCCCACGAAATGCCCTAGATGTTTGTATTGTGCCAGCTGGTGTATCTCTTTTTCCCATATATAGTCCTTATTGTTCTGGAAATGGGAGCCCCATAATGTTTTTTGTTATTTTCTTTCATTTACTGATTGATTTCAGGGTGCTATTGCCTTCTAAAATGACGTCTGGCACATATTATTCAAATTAACTGGACTACGAATTTGCTTTCTTAAGACATCAGTACAAATATGTAGGTGATTTATCCTTCCAAAGTGAGACCAAGACAACACTAATTAGTCTTAAGCATGCGTACAAAAAGGATGAAATTAATGATGCTTAATCTTCAAAATTAAAATTTGCTGTAGTAACGAGGAAAATGTCCTGCAAAAGGTAGAGCTGCTTCTTAGAGCCTGATCCTCAGAGTGTCTGCTTCCAGTCAGGGTCACATATGCTCCAGTTTGCAGATACTGAAACCAAACTTTCTCATTTTAGTCAGGGGTAAATAAATTCTGGAAGCTCAAGTCACCTTGAAGGAATTTATACATACACAATAACACCCATTTGTTCATTTGTAACCAAAAATAACTAAGAAGTAGACTAGAATTCCATGGAGCTGGTCAGTAAATTGTGTTTCCTACTGGAAGTTTATTTCCAAAATCAAATCAATATTAAAAGACCATTTGGTAATTACACTGTTGTTGAGTAGGAAGTCACGTGATCTCTTGGGGCAATTAAAATCATAGTTAAAATCGAGGAGTACTATCAGTCATCTCCAACACAGGACTTTCTAAGTGAGAATTAGCCAGTCCTTTAGACAGTGATGGAGACACACTGGTGAACTTTTACTATTGAATCTTTATATTAGAATGACTTAGTCACCATAAACTTTAGTCCCTATAGTACTGTACTTCCTTGTAAAAGGTATGGTATTTTCCAAGATTATAGTTTGATAATTATATATCAAAATGCTTTATTTTATAAAGCACAAGGAGTCACTGCTTGGGATTCAGGAAATTTAGTTGTCTGAGCAACCTAATCACAAACCTTTTCCTTGGAGGGTTATTTCTTAAGGAAATGTCAAAGCCAATGATGTTTATGCTAGTTAGAGTTAGCTTTTGTTTCTTACCAATGTTCATAAGTGTACCTTATTTTCAATCTGTAACCCTTATGCAAGTTTACAGAAGTGGACTGAAATTGGTTATACCAGGCAAATAGCTAATGACTACACAGTGAGTCTCAAGGATTTGATGACATTTTGATATATGTAATTTAAATGGCATCCCTAGTTTAGTCTTTTTTTTTTTTCCACATTTTCTCCAAGGTAAGACTTACCTACAAGACTCTATTTTTCTGATTTATATGAGTGGAGGTATAGTGGGACCTCAAATACATTAAACTCTCAGTTTTCAATATTTATTAAGGGTCAATAATTATAAAATACAGTGAAAATTTGAAGATAAAGCCAAAGTAAATTTGTAACTAGGCAGATTGAGTCATAGCCAAATTGCTGAAATATTTGAAGTGTCTAAAATGATTTTTTTTTTTTTTTACTAATTTAGGCAACATTGTTCAGGTCTTTCTTTTTAACTTAAAAGAAACTTAAACAAAGATCAAGTTACTTGCCTAGTTAAAAATATTGACTGTATTTATTGTTTTTTAAGTTAAAATAGAATTAATTTAAAAAAAACTTTTTAAGATAGTTTGATGTAGGAACTATTGTCCTAAGATATGGTCTGAACAGAAACACATAATAAGCACTCCATCAGAAGTGGTATTTGTGATCTTCTCAAGAATATCTACATAGCCTAAAAGTAATCATTAAGCATCATTTTTATCAGGGAGAGTTGATACTTCAGTTTGAATTTTCCCAAGAGGGAGCGGAGCAAAGTACTAAGAATGGGGAAATAGGACTGGTGAATTTTAAAGAAAACAAAAGATGTTGAGCATCAAATTGTCCTGCACAGTCGAGGTAGGGCTTAGGTAGCTGGAGACTCCAGGTGGGCAGTAGGACACGAGGTGTGGAAGTACTAAAAATGAGAAAAGAGGTACAGAAAAAGGCATCGATTCATGTTCCATCTCCACAGATCCACATATCCTTATGCTTTTGTGAGTGTGACTCTCGCCTATGTGGTTTAATAGGTAAGAATTCTGAAAGTCCTCTTGACTAAAAATATCTCTTTCAAATTTCCTACATAGTTGCTTGAAATTTTCATTAGATTTCTTTTTGAGGGGGTGAAAGTAAGGATTATCCTGCCCTTGTCTTCTAATTAACCTATACGCATCTTGTAACAAGCATCTTGTATATATATCTATACAGGTGCCCTTTACATGTGAGGGAAGTGGGGCATCTTCATTTCCAGCTGTTGAGACCTCCTCAGTTCATCTTAGTGTTTTTGAGTGACACTGAGAGAAAAGCACAGCCTCAGTAGAGGCACTGGAGAGAACAGGGGTGGAGAGCCCTGAGCTAGAGGGCTGACTCTCATTTTCCTTGTTGGACGGGGGTGTTAACCCTGGAGGTGTTTTGTTGAGCATGTACTCTATGAAGATTTTGCATTGTCTTTCCGAAGATGGCCTCATAGGATAAGTGTGGGCTAGAGGCAAAAATTAGAATTCTAGAATCAATTTTTAGAGTTGATTCCCAGGGGTGGGATTTTGCACATGTAACCTCTCAGCTTCAGATTCTGATCTGTAAAATGGGATAGAGAAAATGGTAACTACCCTGGCCTCATGGAACCCAATTTTATCTCTAGCTACTCAGCAATTATGTCTGGTCAAGTCGACACAAGCATCCACCTCTTACTTCTCGTCACCTCCCTACCATCTCCACCCTGCCTGTTCATACGGGTCAGGGATTAGCACAGTAAAGGTTAATGCCTAAAGCTGGAAAATCATCTTTTTTCTTTAAGTAAAAGAAAAATCCTTGCTACATTTCGATTTTTCTTTCAAATAATCTGAAGATAAACATCAATGCAGCCCATGGACAAATTCCAAATTAATGTAGCCTGATTTAAAATCTTATTCCGGATCATTAAACTACATTTGTGAATCTAGTTGCCAATGCGTTTTTGCAACTGAGATTCATTGGTACACATTTGGATACAGTTTTTATGGTTAAAGTTTGCAGAATTACAATAGGGCAGAAAGATTTCATTGCTGTTTATCCTTAGGTTTTCTTGGTTGTAGAATGAGCAGTAAAACAAAGTGGTGGGTTTATTTTATTTTATTTTTCATTATCTAATCTCTGCGTGTTGTGTATTATTGCTTTTTGTAGTGTTCTCCTTGCTTCTGGTATTTTAAACTATCTTTTAACATTTCAGTTGATGTTATATATTGAACAGATGTCTTAAGTTATTTGAGCATGGTGTTCAGAGAAATCTAAAAAGATTTAGTTTTAAAAATCATTATTTTTTGCTTTTCTAAAACTTGGTAAAGTGCTTTTCCTACTTTTTATTCCTTCCACAGTAATGTTCTTGATTTCATCTTTTGAGGTCGATATGGTGCCTCCTATCTATATTAAATTCACTGGAGCAAGGCCCTGGGTACATTTGTCAAATGTCCAGTTTGGCAAGAACCAAGTTAACGAGTAACATTTGTTATTAATTATATCAATAAAAACATCATAATCTTACAATTCTGATTTGAGCCTAATAGAGTAGGAGGTTTGAAGGATGACATTCACAAGCAATTAATGGACTGCTCTTTAGAAAAAAATACTGAAAATCATTTTAATAGCCTCTTTGCATCCTAACCAGACTTCAGTCAAATCAAACCATCTCTGGGTAGAAAAAAATGTAATCAGTTCCTGAAAATTAAATCTGATGAACCTGTTTCTTCAGAAAGTCAAGTAATATACCCTCATGAAAGAAAACTTTCTCATTTAATGCATCAGTTATTAAAAAGGTGTTCTATTTTTTTTTTGTTTGGGTTCTGTCTTTTTTTATTACTGCATATTAATGTAACTGTCTTGCCAACATGCAAATGATATCCTATCTGAACATGGCTTGGATGAAAATGATGATGAAAGGGCCAGTGAGACCTATCAGCTATATTATTATGCCTAAGGAATGGAAAAACACTGAGTTACTAGAATCTTTCTCCCTTCTACATTTACATGACTCATAGAAACAAGTAAAAACTAAAATATGGTAGGTCATTTTCTCCCTTTTTAAAAAGAAGACATTTAAAGAATCTTATAGAATCTTAAAATTGTTTTATCTCCTTTTTGGTGCAAGAGTCAAGCACTCCAGATTTTTAAAGGAATATAACAGAGAAAAAGAGAGAAGGAGAGAGAGGGAAGATGAGGCAGGGGCTAGAGAGATTGAGAAAAAAAGATCAGAGAACGATACCTTTCTTTGTCATAACAAAGAATGGAGTAATGTTCATTGAAAACATCTAGCGATTGCTACTAGACAGTTTATATGTTTTATGGTATTTAATACTTCAAGGTAGGTATTATCTTTGATTTAAAGGAAGAAAGGCTTATAGTGTTCCAAACAATTTGTCTGAGACCACAAGCTGCCTCTGGTAAACCTCTATCTTACTGACTTTGAATTCCATGATCTTTTCATTGTGTCATGTTAGCCCCAAACATATGATATCTAATTTTTGGTAAGGAAAACTCATTCCAATCTTACTAAAATGAAATTTAAGTATGTCATTATTACTTTCTAACCTAAATGAGAAATCAATTAGGTTTAAACATAATGAAGATCAAGGAGATGGAGACTGTAATTCCTTGGTAGGTATATGTTTGGTGTGTGTTCATGTGTGCATTTATTTCTTTGACAAAGTAAGTCTTGATGTCCTATAGAAAATGGCTGCTTGTCAATCAGAAGCTACAGACACTTTTCATCTGAGCTGGTTGAAGTGATTGCCTTTTCTCACTGTTCCTTCTGCTTTGGTCCAGGGATAACAGGTTCCCCTCTAAGGTTAAGAGAAGCTATAGGTGACCAGGAGTGTCATAAAGGCTTAAACAAAGCTTCTATTGGCCAAGTTAGAAGGTCTCCAGTGAGATGAGTTGAGCCCAGCTCAGAGGACAATGCTGTGGCCCAAAGATCCGAAGACAAGGAGATACCCACATAGTTTGGTTGGTGACACCTGGGCCCTGCGAGTTGGCTATATTTTTTCCTTTTCTAAAAAATTGAGATATAACTCACATGCCATAAAATTTACCTTTTTAAAGCATGTAATTGAGTACTTTTAACATATTCACAGTGTTGTGCAACCATCATCACCATTTTAATCACCCCCAAAAGAAACCCTGTTACTCATTAGCAATCACATCCCTTCTGTCCTTTGTAACTAGGACTCTCTCTACTTTCTGTCTCTACAGATTTGCCTATTCGGCTCCATTTTCGATGCAGTTACAAGGCCACATGCTTGATAGTATGTCCTGTTGCTGTTAGCTGTACTCCTATAAGGGGCACTGAGCCGTCCAGCAGGTTGTGTTTCTCAGGATGTTCACTGGAGGGATTTAGTAATTTCCTCATAACTCTTCATGTATATCCAGCCTTGGTTCCGGCACAAGGATTACACTTTTCTCTTAGAGTTTATAAGCTTCCTCTGGCCTCCTTGTGTTGTAGACATTAGACAAGTACTAAGAACTCAATTAAATTGGTCTTAACTAGAAATGTCTAGCCTCTAATATTCTCACATAAGCAAATATTATTTATTAGGCCCATTACTTCGATATGATTTTTCTCTTTGCTCTTGAGTCTTACCTTTCCAAATATTATTTGTATGCATTTAATATCTCTAAAAGGCCTTTGAATCCCTTGAAATCAGTTGCTCAAGCCAGAAACTTAGGAATCATTTTAGATCATATTTATCATGTTTTTATTGTACCTACTCCTCCACACCAATAACTCATTACTAGATTCTATAGGTTTTAACTACCCACCGCAATATCTGCCCTACTCTGTTCTTCATCTTTAGATGCCATACTGTCATTAGAGCCATAATTGTGATGATGGGACTGCAATCACTTTTCTTCTGGTCTCTCCTCCTTCCATTTTGTCCCTACTTCATTATCCTTTGTAATACTCCCAAGTGGTCTTTTAAAAATTGAAATCTCTTTATATCCCACGTCTCATGTTAAAATTCTTGAAAATCTCTTCACAGTTTTTAGGATGAAGTTCAAAGTGCACTAGTCCCTCTGCAGTCTGCTCTTGGGTTGACCTTGCATGGTTTCTCACTGTACTCGTCCTTGCACCTGTACTGAATGGCTTGTCCACCCCTGACTGTGTCATTCAGCTTCAGGTTCACTGTTTCTGCACAAACCTTTGCACTATCTGGAACATTATTTTCTACTTTATTCTTCTACTGATCTTTATGTGATAACCTCCTTTGGTACATAAGCTCTTTGTGGACAGAGACTCTCTAATTTGTTTGTCTCTATACCAAGTGCCCTGTTCATTACTCTGATGAAGCACTTCATACAATTTCCTCACTTTTTCATAATATCTATGCAATTCTCAGTGTCTCCAACTATACTGTAAATTTATTGAAAGCACAGATTCATAATTCATAGCAGTAGAGGACACAGAGGAATGGTTTTATAACACAAGTACTTTGTAAACTTCATAAAAGTCTTTATTTGACCTTTTTGTTTTCCCCTCTGCTTCAAGAAGACATAACAATCCTTAGAGTATGTGTAGCATCAAAATACATGAGGCAAAAACTGATCGAACAGCAAAGAGAAGTAGACTAACCTACTCTTGTTGTTGGAGACTTCAACATACCTTTGTCAGAAATGGACAGATCCAGCAGGCAGAAAATCAGTAAGGACATAGTTGAACTCAGCAACACCATCAATGAACTGGATATAATGAACATCTCTAGAGTACTTCATTCAGAAACAGGGGAATACACATTTTTCTTAAGCTCACATGGAATAGTCACCAAGATAGACCACTTCCTGTGCCATAAAACACACCTTAACACATTTAAATAAAATAGAAATATAATGTCTGTTCTCAGATTATAATAGAATTAAACTAGAAATCAATAACAGAATGATGGCAGGAAATTCCCCAAATACTTAGTACTTAAACAATGCACTTCTAAATAACACATGGGTCAAACAAAAAAATCTCAAGAAGAATTTAAAAAATACTTTGAACTAAATGAAGATGAATACACGAATTATCAAAATTTGGGAAGGCACAGAAAGCAGTACTCAGAGGGAAATTTATAGCTTTGGATGCATATCGCATATATCAGTAAGAAGCAGATTAATTCATACCATGGAACTCATGAAAGATTCGGGACTTAGAGGCACCCATTACTGCACAAGACTGGGATGAGGCATGGTGCCAAAAAAAATTTTTGGTTAAAATCCTTTTTGAGAGGCAATTAGACCTAATGATCCTTTCCTCCACCCCTGTAGCCCAACCCCACCAAGAAACTGGAAGTTTACCTTGTAGACAGTAAATCTCAAAAATACCAGGGTAACAGCAGATCAGGAATTGCTACTGCAATAAAATAATGATAATGTGGAGATAAAGACTACATAGGGATAGTTGAACCCCCACCCCAATGCTCCTTGCTGTGTAAGCATTCAGAGTCAGGCATATGCTTTCCCCATTGCCTGGATAAATATTACAGAATTCTTTTCTGGAGAAACTTTAAGTGTTCCAAAGGAAAGATCTGTGGATACTGGTAGGAAAGCATATTCATTTTAGATGATTCAAATGAAGAGAGGTTAATGAAAGAACTACTTATAGTCTGTAGGGGAACAAATGAGGGATGATGAGTTACCTAGCAACTACCAACAGTAGGAAGCCATTATATCTGCAGGGTTGAAGGGTTGAAGGAATAATAGAAGGAAATAGAGGCCAGTGAGAAACATAATAGCAGAATAAAACCCTCATGGCAGAAACTGAAGTGTAGAGAGCTGCAAATACTGCTGGAGACTCTGCTGAAGCAGAGAGGGTTTTGGGAAAAGTACCCTGACTTTTGTCCCCTTCTGCTTATCAATATCCTCATAGTGTCAGCCCACCTGAGTGCAGTTGTTTATGGAGCCAAGGAGTGTCGCTATAACAGCCTCCTGGGACACAGAGTAGGACAGAGAAGAATGGAGGAAAGACATGATGGGAGGTAGTACACAAACAATATCTAGCAACGATATAACAGTTGGAGGTCCTCTAATGAAACCTGTGTGCACCAGTTTTAACATTTTAAAAGTCTGCTAGTTTGTACTTCTGAATAGCTCTTTAGTGCCACATTCTTAAGTATGGATGAACAGCCATGTATTACCCCAGTTTGAAAAGGTCTCCAACTTAAAAAGACAGCTGAAAGATAAACTGACCAAATCATCAATAAAAACAATCCCAGAGGACAAAAAAGAAAATAAAAAAGAGTCTTTTAACACAACATATTTAAGTCTATATCCTCAGAAACAATGATAGGTAATATTATGTACATAAAACAGAAACAGAATGATATTTAAAAGCAGCCATAGAAACATTGAGATTTCAGAGATGAAAAATATAAATAAATCAATAAAAGGGTTATAAAGTCAGGGAAATCTTTGAGAAAGTAGAAAAAAAAGGGGAAAGAAATTTAAAGGAGAGAAAATAAGATGATAAATTCAAGAGACCCAACTGATGTATAAAAGTTCCTAAAAGAGAAATCAGAGAAAAGCGAAAGGGAGAAAATTTCTAAAGAATTAATCCAGTGACAACTCCATCACTGAAGAGCATGTGATTTCAGAGTGAAAGTAGTCACTGAGTGTCCAGTGCAGTGAATACAATCTCAAATCACCAGAAATAACAGGAATTTTCTACAAGCTTTTAGAGATAAAATGAATTGACATTTAAGGAATTGAGGACAAAATAACATTAGACTTCTCAATAACAATATTGTAACTTAGAAGATGGGGAAAATATCTTCAAAATTGTAAGGGAAAAATTACTTTTAACTTAGAATTCTATACCCAGCCCAGTGATTTATCAAGAGTGAGACTAGAAAAACACATTTTCAAACATCTGAAGTCTTAAACATTTATTTCTGGCTCCATGTCTTAGGTATTAATGAAGAATACATCCTACGAAATCAATGTATTCTACTAAATTAGTGTCTCCAGGTAAGGGGAGAGAGAGAAAAAGGGAAGTCCCAGGTTGAGAGCAGTGCATCAGGCCTAGAGAGCAAACAATCTGGATTGAAGGAGAAGAGAAATGTCTACAATAAAAAGGATCTAGTTATTTAATTATAAAGTGGGTGTAGACTGTAATGTAACAGGGGTGAAGAGATTGGACTATCAGCAGTGGCGAGGAGGGGGACAGAAGAGGAAACCTAACAAGGGAGCCTTGAACATCTGGGAGACAGGAGGAGGGAAGAGAGGGCTAAGATGTGGGTCACTAAGAAGAAGAAGGGCAGAGGCATCAGAAATATGTAATATGATACGCCTGAAGACAAAATGTTCACATCTGTCATTCATATCTGGTTCCCACTTGCCATCTATCATTCTGAACAGTTTTGGAATAGCCAGACAAAATAATATTCTTGAAAGGAAGGACACCTGCAACAGGGAAGAGTCATTTTTTTTTTAAGCCTGGTGTGCAAAGCATGAATTTAATTCATCTGTAGGGGAAAAGGGAAAGTAGAGTTCTGTAGATAGGTTCTTAGAACAGAAGAGCCTGCAATTGAACAGACTGTGAGTGGATGTTTCTCTGAGAGCAGCCCAGACCTGGAAACTGAGCTATCTCTGTGGCAGCTCTGCCTGAGACCTGCTGTTGTTTTCACTTTTTGATGTCTTTGTTCAAACCATATGGCATAGAAACAGTACATATTTGTAAATAAATAGACTATGATTCTGGATTCCTTCTGTGTATGTGACTTGTTTTCATCTCAGATTTAACACTCTTGGAAGAGAAGATGGACTTGAATTTAGAAAACTGCATCCTTAAAGAACCTATAAGATAATTTTTTGCTGTGTTGGTTGCATATTTGACACAGTGCTAAGCCCTGGCACAGTGGAGAACTATTTTTGGATTTTGTGATGTTTGCTTTTAATAGTTGAAGGGATTTCTAAAATGAATGTAATCATGCATATCCTTCTAAAGCTCCTCCTTTGAGAAGATTTTCAGTGATTTTGAATTTAATTTTATGTTTTTGAGTACTTAAAATACCTTGGCTTTGGAAAGTTTTTGAAGATGTTAAAATAGGCAACTTCACAGTTAGTGAAGGACAAAAGGAATACTTGACAGGGGGAGGGCTGTTGTAGCCCCCTGCCTTCTCAGATGCTGCCAAGTCTTAGCAAAGCCTTTCTTGTTTTCTTCCTTCTTTTTTAATAGCTGAGTGATTCAAGTTGACTTTGGCCCTGATGACCTTGTAGTAGCTTCTCCAGCTTGTTAGAGCCGGAAGGAACCATAGAAATCATTTAGTCCAATTTCCCCCTACTTTTCAGATGAGAAAACCAAGGTCCAAAAAAGCACAGGCACTTGTTCAATGTTGTACAATTTGTAGAAAGGTCAGGTCTTCCTATACTTAGTAAAAGTATTTTGTCTACTATGTACATGATCAAAAAACATCTTCATAACTCACACTTATAAGTACAAATAATGGCTAGGTGTCTCTTCAGGTTCTCCATCACCAGACATGCTCTGCCCTGCAATGCCACCTCCCACCACTGGGCCCACTGGTATCTAAAAGCCGTTACTCTTGTGCTGCTTCCGTTCCCTCCACTCACTAAAGCCATCCCATTCTGTACGTTGTTTCACAGGTGCTAACTGACTAATCTGGTAAACTAATAATCAATCTGCTAATGGAAGCAGATGAAAGGCCCAAATGGGAAAAGATTTCTTGTCTATGTTACCAGTCGGAAGAAATTTCTGAGCTGGCTGCTGTTCTCCTAGCATTATTTGGAGTGTTGCCAATTACACCTGGCCCTGAGAAAACTCTGCTTTCCTTCTATAAGCTTCAGGCTTTATCCAAAAGAGCTCAGGTTTCCTTGCTTTGGTCTAAGTCCTAGTTTGGGTATTGCTCGTGCATCTTCTTTCTTTTAGTCATGAAATATTCAAGTGAATGAATGCCTTTGTTTCTGAGAATGCAAATCACAAGCATAATCATGTTCCTTACCTCTGTGCTACCTTCGAAGATTCCCATTATGGTTATCTTTCCCCTGAGGTGAGGATTTTGTTTTGATTATTTATTCAACTGTAAACAGATTTCAGTATGCTCTGGTGTTTAGGAGATCAGATTCAAAGGTGAGTAGCCCTCAGATCCTTCCTGAAAGAGTTCAAGAGTTCATAGCATAGTAAGGGAAATGACAGGTGCATGCATGACCAAGCATATAGTGCCTTTAGAAAACACTCTTGTGTGACTGTATGAGGCACAAATATAGACTAATGGTTAGGAATAGAGACTCTGGGGCAACAGGACCCTGGGTTCAGATCCCAGCTGAGTCCATTACTAGCTATGTGACTCTTCATTGCCTCAGTTTCTCCATCTCTAAAAATACTGTACATTTCAGGGCTGTAAAAATTAAAATGCATATAAAGTTAAAATGAGAATTGTGTATTCAATATTATAATATCATAAAAGTAATTTCATGTTTAAAGAAGCATTTACTCTGGTCATCTCATTTGATTCTCACTTTGTGTCAGTTTAACAAACATAATAAATTGAGCAACTACTTAGGTTCTGTGCTGGACTCTGGTGATGCTAAGATTAATAAGACAAGGTCTGTGGTGTAAAGGGGTTCAGAATTCTACTAAAGAAAACAACTATTTTTTGCCTCTCTTAGTTGACTTTAACTCTCTGGATCCTTGCCAACTCTCTATGCCTTGTAGACAGAGAGAATAAAGACTCAAGTTGATACCGGAACTTTCCTTCATGTGATCCATACATCCCATGTAAGAACGAGGGCCCTGTTTCTGTTTATAAACAGAAACTTCACCTCTGAATAAATTCTATACATGTTTCTCCCTCTGCAGTAATTCTCTGAGGTAGGCTGTTTAGACAACTGAACTCTCTAAGTCCTAATGTTTAACTAGTATGTATAGAAGCACATTTTCATAGAAAGAGATAATTAACTCAATTCATTTTCACATGACTGTCTGGTGACCAGCTGAGTTTCTGGAGTAAAAATAATTGTCGTTTTCCTCCCAAAGGGTGACCTATTAGGCACTCAGCTTTGCTTTTCTCTCAACAGTGTTTCCCTTACCATCAGAATCACCACCCTGATGGATAAGGAAAAGTCTCTCATTTTTGCCTGCCCCTCAGATTAAACAGAGCATGAGTTACCAAAGAATTTTTAGCAGAACTTACTACACAGTTCTGCGAACAGTTTGGCTTTCTCTGAATCTTGCAGAGAGAGAGAGAGAGAGAGAGAGAGAGAGAGAGAGAGAGGCTTAAGCAGCACAAAGGAAAAATGAGTGTAGATTTCAGTCTTATGATTTAAGAATCTCAAACCCAGAGCTATTTACTAGTAAGAATTACAGGAGTAAAATAAAATTATAGTAAAAGTCTATAATCAAATATTTCTCTATATCATAGCTTATGTTCTATCAAAATAAAATAATTAATTAATCTGATATATAAATTAATTAATTCATATAAATTAATCTGATATATAATTAAAATCAAATTAATTATATTAATCAATCCCTCAAATTAATCTGATATATAATTAAGTCATGGGGAACAAATAAAATGGATTTGATGTGTGAGGATGTGAGAGGCTGAGTAGGACAGTAGAACTTTGTCAAACGACATGACTTCTCAGAGACAGCAATCACTGTCACAGGGCTATGCATGTGTTAATAACAAATACAGTCTCTCACACATAGTAGGCACTCAACAATAGTATTTATTATTATCTTATTTTCTTATGTTCCAAAGGGCCCTTACTCTAATGGCCTGATTTTTTTTTATTTTAATATAAAGGGACTCATAATTTATTGGCCAGAAATCTCTTTTCCCAATCAATGCTGAAATACTTATCAGAAGCCACAATATGACAAAGACGATTCTTCATCTTAAAATTTTTAAATTATATACTCATTAGTCGAATATTTTTCAATTTGTTTGGATAAAAATCTCAATATACTCTCAAGTAAAAAGGGTAGAAATCTAAGCCTATTTGTAGAAACAATACCAGTCATCATTCTCATTCTAAGTGATGAATATCATTTAATACATGTGGTATCAACAGTCTGGAAAGGTGGAGGACAGTCTTTGATTCTTGTCATTGTCATCTAATAGGGCTTGTAAGGAAGCAGTATTAATCCCAGTGACAGAGGAAAAAATAACGAGAAAACTGAGACCATGAGGGTAGCTGAGCAAAATGTCCAACTTCAGAATAAGGAAGATATTTTTAGAGAATTAGCAATGGAGAGAGTATGAGAAGAGAAGTTACAAACAGACTAATCAGAACTGAGAGTTAAGAGGCAGAATGCTATCTGTCTGTGAATTGAGGATACTATTTTATGGGATGCAGTGAACTCATTCACAGTAGTCATCCTACGGTTGCTTCATGTAGGTAGAAAGTGAAGTATTATTTTGTATGAACTACAGGGTAGTACTGGTCAGATTTCTTTGATAATTTATTCTCAACTTTGGCTAACACAGCTTGACATGTGAGAAACCACTCTAAGCAGCCATACATTTTCAAAAAGTTTCATTTCATTTTAGGGAGAAAATTAAGTGTCCATACCAGTAGCAATAAGAAAGAATAAATCCCATTTTAAGCACATATGTCTTACTGTGAGCTTATAAATACAATTTTTATTAGCCTGTTTCTCTTTTTCTTGTGAATTAATTTTGAGTTGCTGCTTTAAGATATTCAGAGTCGGCACAGATCCGTAGAAAGAAAATCAAAAGAGGATGATGTATCAGAGATAGTTTCTTTTCTTAAAATTGTCCATATTTGTAATGTCTTGGCTAGTGCCCATCAACGTTTAGCAAATTGGTAGACTGTGTCCGTATTGATGATTCTGTTCTTAGACTAATGGTTTATAGGGACTGTTAGCTTAGTCCTTAGGCTCCTGGCAACCCAGGGCAAACTTTTCCTACCAAGCATCTGCTCACCACTTAATTCATAATTATCATTCTGGATACAGCCAGAGCTGGTAGCAGTAGTTCTAAATTACCACTTTGGACAAACATATAAATGATGAAACCTCATTTATGACTGACGTCTCTGCTGAAAGGATGATTTCTGGTGTTGTTTACATCTTTCATCTGTGATTGATAAGTCACAAACCAGTATAATTTTGCTGCAATAACTAAGATAATGAATTTTTCTATTGTATTTTCTTTTTCTTTGTTTCCTTTTCAATTTTGGGCACACTTCAGTCTGGACTCTTGCAGGCTATTTTTCTCTTTTCTTGTCAGCGACATGGGTTGTTGTGCAAAATATACTACTTATTATTGGATTATTATACATTCTATTAGGGATTAAAATATTGCATAAAATGGGGTCTTTTCCATAAGTAGATATTTAAATTTTGAGAATAGTGTTGCACTAGCAATAAAGTTTCCATTACATTTCAAAGTTTAAAACTTCAACAATTTTATTTCTTTGGATTGCACTAAAAGTTCAGTGCTCAGACATGTCCTGGTTGAAACTGTGGCTTAGGCAGCTCTTTTTGCTTGAAGGGTTTGAAGGGTTTGGATAATGAACACCAAACATAATGATGGTGACTGATGACCGAAAGCGAGACTTGGTGACCAACTCCACAACGGACACTGAAGGGAAGGCCACTCTTACAAAATGATCCTCATGGTGATCACTGTTGGCAAGGTCACAATCATTATTGGCAAGGTCAAGGTAATGATGCTGCTGTGGCCAGGACATTTGCTGCAGAAGGATCCAGTCCAAGGCCTCTCTCAACACCATGTGATCTCTTAGAGATGCAGAAAGATCGAAGCCAATGTTGGAATCACGCATCTACAAGCTAAGGAAATGTCATGACTTTTATCTAGTATTGTATAATTTTGGCTCTCTCTTTTATGTAACAGCTCTTTCTGGTTATGCTTTTTGTTCTGAAAATCATTTTCCTCTCTGTTCTGTGTAAGACATACACGCAGACATTTATGGTTTGAATGCTTATAACCTGGACTCAGCTTCCAACAGGACTGTTCTATTGCTAGAGCTTGAAAGTGGGGAGGGGATAGAAATAGGAATTAAACTCCAGAACAAGTTGTTATTTTGCTCTCTAGATCCTTTGGATACAAGATGTATACCTATATATTACTTCTACTAATACCAAAGTTTTAACTCTCTCCATCCAATAACTTGTACTTTTTCTTCTATTTAGTAAAAAAGACTTTAGATACATCTTTCTTTTGTAAAATTCAGCACTCCCTTCCTTTTTCCCACTGGGCTTTAAGTTAAAAAGCCAACTACTTTTCTATTTTGGCAGGTTTGTATTGGGGGAAAGTTCATAGTGCTGCATTTCAGCTATATTTTGAGTTTTTCTTTTTTTTCAAAAGAAGAATTTTTTGAAAGAAAATATTTACCTGCTGGAGTAAATGACTTACCAGCCAGGTAAAAGAGTGAGGAAATTCCTCGTATTAAATCTCAGAACATTCAAAGTTCTAATGTGCTCTGAAGTTTAGCTCTTAGAACTTTAGACCGTAGCCTTTTCCACTCAAATACCTGAAGCCTAAAAGGAAGCGATACTACATGAACACATGCATTTCTATTGCTAGGATTTAGACAGTAATGCCCTCTGAAAAACTATATTAGAAATTCATGTGTAGATAAGTATTCAAATTCGTAAGTTATACTCATTAAAAATTCTTATTTTACAATATTTACATGAATATGCGCTCCCTATACATTTACCAATTCCCCCCCCTTACAAACACACACATGCACAGCTTTTTTTCTAGAATTTTATTTCTATCACTATACATCATACATATGAAATATGTTAGATAAAATTTATTAAAGAATCAGGATCAATGCTCACATTAGCTTCTTTATAACCAGCTGACAAACTATCCCACATAAAAGAAAGCTACAACTACAGGAGAAACTCATCTGTATTTAAACTGAAATATATATTATGAATTTCATTTCAAAGATACTTTTATGAAGGTCATTATTACTTTAAATTCTAGCTTTGAGCTTTTACACTGGTTAATCACAAAATGTTTTCCCACTTCCTCACCAAAAGTAATAAAGGCTTTGAAATAGGGTTTATCAAATATTTAGAAACAGTCTTAATATGAAAAAAAAAACAATTATTGGATTCATTGGAGAAATTTTCAATAGAATATTATACTATAAAATTACAATAGTTATAAGGTATAATCATATTAGTTTCTTACTAATGATCCATGTTCAGAATGAATGAGGAAAAAATATACAATTAATTTAGAAATAGAAGACAATAAGCTGTTTCTTTGCTCTTGATATTGTTATTTCTTTGATAGAAAAACATAAATAAGTAATACTTTGCTTATAAGTGGCAACATTTTAACTTTTTACTTCTTAGTGTGGTCCTTAGGTTGTGCTTGGGAATAATTAAATCTTCAGAGCTCAGAGAAAGGAACGTTCTCAAACATAAAAGTATAAAAAGGTACAAGGGATCCACAATGTAAGTCAGAGAAAGTTATTACTTGAGTTAGCATTAGAAAATAGGAGGCCAGCTAACAGACTTGGCATCTGGGAAAACTACAAAGTCCGTGAAATGTGTCTTTATATTCTTGGCTATGTCTCCTGGCCATGTGTTCTCATTCTCCCTTCATCGAATGTCTATAGTCCCTTTCTGCCAATCTTTTTATAGTCCTTCCTTTCTAACTGAAAAGTACCTACTTTGCTCTATCATCTCCTCAGAACTCTCCAGTAGATAACTTGACAATTTCTCTGTTAACAACCACAACAAAATGTCTAATCATCAAATATGTGCAGGATACTAAGTGCATAAAAATTACCCCAACACATGGATTCCTTCCAAGTATCATGTTTAATGGTGACAGAATTCCCAGTGGTTTTTCCAATAAAGGGTGTTTCTAGACAGGTTAAAAGGCCAAAACTTTGCAAGCTTGTTTGAGGAAAGATATCTAAAACCAGGTATGGCTTTGAGATATTCCTTGAATCACACTATACATATATATCTGCTAATTATATATAGCTTTCTTCACAAGTTGGACTTTGAAAACACAAGAAAATCAGATGGCTTTATAGTCTTCCAGTCAGCAACCCTTGTTTCTGGATTAGACTAGGTATAAAAAATCAGGATTCTCACGCATGTTAAAGGAGTCAAAGATAAATAGGACATTTTTTTCCATCCTTCAAATTGATCTTTGATTTCTTATTTGATGTTCTCACATAGAAATATTTTTTCTTCATTCTCTTTGAGGACATAATGACCTCAAGTAATAGCCTGTTCAACTCAACTTCTGAGAATAACTACACATTCACCCACACCCAAATGAAGGAAGTTTAAGGACTGATAGGAGATATGCTTTGAAATTTCAAGATGGCAATAAAATCTTACTTTCATTTTCAATTTGACTGGAAAAGAGAAAGCTGAGAGCATTGAAAATGTGTATAAATAAATCATTAAAAATTGCCTTATTGATCATTATGTCTTCAAAAGTTTGGAATCTGACAATTTTAGAGGTTATGTGCTTGATTCATGCTCTTAAACTAATTCAATAAGATATGAACATGAAAGATCTTCTACTGAAGAACATTAATTCCTTTCATTAAATATATTAATGGATAGTTGCAGTCATTGCTAAAGTTAACAAACATTACCTTTTGACTATTAAGTGACCCTTCATTCAACTCTAAACATGCTGATGTGCATGGCTGGAGGATGATATCTCTGCTTTAGTTTCTTTGACTTTACTATCGTTATTCCACTATGCCTCTCAGTAAAACTTGCACAAGGAACATGAAAGCAATGCAGGTACCCTTTAGAAGGCAATTACCTGAACTCTGGTAGCTTTCTTCTGGACAGATGAATGTGAAATTTGCATGTCTCCTTAATGACTTGTCTTTGATAACAAGTGCAAAACGTTTATAAATAAAACTATTAGGTTATTTTACTTCCAGACTCTTACTATCTACTGTTTATTTTAAGGACAACCCCACAGAGAGACAGACACAGTTTAGTTTATTTGGATTCCATTTTTCATTCCTTCTTTTTAATTTTTACTTATTATAGCTTATGGTTTAATTCAGAAACCATGGTGGATGCTACAGCGTGCTGCCCAGGGTCCCCTTACATGATTGGAGATTGACAGATTTATCATTTGATGACTGTCAATTGAGTCCCTCTCCAAAAAAGTCCTTAGCTAACTTGCTCAAGGCAACACCCTTTCTGTGAGGTCAACCTGTATCATCTCATGAGTGGCTGACTTACCTGAGTAGGAACATAGAGATCTGACCCTCTTCCCTAAAGGCAGGACAACTCTGAGAGCACAATTCATGCTGCAGAGTACACACAGGACTGTATGAGCCCTTGTTGTGACTTCACCAAGTTTAAACCCAATCTGCTGCCCAATCCCCTTTCTAACACTCCCCTACAAAGTTTTCCAGTAATCTTCCCTCATGGAAATGTCTGTTTCATGGAGAACTGCCTTAAAACAACACCCTCATCTACACATTAATGGAAGGTTGAAAATCATGGTCATCTTTTGACACCTTACACCAGTATCTGAAAAAGAAGGTTTAGGTTATGGGATGGAGTGAGAGTAATAGGTAACAATCATAAAAGTCTTTTTTTTTTTTTTTTGATGGGGAGCAGAGTCATTATAACTAAAATCTAAGAGTTACCAGTCAATAGAAATCTTCCCACGAAGTAACTGATTTACTTCAAGCAACAGAGTACTGTCGAAAGAACATTGCCCAGGAAGAAGACGCTGACTGTTCCTTCTCCAGCAGAGTGGGGCCTGGGCAAGGCGGCTCCTCGGTGAGAGGTGTGAGCGATGGCTGTGCTCTCTAAGGCCCTTCCAGCTCCATGGGCCTATGATCTTTCTCTAAGCTTGTGAAAGAACTACTACTTATACTTAGCTGTTCAACTTTTTAGGCCAATACTTCTTTATAGGTTTCTTCAAAGAGAATTCCGGAGGTCACAGAATAGGGATGAATAAAAGATTCAAAAAATAGGACAATAATTCACTGTAACTGAGAAGCTGCCAAAGCAGCCATAATGTTTCTGAAGGGCTGGCTCCCAGAGGGCCACAGTGAGACAAGAGGAGGACTCTGAGGAAACGTCACGTCGATGAGTAGAAAAGCAACTCCCAGAGGGCTAAACAGCAACACAAAAATATAACAGCTTATTCTGTCTTTGACTTCTCTTTTGATATGACATGATAATTCCAAATATTCACCAAGACTTCTGTGTCCAGCTAGGGCAGACTAGCTTGGGCCAGACAATCATCCTTCTGAGAAAAACTGGAAGGCTGAAAAACTGTATGAAGACACACTCTCTCTCTCTCTCTCTCTCTCTCTCTCTCTCTCTCTCTCTCTCTCTCTCTCTCTCTGTTTGAAGACATCACAGAGATTCCAAGGCAGTATGCACTCAGGGCCAGATTATTGATGAAAAGGAAAGAAAAGTGAGTGAGTGCAACGTTCATTCATTGCTGCTTCCCCCCCCACCCACCCAAGGCATTTGCCAGTTTGTAACTGATAGTTGAGAGGCTTGAAATCTGACCAGAGTTTGGGAGACAAACATGAAATTCAGAGATTACAACCTAGTTAACAATTTAGGATTTCAAGTTGTGAAGACTAAAGAGTTACTCGTTTATAGTCACCACAAACCAGAAATAAACCTGGCTACATACAGACTAAATTCAGCTTCAGACTACCTCAATTTCAACTTCAGACTGAATTAAGGTGAATTTCCTTTACACTACCTGCCTAATGTCTCTGGAATTGTTCATATCCTACGTCCAGCATTCACTTACAAATTTATCAAGAACAAATGACTGATAAGAAAAAAAGGTACCAGTAAATGTCTTTAGCAATTTCAGATATTCAGATATTCCAGGTTCACCTTGTAATAACCTGTTAGTACCCTGTTTCCTTCAGTCTCCCTTGAACCTCTGATGTGTTCAAGGTGATATGAGCCAATTTCACATAATAATTCATGCTAATTATGAAGTAGACTTTTTTTACCTGTTTCAACCATTTGATAAACTTTAATAGTGCTTCTAAGCAAATAACTAGTTAGTTGTATAACCCAAAAGAGATGGTGAGAATTTCAAGCTAAGTAGGACAGAACGTTGGTTAAACAGTTATATGTAAGGGCAATATTTTGGGGACAGAAAAGACACTTTGGGGATCCTCTAGTGGCATTATTTAGGCAACTATCCAGCCTGACTACATAGATGGTTAATTGCTAGCAAGCGTAATTCATTACTGGACCATATGATTTTGTTCCTGTCTGATCTGCATACTATAACTGCTCTATATACTTTGAGACCTTCTTCTGTATTTAATGTAGTTCTGTTGTTTTAAAACATCGATAAGATATGATGTGCTATCAGTGAAGCAACTGTAAATCTATGGAATCTGCCACAGCCAATATCAAATCCACCAGGGCGTAACTGCTGACATGAGTTAAGAAATGCAGATTACTTTCTGTTCACTGTGCTCCGATGAAGGCAGACCTTGATTAAGGAATCTCGGAATTTGAAAAGATGAAGTGCACAGGGCTCTTGGTTTATTTTTTAGAAAAAGGAGATATGACATAAAATAATATTTCTAGGTCCAGTAAAGAAAGACAAGAAAACCTCTATAATTTCTTTTTGTAAGTTATAGTGCTAAATGTATAACAAAGTAAGAGAGAAAATAAGAAATTCAGTTGGAGGATTGAATAGTTGGACCCAACAGAGCTATTGTTCTGTCAGTGTTGACATTACAAATTCCCATCTTTGGGTGCTTATAAAATCCAGTAAGACCTAAAACAAAATACACTAGACTCTAGCCAGCAAGCAATTTCAAAATAAAATGAATAATATACCCTCAATCATTTTTAACTCTAGGCCTTGCAAATTGCTCTATCCCCACACTGCCTTGAATGTGGCCAATCTCATTTGACCTGGGATTGAAGTTGATGTCTTTCGGACATGTTTTTGGGATACATAAGTATGATAAAATGCTCTTCAAAGGTACTTTTAATTTAGATGAATGCAGACATTAAGCTTTATCAGTATTTTCAATACTAATGTGTGTTGCTTGAATTAAGCAGTTTTAGTAAATACTTTTAAGTCCTGAACTTCATTTGCGTAATGCTCAGCATTTTAAAGATATGAAATTAAGATCCTAAATTCAGATCTCAGTAGAGAACATTACCTAAGTATAATGGTTTTAATGCTAGCACAAAGGCCAGCACAATGTAGATGCTCAAGTACTACTTATTGGATCAATCAACCTTGCCTTTATCCAGCATTGCTACATATATATTATAGTGTTTTATTGATTTTGTCTGAGAGACAGAATAGAAAAAGATGGGAGAGGTTAATAGAATGGATATTGAAGAGATAGTAAAAGGAAGAACCAGAAAGATAAAGCAGGAGGACATGAGAGATGAGAAGGCACAGGTGACCCAGAAGTAGACCCATATGAGAATTTACAATTTATTCAATGAACATTTAACTGTCCACACATTTAATTGTTAATTATTCATTTATTTAATAAATAACCACCGAACAAATAATCCTAATATAAGTCAGGAACTTTTCTAAGTGCTAGATTTATGGCAGTCAACAAAATAAATTAAAATTCCTGCACATCGACACAAGCGTGATTCAGAGGATGAATGGATAAGCAAACTGCGATATGTATATACAGTGGGATATCACTCAGCTTTAAAAAGAAAGAAAATTCTGGTATATGTTACAACATGGATGAACAATAAAAACATGATGCTATGTGAATAAATCAGTCACAAAGACAAATAGCGTATGATTCCACACTAGGTGGCTTAAACAGCAGAAATTCATTTCCTCACAGTTCTGGAGGGTAGAAATCCAAAATCAAGATGTCAGCAGTGTTGGTTTCATTTGAGACCTCTCTCCTAGGTTTGTGAATACCTGTCTTTTCCCTTTGTCTTCAGATAGTCTTCTCTCTGTGCCTGTCTTTTAATCTCCTTTTCTTATAGTGCATCAGTCATATTGGATTAGGGCCTACTCATATGAGTCCATTTTACCTTAATTATGTCTTTCAAGGCCCTATCTCCAAATACTGTCACATTCTGAGGTACTAAGGGTTAGGATTTCAATATATGAATCAGGGTGGGACACAATTCAGCCCGTAATATCAGCCTTATCCATGAAATAATTTCTTCCTGTGAAAAGATAAACTGAGGCTTATTTTAAAAATTTACATGTTTATCTGAGCAAAACTGATTTGAATTGGGCAGCACCGAACTGAAAGGATTTAGGAGCTCTCCACTGACAGAAGAAGAGGGCAAGCTTTTTAATAGAGAAGATGTGGAAGCAAAGCAAGGAAATTATTTGATTGGCTATAGCTTAAATGGTTGCATGGTTTGGGAGAGCCTAGTTGGCTGTTGGTGGCTAGTTGTTCTTCTCACTCTTGGAGCATTTACAGAAATTGACCCTAGCTTTGGTTTTAGTTTACATAAGTGGGCTGCCAAGATATTAGAATCACCTCAGTCTAATGGCCTCCTTGTTTGATTACTTAACACCTGATACGCACAATGACTACATATCCCAGTTTGTCCAGCACAGTTCCTTTTATGCCTGGTATTGGTATAAATATTAATGGACCTGCTCCCCTCTCTCAAAGGTGTCCTTGCCTGGATAACAAATTTATGATCACTTATTCACAAGAAACCCATGAATATTTTATGAAAGACTTATTAGTCATTCTTCAGCAGATATAAACAGATTTTATTCTGGTATTTAAGAAATTTAATAATTCTGGAGACGGCATAAATGTGTGATGCAAAATATCAGACTAGTAAAACTCAATTCCATTTGGCAAATATTGAATGTCAACCATGCCCAGCATCTGTACAAGACGCTGGAGATGAAGTAATGAACAGAATAATTCTATTCCTTACCCTCATGGAGTTTCTAGTATATCTCACAAAAGACAGATTGGAGGAACACAATTAAAATATACCAAGAGAATGTGAGAGAAGATGACATAAAAGAAAACAGATTAATAGAAATAATAGAAATTCCTAAAAAATAGAGTGAATAAAACAATCAATCATCAAAGATATTATGGGAAGGAAATGCAACTTAAAAATAAAATGATACTAGAAATTCAAAGTACTCATTGTGACATGAAACAAATTGCTATGTAAAATTATCAAATTTTAAGGAGGAAGAAAAATGATCTAAGTTCCTGGGTTTTTAACAAGGGTTAAATTTTAGACAAAATTTTGTACTTATGAATGAAGATGCATTTTTCTCATGAAAGGGTCACCCCCACAAAAATAATAACAACAAAAAAAACACATAGGTTTTCTTAAAAAGATCTCTGACTCCAAAATGTTTAAAGCCATTATTGTATTAGAGAGTGTCTTTCACAATTTTTTGTAATTTTTTTAAATTAAATTTATTGGGTGACATTGCTGAATAAAATTATATAGGTTTCAAGTGTGTAATTCAATAACATATCATCTGTATATAGCATTGTGTGTTTACCACACAAAGTCAAATCTCCTTTTGTTACCATGTATTTGACCCTCTTTACCCTTATATACCTCCCCTCCTCCCCCTTTCCCTGTGGTAACCACTAAACTGTTGTCCGTGTCTATGAGTTTTTGTTTGTTTGCCTCATTCATTTGTTGCTTTCAGTTTTCTATCCCACATATGAGTGAAATCATGATTCTCAACTTTTTCTATCTGACTTATTTCGCTTAGCATGATAATCTCAGGATCCATCCATGTTGTTGCAAATGGCAGTATTTTATCTTTTCTTAGGCTGAGTAATATTCCATTGTATATAAGTACAACATCTTCTTTATCTCATCATCTTATCGTAAGACACTTCAGGTGTTTCCATGTTTCGGCCACCATGAGTAACGCTGCTATGAACATCAGGGTACATATACTTTTACAGATAAACATTTTCAAATTTTGAGGGTAAATACCCAGAAGATGGATTACTGGGTCATGTGGTAATTCTATTCTTAGTTTTTTGAGGAACCTCCATACTGTTTTCCATAATGGCTGTACCAATTTACATTCCCACTAGCAGTGTATGAGAGTTCCTTTTTCTCCACATCCTCTCTAACATTTGTTATTACTTGTCATTGATAATTGCCATTCTAACAGGTGTGAGATGGTATCTCATTGTGGTTTTGATTTGCATTTCCTTAATAGCTAATGAAGTTGAGCTTGTTTCATATGTCTGTTGGCCGTTTGTACCTCTTCTTGGGAGAAATGTCTGTTCAAGTCCTCTGCCCATTTTTCCATTGAATTGTTTGATTTTTGTTGTTGAATTATATGAGTTCTTTGTATATTTTGGTTATGAGCCCCTATGGGAGTCGTTGTTTTGCAAATATATTTTTCCATTTAGTCTGTTGCCACTTTGTTTTGTTGATGGTTTCTTTTGCTATGCAGAAGCTTTTTAGCTTAATATAGTCCCATTCACTTATTTTTGCTTTTACTTTGCTTGCCTTGGAGGTCAAAGTCATAAAATCCTCTCTAAATCCAAGGTCCATGAGTTTAATACCTATGTTTTATTCTATGCTTGCAAAGGGGCATTGAAATAAGATATATGTAGAAGAAAAAATACTATTGTATGTATGAAACTCTTTTTCATAAACTTAATGGTTTTTCACAATTTTTAAAGTTGCTTTTTAAAAGAAAATTTATTCTCAAATTGAAAATCTGTTAAGGACTTAGGTATGACCTAGGAGGAAAAACACCTATCTTAAATATAACCATAGTTTTCTAATTTTTTCTGTTCTCCATGGCCACGATTTGTTTTAACATCCAACCCTGTTATGGTGGATTGTGGGAAATTCAGTCCCATTTCCCATAGTGTTTGTGAGACATGGGAGTACATATGTGGAGCAAATTACTTCTCCCCTCTTTCTCCAGACCCTGATTAGGTCTTTCGGACATATCTGGCCATCTCTACACCATCCTGTGCATCTACTGGTCAGGTCAGCTTCACACCAGTCATCCTCTAGGTCTCAGCGAATACTAGGCTATGATTGATAATAGCCACAGTGAATCTTGGAAGGAATTTTAACACAGCAAAGGTAACTCTAAGTTGGATGTGAGGACTTGCTGCTGCTAAGGCCTATCATCTCTGCCCTTTACAGAGATCTCCTAACCCCCTTCCTAAGCTTTTAGGCCCATGCTCCCGAGAGCAGTTTCCTGTCTTTCATTTCATTTCTCTCTCATGTCCCCACCCCCAGCCCCCAGCCCCAGACCCCTCAATCCTTCTACCTTCTCCAGCTCAAAATCATGGTATCCCTGAGAGGATGACACCAGCCCACAAATTTCATTATATATCCTATTATTTATGATAGTAATTTGGTTAAGCCAAATTTTCACCCTCTTTCCAGAAGGGGCCTTCCTTTGGTGTGTTTTCCTAAACAAAACAGCAGCCTCCATCACACCCTATAATGCAAAAGAAGATGCCATTTTTTAAAAAAATAAAGTACCCATTTTCTTTTTCTGCAGTAATTTAAGTAAACAGAAAAATAGTTTGGAGAGCAGATAATGATGAAACAAGAAGAAATTATAAGACTAAGAAAAGAGAGGAATGTAGTTGATTATTTTAGTTAATTGTTAGACCAAAAGCTGGGCTCATTTAAACTCCTTCATCCCACTAATACATGTCCCTAGATTAGACTATAGAAGCAGGGATCAGAGGAAGCGAGGAGGGAAAACCAAAAATGCAACTGCTTTTTCTCTTGTAAAAGGGATCCACGTTATTGAGTTTGTGAGACAAAATCTATGATTAACTTGGAAATAGTTGTGGTAGGTAATTCCATTTTAAATATGTTTTAAAAAATAGCATAATAAGAGACCCCTCTAGTTCAGGCTGTGGACAGCCAGGCACACATGAGGATGGTCAGTCAGACAGACTCACAGAGGGTGTGGGAATATACAGCCCGAGCGGGTGTTCCGTGCCCCCTTGGAGGGCTGGGTCAACGCTCAGAATTTTATTGGCTACTACCTGGAAATATAGGCCCTAAAAATGCCCACTTGTTTTGATGTAGAAGATGACTTAAATGAATGATAAAAATTAAGAAAGACATTTTAATTTTCTTATTGTCCACTTGGCATATGCTTCTGGGATAATATTCACCATGGTTTTGAATAACCTTCCAAACCTGGAAGACATCTATACCTCCTTGAGTTCATCGACAGTGGAAGACTTAGAGGTGAATTTTGACTCTGGACTTGACACAAAAAGTGATAGTATTTTGGAGGATTCCATAAGAATGACCAGTCCTGTCACTGTTATGACACAGCAGAGTGGAAACGTGCCATCTTGCATGATGGCACCAGGCCCCAGTTCAGAGCTGCACCCTGGACTCCTCATCAGATGCAATGTGCCCACTCCTCTCTGGGCTCCATATACTGCACCAAAGTCATCCCTCAGAACCTTTAGCCCTCCGGCACCACCTAATGCAGCCTGTCCCTGTGAACAGACAAATGAACCCAGCTAAGTCTTCCCAGCTGCAGCAACAGCAGCAGCAACAGCCACAGTGAAGTCGACCCATTTACTGCCCCAACTCAGGTGCTCGTTTCTCCAGGCTGGAGCCAGCTGCGTTCTAGAGCCCTTCAGCCTCCTCCAGCCCAGGGTTCTCTGGGCACAATGCCTGCAAACCAAGGGTTGAAGAAGGCTCCCTTGCCTGGCCCAATGCAACAGCAATTCCAGGCAAGACATCTTTAGCCTCGGCAGAGAATCCATCCCCAACTCTGTATTCCTTGGGCAGCCAGCAAGCCTCACAGGCCCATACAAACTTTGCTCAGATGAGCAACCCAGGCCAGTTCACAGCTCCTCAGATGAAGAGCTTGGAGGGAGGGCCCTCCAAGCCCCTTGCAGCAGCCCTACCTCACCAACGAGTCTGCTGCCTCCTCACCCTCCTCCCTCCAGCAGGAACCCCCTGCATCCTCCCCAATGGTTAACCAAACTCAGCAGCAGATAGGACCAAGGCCACCTCAAAATAACCTACTTCTCTAGGGATTTTAGCAGCCTGTCAGCTCTCTGGGTTGGAATCCTATGGTTCAACAGGGAAATGGGCCACCTAACTTCATGGCGATGCAGCAGCAACCACCAAACCAGGGGCTGCAGAGTTTACATCCAGGTCTGGGCAGAATGCCTAAATGCCTCCCACCTGGCTTCTCAGCAGGGTAGCCAATCTGAACTTTATGCAAGGGCAGGTGGCTTCGACCGGAACAACCACCCCTGAGAGTTCAGGAGCCCCTCAGAGGCAAGCAAATCGAAATGTCCAGCATGCAGATGGTCAAGGAGCTGGTCCTCCTAAAAACCGGATACAGGTGTCCCACAAACTGCCAAGTATGATGCAGACCAGTCTCTTGAGAATTCATAGCAACATGAGCAACCTGTAGGCTGGTAGTTCTGGGGTTCGTCAGATGAGCCTGGGCAACATACAAGGCCGACCCCAGCAAGGCCCACTGTCTCAGATGATGAGCATGCACCAGCAGACTGTGCCCTCCCAAGGCCAGATGGTCCAGCAACAAGGAAGCTTGAACCCTCAGAACCCTATGATCCTTTCAAGGGCCCTGCTTATGCCACAGGGCCAGATGATGGTGAACCCTCAGAACCAATATCTTGGGTTCTCACCCTAAAGGATGACCCCACCTAAGCAGATGCTCCCCCAGCAGGGCCCACAAATAATGGCGTCACATAACCAGATGATGGAGCCTCAGGAGCCAGTTTTACTCCAGCAGAACGAGCAACAGCTTAACCCTCAGAACCGATCCAATGTCATGCTCGGACCAGCACAGATAATGAGGTGACCATCTTCAACATCTAAGGAAAAACGGTGCAATTTCCAGGACAGATGTCAGGACAAATGCTACCTCACGAGCCTATGAACAACAGTTCTCTCAGGTGATGGGGATTCAGGGGCAGGTCTTGTGGCCATCAGGGCCTGGGCCATGTGGGCCCAGGCCATACATGGTGCAACAGCATGGTGATCCTGCCTCTACAGCAAATAACATGTCAGCTTGTTTCAAATGGTGCCTGATGTTAGCATACAGCAAACCAACATGCCCCCTCCCCCCCACACACGTGCAGGCCATGTAGAGAAACCGCCTTGGAAAACCACTTCTCGGGCCATGGGGTGCCTTTCAATGCACCTTTCCCTGGAGCACCCAGTGGAATCAGATGTCCTGGGATCAGAATCCAGGCTTCTCAGTAAATAGAGATGTCATACTAATGAGCCCATTGCTGGATGACAATAAGCAAAATAATACCAACATAAATAAACCAAAGTAGAAGAAATGCCCTCGGAAGAAGAAAGATAGGCAGCAAGCTCTAAGCACTCTGGCTACTCATCCAGCTGGTCTGGAGGAGGCCGATCCGTAGCCATTGCCTGGAGAACAAGGAATTAACTTGGAAGATTCAGGCCCTGAACTGCCAGAATTTTCAAACCGACCACCAGCCCCTTCGCAGAGTTTAGTTCTAGAGGAAACTCAGGCCACAGCTCTGAAGGGGTCTGTTGCCAGACCAGAACTCAAGGCAAATGCTGCCCTAGTCTCTGGACAAAACAGTGAACCCAAAAAGGTAACTGAAAGGTCCAAAACCCCAAGCCAGAGAAACTCCTGAGCTGAATAACCAACTGTGGCTTCTGAAAGTGTGGGAAATGGACATCGGAAGCGACCCTCTCAGCCTGCTTCAGCCTTCAGCTCTGCCGAAGGCATCACCAGCGTGGCACGATCCAAGTGAAGAAAATCTGAGTAAACAAACTGGATGGCGACTTGGCACTTACAAATGTGTGTGAATTTTACAAAAAAAGCAATTCAGAGCTGTAACTTTTTAAAATCCATTTCTGTACAATTAGTCATTTAAATAATGTTGCCCTTCGCCTAGTCCCTACAACCTATTCGGTAAAGTGCAACGAGGAAAGCAGAGTGTTGAACCCTCTTGGTGTTGACAGAGTTCAAGGTTTCTAAAATGTTGCCATGTATTTAGAGGAGCTAATGCAATTTTGTTATTAATTTTTGCATTTCCAAAGCAGTCTAGAGCACAGGGTGAGCATTTTTAGGTCTTCCAATGATGTGCGTGCTGTGGAAGTACTGTGTGAATTGCAGTAGTGTGGGCAAGAGAAATCTTCTCATTTGGAAATGTTGGAAATCATTTTATTATATAGTGTTTTGGATGTGTTTGTTGCAGAAATGGACCAGTGAATAGAAAAAAAAAACTAAGGGTTTGTAAACAAACAAATAAACAAACAAAAAGCATAATAAAAGTTCTAAAGTTACAAAACTAAAAAAAAAAAAAAAGTCTAGATAACAAATGCAATTACAGACAATAGACCCTCCCCCCAAAAAAGTGTAACTTTAAAAATAAAGCAAGTACAGAATGACGGATGATAAGACTAGAATAGCAATTATTTCTGTGAATGATGTCTAAATTATTCACCAAATATTGTTTATGTAAATAAAGAATACAATGCAGTAATTTGTGTTACTATAACATAACACTAAAACAGAAAAATAAAAACAAAAGTTTGAATAGGGAAAACAAGAAAAAAAAGAATATAAATTTCAAGTGGAATTTAAAGCAATATAGTAATAATAGCTAATATTTGTATAGTACTGATTTTATGTGCATGTTTTAAGTGAATCTCTTAAATACTTAATCCTCACAGAAATCATATGAAGCAAGTACTGTTATTATCTCCACTTTTAAGATAATGAGACTGAGGCACCTAAGGCTGGGTAGTTTGACTGAAGTCACACGTAAATAGTGGCTCTATTTCTTCTCCACAGACTGCTGATTTTTGTTCATTATTATTTGTGTCAAATTCAAAATAAAACAAGAACATAGAGAAAATGAATGATTAATAATTGGAAAAGGTTGATTTTGTCAAAATTTATAGACTATATATAAGGATTATTCATTTTTATGTGCACATTATTAACATACCAAAATTACCCATATAACAGAAAACAATGAAAATTATATAAATTCAAAATGCAGAACATTTGAAGAATATATTTTCAGGTCACTATTCGATGAAACTATTCTAGAAAAAAGTAAATTTAGGTAAAGAAAGCTGACCTATTTGTAATATATATATGATATATATATAATATTATATGTACTATATATATATACATTTATACTCTGAAGAAACAGCTGGGTCAAGAAATCATGAAAAATTAAAACAAGACTAAATTAAGAAAACAATAATAGATTGTTTCTAAAATGATAAAAACTTAACCTATGTGTAAGTTGAAACTCTATGGAATGAGGCATCTATCAAAGTGAATTTAACAGGTTTGAAAATATTTTTCATGTAATTAAAATATGGAAAATAGATTAAGCAACTATTCAACTTATTATCTTAGGAAAATAATTTTTAATTACCTGAAAGGAAAATTTAAGGAAAAAATTACGATAATAAAAACAAAATTAAATTGCATATCAAATAAAATTTTACAGGGAAGCAATATACCATATGTCTTTAGCTATGTTCTTAATTTTATAAGATTCTGCACAGATTTTAAATAGGTTGAGATAACTGGTGAACATTTTTTCTTCTGAAAGCACCTATAGGAATATTATACCATTCTTTCAAAATTTCTTATTACAACCTTATAACTTAGATATTTTAAGGAACCTAGATAGGAATTCCCTAAATTTCTATTCTCATTCTTAAATGTATTTTCTTTTCTGCTTTACAATTACTTTTCAAATATGTGAAGCTTACATTCTGCCATTTGAGAAAAATAATCGAACCTGACAAGTTTTCAGTGAAGTACTAAGAAATAAAGATAGGTTACTTAATAATAAAAGCTAAGAATTTCAGTAAGCAAATACTTACTTGTTCAGGGAAATTTATAAATTTATAGTGGAGAAACATGGCAGACACCACCTTAATCAAATAAAGTTAACACAACCAGCAATAGGACAAAGCCCAAACCATGTGTCTGCTGACATGAGGTACTAAGAACACAGTATTAATTCTGTGTCACTGCTGCCAAAGGTGATTCCAGAATCTAATCATGAGAAATGATCAAACACAAACTGAGGGACATTCTATAAGATAGCTGGCCTGTCCTATTCAAAAAATGGCAAGCTTATGAAAAATGACGAAGTCAAGAATGGTTCCAGCTTAAAGGAGATGACAGGCATGAAATAGACATTATTGGGGAAAATGGCAAAGGTTAAATAAGATATACAGATGAGATAGTGGTCTTATATCCATGTTAATTTTCTGGTGTTGATGATTCTATAAGAGAAAATTATGTAAAAGCAATGAAACTGTGTAAGAGAATGCCCCCAAATAAGGTATTTTAAAGGTATACTTCAGATAGAAGTATAATAGAGGAATGATCTGATATGAACAAAGAATTAAGGACCAAAGAATTTTCTAACAAACATTGTCTAGAAAACAACAACAATACTGTGGGAGAAAAGGAAAACCATAAAGAACTAAAATGCTCAACAATATCAAACAGGTCAGATGTGTTTGGAGTTCTAAGATTTTTGTATCATTTGGAGGTTGATAGGATATTTATTGATTTCAGGCTCTAAGAAGCTAAGTGCTCATAATAGAAAGTTAAAGGTAACTACTAAAATAATAGAAATGTGGTATATAATTCCCCAAATGTATAGTGAGAAGAGATGGAATGAAAAAAAAAATCAATCCCCGCCCCCCAAAAAAGCAACAAGGGATGAAAAAGGAACATTGAAAGAAAGCAAAAACAAAACCACAGAAATGAATTCGAAATATTAATAATTATTGTGGATATAAATGAGGTAAATGCTCCAGTTGAAAAATTGGCAGATTGAACTAGTTAATTTGTTTTTCTCAGAGTGAATTTAAAAACATACACACACAACTCAGCTATATCTTATTCATAAGAGGCACATCTAAAACATAATGATCCACAATTTCTGAAGGGCAGAGTAGTAAAAGATTCTCAACTGAACAGAAGCCAGTGTACTTATACTAGTATCATACAAGAGAAATTTAAAAGTCAAAGGATGGCAAAAGATATTCCTAAACAAATGAAAATTGATATACTCACATTAGCATCATACGAAGTAAACTTTAAAGCAAAAAAAGCATAATTAAAGATAAGGTTATGACATAATTTTTAAAATAGTAATTCACCATATTTTGGAGTTAGATGTATTGAAAACAAAACTTCAAAATCTACAAGCAAGAATTGATAGTTATGCAAAAGAAATAGACAAATCCAAAACATAATGTTTAATCATACATCTCAGGAATCTCATGGCTCAAGCTTACAACAAATTTATATATTTATTAAAAATATCGACTGTGCTAAAATGTCACTATGTTTGAATGCTTTCACAAAAACTAATAAGAGACTCTGCAAAAATACACTCTGGACAGAAGTGAAAAAGTAAGAAGAAACAGGACAATACCATTTCAGACATAATTCTCATGTAATTAATAATTGTTGGAAAATGAAGTTTGGCATCATTCAGAATTATAAATACATCCATGGAGACTGAGTATCACAGACATGAGGTGCACTGTGGCCACAGAACTACTTCTCATACTTATAAATAGTTTTATATTTTAGCTATGAATGTTAGTTACTAGAGCCAAACTTAGCCTTATCTTAACTAGTAGAATTTTTTGTACATTGAATCACTGCGTCCCTTACATTTTCTGGGCCTGTTCATTTGCAGATAGGAGTAAAAATCATAACCAGGTTCGTCATGTCATACATTCACGTGTGATGCCCAATCTTTATTATACTCTCCAATTTCTTTAAGATAGGAATGACTCAGCAGGGCCATGTAGATGAGGAAGTTCCTTGGGGAGATCACAGCCTCCACCATCTTCTATTCCATTTTCTTATCCGGCTTCATGAGGTCCTCAATACAGAATATTGAGGCTCTGCTTCCCTGGGCTTCCAGTCAGTGTTTTGTTCTCTTTACTACCTAGTACTTGGGTACTTTTAACCTCTCTAAACCTTGGCTACTTCCCATGTAAAATGGAAGTCATAGTATCAAATTGGTTGCATTGTTGTGAATCTTAAATGAGATGCCATATTTAGAAAGCTTTTACCCAGAGATATTAATTAGTACTCTTAGGACTAATTTTTCACTCATTAACCTTCTAAGCAAGAGATTAGATAAGAGAGCTAAGACCTATGGTCTCCATCCAACGTCAATGTTCACCTTATCTCAGCTGTCGACTCTTCGTTCCCTCAGTCCCTGCTCTGGGTCAGAGTCTGGGTGACTGAGATGCCAGGCTTACCAGCCAGGGGATCGATATTATGCTTTTCTTTTTATAGCCAGTGCTGTTGCTATTGTGTCGTTTTGTGTCCACTGAACGCCAGATCATTATTATTATCATCATCATTGCAACTGATGACAATAATAAAACAATCTCTCAGGCTTTCACGGGTGATGTCAGCTCTCCTCAGGCTGTTTGGCTGTTTCTGTCCTATTTTCTCAGTCTGATCTAAAACAGATCCCTGAGCTGTCTCCTAGTTGGTAATGTATTCCCTAACGCATTTGATTTCGCTCATTTTTCCCCTCCAGATTTTAAATGATGAACAAGTTTTGTACAGAGCCTTCCCAGAACTGATTTAGTTTAGATTCAGTAGCAGTCTTGCAGGATCATGGAGAGACTGCTAAGTTTAATGCCACAATCATCTCAGCTCCTACAGAGTATTCATTTCATTGTCAGCTGGTGGGAACAGGCAATTGCTGTGGTATAAGGCTGATTCCCTTCAGTAATGAAGCAAGGCACTGGGACATTTTCATTTCTGAATTCCAAGTGAGTACATATTGTTATTTCAGATGCTATTCCAAGAGCTATCATTTGCTGGAGTGCATCTGGTACCGCATTTATTTACAGCATTCTAATTTTTCTTTAAAACTTAGGGAATGTAGGAAGAAACTGAGGTTATTGATTTTAGATATGTACAGCTCAGCTAGTAAGATATGGCCAAGTTATATTCTCCAAGGGAAAAATGCTCAATTTCTCATCATTTCTAATACTCAAGACAGCATTAGAAAGAATCATTGAAAACAGGTAATGGACAATCAGCTAGAGGGTTTATTGGATAGCAGAGGGACATCCAAGTCCCAGGGAGAGAAAATCAAGTTGTAAGAGGTGAAGTGCTACCATGCAGTAATAATGGGAAATTGTGCAACTTTTTTACATTGATACTGAAACATCTCTTATCCTGCTCTAAATGAGATGGTGAGCAATATTTTCTTGTTTAAAAAAATAAGGGACAAGAAATTGGAAGAGTTGTGAAAGTTAATGATAATTGTCTTGCCCTAAAAAAAAGCTTAAAGGAGAAGAAAAGTGTAACAATACTGAAAAATGAATTCAATATAATTAAAAAAGTAACTGAAGATATTAAAAGACAACCACAGATCAGAAATTAAAAACCTTAGGACTAGAAATTGTTAGCAATAGCTTACAATGTTAGATAAAAGTAGAGTAATATTTTTAAGAAGCTCAAAGAAGAATATGTTAGCCAAGGGTTTTATATGCTATCCTTCAATTTTCACAGCTATAGAAAACCCATTTTAACCATCGAGAACTCAGGGAAGTTGCACTGACAAGTTCTTCCTGAAGAATATGCTAGAGAATAGTCTTTATCTAATCAAGAGATAATTTTAGCAAAAGGACTTCTGGTGAATATTGTTGCATACATTTAATTGTACATCTAAGAGTAAAATAAAGATGAGAATGAAGGTGGAAAATTAGAATGTAAATGTTAAATGCTCTGAATAAATAGATATACTACAACTAAAAAATGGGAGAGGAAAGTATAAAGTTAGCAAAGGTGCAAAAAAAGTTATGATAACCCTTAAAATACATATATACAAAATTAAATTTTAACAAACAGAAAATTATTCCATATTCTTAGAAAGAATAAATATTATAAAAATGTTAATTCTATACAAGGTAATATAAGACCTTATCAGTGCTAAGTACACCTAACAGGAAAATTCTTCCTAAATAGGAAAGCAAGGGGATGGGTTGGGGGGAGGGAGCAAAAATAACTAAAAAAATGGGGCTTAGGAAGAGATTATTAAATCTCTTGAGTGATGACTTGTAAAGCCCTGGATTTTTTGGTGCAGTGAATTCATTTTTACTTTCTGAATGCATTGAGATTATATTGGGCAGTATTCTTTATATCATGCCAAAGGTAGTACATTTAATTATATCTATTCTATTAGCAAATATTTTTAAGTATGTACCTGCTTTTGCTTAGGTTTTGGCTTTGTGCTAGGGATACAAGTAATTAACAAGATCGTTAGGGCTCTTTCTCTTGGGGAGACCATTATAGCAGGGGAGAAACATACACTTAATTAAGCCCTCAATTAATTATTTAATGATAATTGTGATAAATACCTCAAAGTGCAGGAGCTATGTGCAATGGAAGGCGGTACACAGATGATCTGACATGAAATGAGGTTCAGAGAGATTCCTTGAATCACTCAGAATTATACAGTTTAGAGGTAGCAGAGCAGAAATTTGAATCCAGGTGTAATCTTCCTCTGATATACTACATTTACTCTCTCTAACTACACAGCTATAATAGTGGCACAAACTGCCATGTGAGCAAGAAAGATAGTATATTAGTTTTCTATGGCAGTTTTAACAGTTACCATAAACCTAGTGGTTTAAAACAACACACTGTGTTATCATACAGTTCTCTAGAATAGAAGTCCAACAGAGGTCTCATGGGCTAAAATCAAGGTGCCAGCACATCTGCATTCCTTTCTAGAGGCTCTAGGGTAAAATCTGTTTCCTTGCCAAATTTTCCATGGTTAAGAGGCCACCCACATTCTTTGGCTTGTGGTCTCCTTTCTTCATCTTCAAAACCAGCAATGATGGGTCCAGTCCTTCTCACATCACATCACTCGGACCTGCACTTCTGCTTCCCTCTTTTACTTTTAAGGGCTCTTGTGATTACATTGAGCCCGTGCAGATAATCCAGGATAATTTCTGTATTTTAACGTCAGCTGATTAGCAAACTTAATTTCATCTGCAACCTTGGGAGGGTAAGGAATACAAAGCACAAAGTGACAACTTTATACAGTACATTGGCTTCCTTAAAGTCTCAATATTTTACAGCACAAGCGTTCACCAGTATAAAACTCTTTAAAATATGTTTTAATACTTTAAAAAATAGACAAAACAAAAGACCCTTAACTTGTCATTTTTAAGGCAAACTGGAAAGTAAACTAGTGGATAAAGGAAGAAATAAATTCCTTATCCTGTCTTTCCTATGGTATTGATAGAGGAGATATTTCTTTTTATAAAGGAATTCTAGCTAAAAAATGAAGAAGAAACAGTAGAAGTAAAGAATCACCATTATGAAACTCTTAATAGATTGTTGGAGCTAGGCAATAATGATCAATGACTGTAACATCACTAAAATAGATACTGTTGGACATTTTGTGCCCCAGTGGAAAAACATTGCCTCTTTAAAGTACTCTAGAAAAAAAAAAAATGACCTTGATTCTGCTCAGGCTTTTAGATCCAACTACCAATTTAAGAACTATGGAGTTCAGAAGAACATGTTAAATGGCACTAGTGGGTACAATGACAACGTTCAGACAATAGGGCAAATGCTGTAGTTTCTTCAACAATTAAGTTGGAAAGGGGAAGATAGAGGAGGAACTGATAAATTAACAGACTGAAGAGATATGTCTGTTTTAAGGCTAAATAATATTCCATTGTATATATATATATATACCACATTTTCTTTATCTATTTATCTGTCAATGGACATTTAGGTTGCTTTCACTTCTTTTATGATAATGCCACAACGAGCATAGGAGTGCAAATATTTCATTTTGCTAAGAGGACATTTTGCTAAGTGAAATAAGCTAGTCACAGAAAGACAAATACTACATGATTCTACTTAAATGAGGTATCTAAAGTAGTCAAACTCGTAGAAGCAGAAAGTAGAATGATGGTTGCCAGGGACTGGAGGTCAGGAAAATGAGTCACTGTTCAAAAGATAAAGTTTCACCTATTTAAGATGTAAAATTTCTAGATATGTGCTATATGACATTGTGCTTCTAGATAATAATATGGTATTGTGCACTTAAAAATTTAAGAGGTTATAGCCTATGCTATGTGTTTTTTAATTTAAAAAGAAAACAAAGATCTGTCATCATTTGCATATTTTGATGACAAATTAATAATTTAAGTGATGACTCTATCAAATATAATATTCATCTTTTTTGCATTTGTTATAATCTTTCCAGATATCTTATTTAATCTAGTTAGCCAGTCTATTATCCAAATAGTTCTCATTAAAACATTTACCTTTTTACTTTGTAGGTAATGATCATATTCCATGATGACACTCCAATTCATAAACTGAGTTCACTGGTAAAGACCTAGAGTTTAATTATTAATACACCAGTCAATTATTTTTCATCCATCTGGCAAAATTATGCTGTAGTTGATCTATCTACAGGAAGTTATACGACCTTTAATCTTAGAACCTGTACAAATACTAACTAGATAAAACTTAGCACCATGATCTATGAATCATTTTACCTGTCTGCCTTGGCTCCATCTATCAAACCACAATGTTTTATGGCCATTCAGATGACTTGTTTTTGGAACAGGGCTAATAATGTTCACTTAAAAGAGAATTAAAAGAGAATTATAGAGATTTGTGTATTTAAAAATGTTTTAGTCCTTGACAGAGAGCTTTGACTTATGATTTCAAAGCATTTCATAGTATTATTAATTAATGAAATAATTTTAATTCTAAGCATGTTTGTAAGATATTTGTGACATATATTATTAACAAGCTTCACAGCTAAAATAAAGCCTTTGGGGGTTTGCCGTGTGGTAGGAAATGAGAAAACTTTACTAAGTATGTCTGTAATGACAATATTCATTCTTTAATATGGATCCTTTTGAAAGTTTCCAATTTAAATTAGTTTCTCCTATCTTTTCTCTTTTAACAACTCATGGAAACAAGTGAAAACAGCAAAGTCTGACGTAGATAACAAATATGAACCAGCACAAAGACGTTAAAAAGAGTGACAGCCGCATCAGTTACTTATACAGGACCGTATTTTGTTTTCTAACTTCAAATTTTACATACTGCATTAATATTCTAGGACTTCGAAGCTAGGATGGACGTCAGAGCATCAAATTCACAAGTTATTTTATCCCTTCGATATCAGATGATATAGGTTGCTAGGCCACATGAGCTTCCTCATTGCTTTGAGCAGTGAGGTTTAGATGATTTACTTAAAAGATATACTTAGAATGATTTGTCTATACTCTAGTCCCACCTTAGAAACCCTAGTATTTGTATTTAAAGCTGTTATCACAGGAGTATTCATTTGACCTATTATTGCAGGAGCAAACTTGAAGAAGATACTTCGGAAGTAGTGGTTATAGACTTGCGCTGTTTTCGTCACATGCTTAGCCCCAGGCACTGCTGTTTGTGAACCCTGGGTTTACAGAAGGCTTGGCTGACTACACTGGCACAGTCTGTGGAGGCAAAACACTTGCTCCTTATGTAAAACTATCTGGTAAAAAGAGTGTTCTTGGGCCCATGACCTCATTAGTATGGTACTCTAATCAAACAAGTGACCTTTGAAATACAATCATCATACCCAGTTGCCTACTAGAGTGACCCTGAGGAGCTGAGGACCAAGAAATTTTTTGAATCGAGACCTTGGCAGTGGCTGATGAACTGTTTCAGTTCTTTTTGCTACTGAAATTCTCTCCTTTTAGTTCACTTCTTATGGCATTAAAAATATAGGGCTGCTTTACTGAGCTATGACCAAGAACGATTTTTACTTATAGTCTCCATCGTAATGGCTGGTTTTATTGCCTTAAATATCATCCATATCCCAGAGATCTTAATAATTTGGGAGTGAAGTTCCTAAATGAAGAGGAAAAACAACCTGTACAACCTGTATGATAATCTATAAAACTATAACAGTGACCATTTTACATTTGGCTTAAGTTTCATAACGTTCAATAATTTCTTCACAAAAAATTCTCTGAGAATATGGGAATACCTATCTTTGTAAAAAAAAAACTTAATTTTTCTCCATTATAACAGGAATGTATGTCTATTCATTTCAAATAATTCAGAAAATGCAAAAACATATAAAGAAGAAACATATAAAGATATGAATAAGATCTAATCGGAGTTTTATATTTAGGAGTAGGAAAGATGAAGGATTATTGCTTAAATATTAGAAATATCAGAAATATGCATGTTTCACAAAAATCACAAACCTGGGTTAACATGGCAGAGGCACCAAGACAGAGTTTTGAGAAATATATGATTTCAGGTATGATCCGGAAATATAGTAGCACTTTCCCATATGGTTGAGAACAACATTCTGAATCTCATCGTATAATTTCAAGTCTACATTTGTATTTTGCTTTAAGACACTTTATTGCTGGGCTGGTTATTGGTACTTATGCATAAATTAATTGCCAGTTTTATGGTGAGCTCTCCATATCCTTGTTGCTACATAAAAGCTAAACAAAAGGAAGATAAAATACAGATGCTGTTTATGTCAGCAGTCAGTAAAAATGAGTGTGCTGCTGAATGAGGATTGAACCTGGCAGTTTACAAATCCTGGCAGTCAAGTTTGATGTAGTTAGAGGAAGTCTTGAGGCATATCAGGTACTCTAGCTTTTAAGTTGTATGTTTTAGACTGAATGTTGCAGTAACAACTTGTCGACTTTGGAGACTGTCTAAAAAATACAGGTGTACTCAAAACAAATTTTCCTGTAGCAGACTAAATTTACCAGAGATTTATAATCCAAATTCTTGCCCTAAACAAGAGTCTTAGTTAGGTCTGGTGATTATAATTCAAGAATGCTAAATATGTACCAAAATATTTTAAAAATTTGTCAAATAATGTCCAATTTACCAGTGGAAGAATTAAAGGCTAGAGAAGTGACTTTCAAGATGACATAGATAATTACTGATAGAGCTGTGATAGGGACCCATGACTCTTGACACCTGGGGAGTCTATTAAACAATATAATGTATTAGCCATGTCTTTTGTTTTCTGTATTCTGAAGTTTTGACATCTGAGGCCTTTCTGATTCTGAAGAGGCTGCCCCTTCTAGAGTTAACCAACTCCCTAAAGACAGCAAGCAACTTGTTCAGCATGGTTTTCAATCACAAACCATTCACTCCAGGGCCCACGTCCCTAACCATCTCTTCTATTGGGCTCTCATACTCCCGGTCACTATCCACCTGCCGTAATCACCCAGGACCAGATACTGGTCATCTAGGGACAGTTCCTCTGCCCCAGAGCCCAGTGAAATTATTCAAACTCGCCAGCCTTAAGGCTATTTACCCTGTCTAGCCTGTTCCTTCCTGTGGAAACCACAGTAAAGGCTTGTTCTCATATTGCCCCTCTCTGTCTGCCTCCTGACTGACCCTGATGCTTCACAGTGTGTTCCACCCCCTGCGATGGCATGGTCATTCCCTGCCATCTTTTCAATGGCAGTCATCTCCTGATCTGTTGGCCTTGTCATACCTAAATAATAATTTTAAAAATCTATACATTAAGACACATAGACCCTTATTTACCATGGTAGACTTCGATTATGCCGCTAGCACCAAATGGGCATCATGTGCAAAGAGAACAAATCATTGCCTCCGTTTCTGCTTTATACCAATACCATATCACCTTCCATCATTCAAGTAGATCTAAGAGAGGCCAGTGCTATGCCTGTTATAATATTGTGTGTATATTTTAATATGACCATAATAATATATTATGAAATGTTTACAAATGAGGTACATAACTTTCCCTTCAAGTTATCCTTTTTCTCCTCCGGATTCATGTATGTTTGGCAATTGGGGTTTGACAGGAGAGTCTCTAGTGAACTGCTGCATCTAATTCAAAGCACATAAGACATGTGGCCTTGTGGCTTTGTTTTGGTAGTCCTGGGATATTTATGACAAAGTTCTGGTAGCATGCCAGAAATGAAAGATGTGCCTAAATCCACACCATTCACAAATTTTATCTCCGTGACCACATGGAGGGTTCACCACCAGATCAGAAAACAGGAGGAGGACTCTGGGGAAAGTCAGAAGGACTTGGAAAAGCATTTGGGAATTCTTTGGAATTCATTTGGGAAAGTTTTCATATCAGAATTTAGAAAAATCATTTTAAACCAAAGATTTGTCGAAAAATTGCTTTCACCTATTAGGTTGAACTGCAGGAAATTTCTATTTTTGTAGGTGAAAATGGTTAAATATTGGCAATTCCCTATGATGCAACCTATTAGTAGAATAAGCAGTGGTTTTCCCTGCCAAGCACTGCTTTTTATCAATGTAAGAACTAGAAAAATCAGCTGTAATAATCAAAGACAAATTCTTACTTATATTTTATTTATCATCCGAATCTATAGATGGAAGATTATAGCATAATTTTCACTGGCAAAGTCTTACAGGCACAGTGCCTCTTGCCTCTATCAATGAGTGAGGAAATCAGACAGATCAACACTGCAGGACTAAGAAGACAGAAGTTCACACTTCTGTTTTTCAGAATAGGGCTTATTTTCTGCTTTGGTATTATTACTTAGCTTTGTCATCTCCAATCTGACAATTACCAAATTTTCTAGTAGCTTCTACTGATAGTCTGATAACTTTATATCTTCCTCTAACATTTACAGATAGTGAATTTCATATAGTTATAAGAAAACACCAACTATTAAATGATTGCAGAAGTTTCCTCAGTATTTTTCTCCCTGACATTATATTTTAATGGCATAGAATTTGCAACATGAGTAGAACAGCTAGTAAATAAAGATTATATTAGTAAAGATCTGTGCCTCCTCAAAGGAAAAGTAATCGATTGAAGTGAAAAAGAACTTCTGCGGTGTTTTTCTTAAAAATAACATTAGCAGAGCAAACCTTCCAGGTGTTTTTCTATGCCACAACTACCTCTTCTAGGCTTGGGTGTCAAAAGCACCTTGTGTTCATATGCACTCACTCTCCTTCCTCCCTCCTGACATTCAGACAGCTGCAGAACTGTAATAAATTCAATTTGTCAGACAATGTCATCTGGTCTGATTTACCTTTGTGCAATTTCTCAGTATTGCATTGTGAATTAATGTCTACTTATTTTGGATTCATATGTTTGAGAGCAAAAACATACTTTCTAATTGCCTGCAAACTTAAAATCCCTGAAAGTCAGAAACACCACGGTCCTGGCCAAACAAACTGGCAGCTCCACACCATTAACTAAGCTCTCAGTGATGACATTGACAATCTGGCCAGCTGTCACCTAAGAGTTAATCAGTCTTAAATAAACAAATGCCTGAAATGAAGTCAGTCACTTTTCTTACTCCAGTCAGTTATTAAGATGACCAGTGGTGTCAGCCCACAAATTTATTTCTATTATCAGAGGTAGCGATGCCTTGAGGGTTTTTTGTTCACAGAAAACAAGGCATTTATTAACAAATGATATGCTGAAGCATGTTCAAACTCCTGGCTAATTAAGAAAAATTTAAGCTCAAAGAAAAATTTATGAAGATTTGTGATATTAAAAACTAGAAGCGTCATAATGCAGCAAGCACAAAGCAGAAAGTGAAGAGGAGGAAGCACTCATGCTTGAGAGGTGCAGAAGAGGGAAATTTTAGGAAGATCTTAGTAAAAGCTGAGCTTTCGCAATAACAGAAACTAACGTGTCCAGGAAATCTGTCCCCAAGCAGGCTGGACACTGGCATCATGAGATCACTGGGCTGTATAATAAAATGCTATTCTCTGGCATTACGTCACTATCTGTGTTTATTTCGAGAATTCTCTTGGTTTGTCTAGTCCTTTTTTATGCTATTATTTCAATTGAGTGATTATTCAATATCCTGAACCTTGGTGCTCAGAATTACAGTCTTCTTTTTCAACAAGGTGGTACTCTAGGCCCTGACATCTGGTAATAAATGAGCATATGTTGTAAACATACATACTAATAAAGACTCTTCATTTTAATTATAGTTGTATGTCTACTTAAAAAGCCTGCAACCAATTTTTCTTTTTAATTGCAAGATTAATTTTTTCCAGTTTTATGGAGATCAGCTAACATATAACATTGTATAAGATTAAAGTGTACAACGTAATGATTTAATATATATATTAATGAGCACCACAGTAAGTTTAAGATCCATCAGCTACAGTTCCTGAATCACCACACCGTGGTACGTGGTTTGTCAATGTCTTAGCTTAGGTTTCCTTTCTTCCTCATAAGATTCTGGCTTGTTCAACCTTTTCTCTCTACTATACTTACACTTGGTTTTTACTTAAATGATATCATTATCTAAGCAAGGAGGTTCCCCCCGCCCCCGTTCTTGATCCTATAAAGACCTTTAATGCGTTTTCTGATGACTTTTAGGTGGTTATTATCTTTTTTTCCTGAGGCAATGGAATGTTCTTTTCTAGCTGTGAGTTCACTAGTATGAATCCCCATTCATACTCTATTCCTAGAGGTCTCTTCATCTCTTGCACCTACTGAGTACCCTAACTTCCGGCCTTTGGGCAGAAATTCTGAGCAGCAACTGATGTGTCATCCATTAGCCCACTGGTTTTGGGGAATGCTGTTTTCTAAGTTTCTGCTCGCTGGATACTTCGTGCTCTTGAGTGATTACTTTTCAGATATCTGTATGCCTTTTCCCTTTCGTTTGTCAGATTGAATCTCATTTTGTTCATTTCCATTCTCATTTCCAAACTCTGGTGAGAAATTTACATCATCTTTCTTTCCATGTTAGGTTTATTTAACAACTTTCCGTTTGTAAAAATATTGTTTTTGAGAAATTCCTTTCCTATTTTAGATTATTCATAAAGACAAAGCCTGTTCTCTTCACTTGAACTTCTGTAGAACATTGTTTATGCTTCTCCCTCTCCTAACCTCCCAGACAGCCTTGCCTATGATTAGTTGTGTTCATTTTCCCTACTAGATTATGTGTCTTTAGGTCAGAGAATATGCAGCTTTGCATTTTCCACAGAGACAATCATAATGATTTTCACACAGAAGGAATTTAGTCAAAATGTGGGAATTACATTATTATGAATATTTGTAGTGTACTATGCAAAAGCCTCCTTAGAGTTAGACATCTTGCTATGCAAGCTAACACACAGTTTGTATTTTTTTCCTTCTCATTGTCTTTCAGCTGATGTTTACCGCATGTGCTTATGCAAATTAATTCGACTTAACACTGTTTTTATAGTTCTGGTTGCTGCATTATGTCTTTTAATGTCCAGGCACACAATAAGTGTTACATTTGTTTTAATCACAACATGGAATTCAATGGAGAAGTTTTGTTTTTTTAAGTTAATTGGGCATTTTCATCCTGGTGTTTAAGATTCTGCTTGCTTTTGTTTCAAGATATTTAAATGTTTTCCCTTGGCATTTTCTAATTATTACATAAATTAATACCAGAAGATATAGAGGAGCAATGTTTTAGCCTTTTCTCTTACTTTGCCAGGAGCCTAAAGTGACTATATTAGCTTTGAGGATGCTCTTCATAATTTTACTTTCGTTTTCTGTGATAACGTAGTCTCTTAATTTCAAATGTAAAACAATTACACTATTTAAAAATATGAAAAAGCATAAATAAAAAAATAAAAATTACATAATTGAAAGATTGTCATCATTAATGTTTTAAGAGTATATTCTTCCATTTTTAATACAATTTTTTGTTTCATAATTTACTTCTTTCACTTAAATACATACGAGACATTTTTAAGTCCTTAAATAGTCTACAAATCATTTTCAATATTTTTTATTCTGATATTTTGGTATATCATGATTTGCTTTGACAATCTTCTAGTTTGAGATATAAAACACAGTTTTTCTTATTGATGTTTTTATAAATATCAGTGTTTTACCTTTATGATAAATTCATTTTTAGTGATTGGGCAGCCTTAAGTGTATAGAAAGGAACCGTGGCATAGACTACTGTGAAGTTTTGTTATTTATTTGTTTGTTTGTTTGTTTTACTTACGGAACCACTCAGTCATTCTCACCGGTAAGCCTACAGTCTGGCCCAGCAATTTTTAGACATCAATATTGTGTTTCTTTTACAGAGCACCATTATTAGAGCTAGTCAAAGTACAACTGCACTGAGGCATTAGTGTACCCAGAAAGAAGTGAATGAATCCTCCAATCTATAGTGTGACATGGAGAGATAAGTGTAGTTTTTATTAATATTTTATAGTTATGATAATGTAACTGTTGGTATTAAGCTAATGAAAAATTAATATGTAATTAAATTGGGAAGATGGGGATAGAAGAACTGGGTATCCTGGTGTAAGAGTGCGTTCGTTTGCTAGGATTGAGTTGTGTTTGCTAGGTTTGTGGTGGATAAAATAAAAATGTGAAAGAAGACTGGCTTAAATAAACTATAGACTTATTTCCTCTTGAGATATAGACTGCCCAGACTGATGTTAAAGTTCCACCAAGTAGTTGGGGACCCGAACTTCTTTCAAATCAATACCTTAATCACACTAGTCCTCATTGCCCAGAGTGGCTGCTGGAGATCTACCCATGATGTCTACATTCCAGGAAGCAGGAAAGAGGAAGGAGAGAAAAAGAAACCACTTTTCTATTTTTTAATTTCATGATTGACCATAACAATCATATAAAAAAAAGTGCCACATCATGAGTATAGATCAATAAATTATCACAAAGGAAACTCACCTAAGTAACCACATTCCAGATGTAGGAATAGAATATCACTAGCATCATAGCAGCCCTTCTTATGCCCTCTCCCAGTCTCCAAAGCCTCCTCCTCTTCTCCAAAGATAAATAGTATTTCCATTTCTGCCATTATAGGTGAGCTTTTTCTATTTTTGTATTTTCATAAATGGAAACATACAGTGTTTATTCTTTTCTATTTAGATTCTTTCATGCAACATTATTTTTTGAGAACTAATCCATGTTCTTATAAGTAGCTACTTTCTATTCAAGTACTTTCAAAGCCATTTTTGTTCTTCCAGCTTCCATCGTTCCTGCTGAGAAGTCACCAGTAATACTTGTTGAAATTTTGAAAGTAATCTGTCCTTTATTCTCTTTGTCTTTGATGTTGAACAGTTTTGTTACAATAGGCCTAGGTCTGGTTTTCTTCAAATTTATCTTGCTTGAGATTTATAGTAATTCTTGAATCTATGAACTGATATCTTTCATCAGTTTTGGAAACTATGAACTTTTATCTCTTCAAATGTTGCTTCTGCCCCTTTCTGTTCCTCCTCCACTGCTACTGCTGCTGCTCCACCCCCTCCTACCCACACCTCTTGCACTCCCTCCCGCTCCCTCTCCTTCTAGGATTCCATTATGTATACATCAGTCAGTGTAGATGCCCCGTGTCTCTTAATCCTTTCTCTGTTTCCCTCATTTTTCTCTATTCTTGATTTTGTCTTCTGACCTACTTTCTACTTCACTTATTTGTTCTTAACCTGTAAATAACATGCCACTAATCCATTAATTGAGAACTTAATATAAGTTATTCTATTTTTTAGTGGTAGAATTTTTGTTTGGTTCTTTTCATAAGTTTTTGCTGAGATTCTCAATCTTTTCTTTTATCCATTTCAACATGTTAGATATAGTTAATTTGTCAGTATAATCTAAGGATTAGAATGATGCTATCTTCTTCAAGAGAGAATTTAGTTTTGCTCCTGGCTGGCAACTAGGGTCAATAGCAATCCTGGATCATTTAAATACAATGAAGAATTAGGATGATTTGAAGCTCAATTTCCTATAACTTTCTGTAAGGCCTGGTCTATTTCTGTTTCATCCTTTTGCTAAAAGTGTATTTCCTCATAGCCCCAATCTAACGTCTCAGTAATTTATCAGGACTGCTCGTTTTGGAGGGTCTTGTATTCTAGTTTCTATTGCTTTAGCCCAACAACTGTCCCAAAAACAATGCTCAGCTTCTCAGAACTTTTCTGGTGTAATAATCAATTTTCAGTGCAAACAATAAAGTAGAAACATTTATAGAGCATATAGACCTGAGACCCAGCTGCATAGGCCAGTTCCCAGAACAGGTTAACTGCATCCTGCTTAACGCTGTCAAATAGATAAATTGCAAAGGCAGCCAAGCCATGAAAAACTTCCGCTTAGACAAACAGCCTTTATACCTGTGGGAATCGGAGAGGGGGGACCTGTGAATAATCAAAAAGGGGGGGCAACCGGGGAGGATAAGAGGGTATATAAGGGTAACAAAAACTAGGTTCGGGGCTCTTGCCTCAATCACTGCTGCGACAGTGGAGGTTTGAGCCCAGATTCGAATCTATAATAAATTTTTTTTTGGTTTGGCTATTTGGCTTCTGTGTCAGTGCTCTCTGGGAAGCTCACACTATAACATCTGGAACCTGTGTAAGTCCTGTGCTGTATAGCCCATTCATGCCCCTAGATTCACCTGTTTCCTGCTATATTATCTTTCTACAGCTAGCAGTATTTTACAAAGTTCAAAGAATTGTTCCCTTTCTTATTCCTTTAGTCCTAGTAGCACTTGTGGTTTCCTCGTTGTTTCTAACCTTAGGGACTTTACCGTGCTTTTCTTACTGTTTTTCCTTAATGATCCCCACAGTCTTGCATAGCCCCATCATTAATCACACTTAAAGTTAAACTTCTGAGTGTGCCACCTGCTTCTTGCCACACCTGGATGGAAACATTCCCATGGGGAATATATAATCATATATTGTGTTGTATTCACTTCTCTGAGTTTCCTTCTTCTGGATCTTGGCCCTAAATTTTTCCCTGCCTTATTAAATCTGTATTACCTGCACTTGCTTTATTTTTAAAAATATATTGCTCATCTTTTCTAATTGTTTTCAGTGGCACAGTTGTGAATTATGTAGCCTATCATTCCTGAGAGTGGAATTCCCCCACACTTGCTTTTTAAAGGAACTATTCAAAAAGTTCACAAAATGCTCTTTAGTTAGTCATGTGATCGGTAGCATGGTTCCACCTACCTGCATGGGAGCCTGGGAAATTAATCTTTTACCTAGATGGCAATATCCCCAGATTAAAATAGAAGTTCTGCTACTATGGAATAAAGTGAGATCCTTCATTGGTGTTTATTGCAAGCTAGTTACTATGTTCAGTAATGGAAATAAAGCAATGAATAAAACAAATATGGCTTAGTAATTTAATTGCTTACTTTTATTACAGATCTTTTTGGTTTTCAATTAAATTTTCCTAGTTTCCTTAAAATACTTAGTGGCGAACAGATAAAGAAAATATACTACAAATATATTTGAATTTAATGCATTGTCTTTCATAGTAGTAGTAATTTCCTAAGTTACCTCCATGTGATAACTTTGATATACAGACAGTACTTGGGAAGGTTTCTAAAACTGTGACCATTCAATAAAGTTAGTTTTGAGGAGGAAGAAAAAGGAAGATTATTCATCACTAAAGTTGAAAATAACACTGTATCCTGAGCTATGGGGTGGCACAACAAGTTGCAGGGGAATGATCAAGAGACCTGGGTGCAAATTCCAACATTTGCCATTTTCCTTGGGCAAATTAGTCTCTCTGGGCCTCTGTGCTCATTTATAAAATGTGAAAATAAACCCTATTCTTCTATGTCACTGGAGTTTAAGTGGATCAAATAATATAGCACATATGATAATTTTTTGAGTTGTAAAAATACTAATGAATATAATGGTTACTAAGATTTATGCTGAATGTAAATCAGAGTATTTACCAATAGATCCATTTTTTTCAAGTGTAACTAATATTTTATAAAGAAATTCACCACATCAAATTGCCCATTGCATTGTTAAATACAACATGTGAAAACTACTTTTATTTCTCAGAATGCAAATACAAGGAATGTCTGAAACAGGGATATATTTCTTTTATGGGAGAGAAAGATGCTTAGTTGTTTGGAAAACGGTCCATGCTGGTGAGTCTGTGCCACCTCTGTCATCTCCATAGCAACAAGCTCTGATGTAACAAATAGAGGAACCTGATGGAAAAATCAAATAGCTCAGAGATATGATAATGGGAATTCATAAAGTTACTAGCAAAGTAAAAAAAAAATATTTCCATGTAAATATTCTCTCTTCCACCTCTGAACTTAACATGAAATTTCCCTTTGAAAGTTATTTGTTACTGTGGCTCTTAAATTTTAAATACCATCTTTTTTTTTTCTCTGTATTCAAAAGTTGATTGTTGCAGAAACGTTTTTAGGAAAACGAAATATAGCAGGCTTATAATTCCTGATTCACTTAAGGGGACATGTGGTGTCTCATGCAAGATAACATTCTTAGGGCCCAGCTGTGCTTCAAAGAGCATGACAGTCAGGGATGGATCTCACTACCCTGTGTCTTTTTCTCCCACGGTTAGAGTATTAAGGAATAGATGGAATGCTAAGCAGATTGCGTTATATGTCTTTGTCTGTTTTAGCATTTTCAGTATTTATTGATTTGAAGTGAATGATAGTAGTAAACATTTATATAGAGCTTATAAAATGCAGGCAATATTCTAGAAGATGTGTGTTTTCATTTTATCATAACCACATTTTATGAAATAGGTAACATTATCCTCAATTTATAAGGAACAGAGAGTTTAAGTAACTTGCCTCAAATCACACAGCTGGTAATGTAAACTATGCTATTTGTTTTCTCTAGTTGATGACAGTTTATTTTGTTTGATATCTGGAGAATCACATTTATGACAGGTCATACTGTAGTAATATGATATCCTATTTATAACATGGATGATGAATCCTTTGATACTAAATAGAAACAGAAAAAAAATGGAATGAGAAATGTTTTTCCTGTATAGACACAAGGAGAAAGGGAAATGCAGTATCTTTTGGTTCGGGCCAAATTCCTCTACTGTACTTTGCAATAGTATTGATAGCTACCATTTATAATGTACCTTTTATTTGCCAGGCAATATAATGTACATTATATATATGTGTGTATATATATATATATATATATATGTATATATGTATGTATGTGTATATATATATGTATGTATATATGTATGTATGTGTATATATATATATATATATTTCTCATTTAATTCTCATAATAGCCCATTCTGTAGGTCTTATTTTCATTTTTATGGGTGAAGAAATAGAGACAAAAGAAGGATTCTGAGTGAATGATGGAAAGATGGAATTGGCCAATAATTTTTTATTCTTTCAATTGGAGCTCAGAAATTTTAAATAAGTTCATACTTGTGGGTGATCCAGAGTTTGAATCATGGACTGATGCCAAAGCCTAGAAAGTGATAAAAAGGAATTGAAGAAATTTACTTACGCAAATGCATGGGCGCTTATGTAAAATATTTTATCAAAGTAAATAAGGTGTGTGGCTGTAGTTGAAAATTTATTACATATCATGATTGTCCTGACTCTAGTAGGTGCCCTGGAATGATAACTTATTTCTTTCCTGTGTATTTTGCTGTATCAAAGTCTTAGAGTTCATCCCCCAAAATGGCAGATATCCCCATGTTTTAGTTTACTTTTATTCGTTCATTCAAGAAAATTTAAAAACTAACTCCGACCACACCCCATGCCAAATAATCAAAATACAAAGAAGTGTGAAACATCTTCCTTATCTTTAATCTGCTCATAATTGAGTGAGTGAGATGGTAAACAAATAACGATAAGTGGACATGTAGGATAAAACTCTCGTTTGTGGTCTTTGGGAGTGGTATAGAAGAAATGTCAAATAGAACATAGTGTCTGAGCAGAGATTTGAAGAATGAATTGAATTTTTCCGGTCAGTCTGGGTAGGAAAGCTGATTTCAACCATAGAGAAAAGGGTAAGATTTTAAGATTTTACTACATGGAGAGAAAATAGAAAAACAACATTGCCTTGTCAGAAAACTGATCTTTCCCCTAAAACAAGTGACCTTCTATTTTTGTATTAGCATTATTCATTTTTTTTACTATTTTTAAGTTATTATTTCATATTATTTTCAAGTATACAGTATAATGGTTAGACACTTATGTAATTTATGAAGTGATCCCTTTAATTACTCTAGCACCCATCTGGCACTACACACAGCCATTACAGTAATATTGACTGCGTTCCCTATGCTGAACTCTGCATCCCTGTGACTGTTTTGTAACTACTAATTTGTACTTCTTCATCCTTTCATCTTTTTCACCCAGACCCCTAATCTCCTTCCCCTCTGACAATCACCAGTTTGTTCTCTGTATCTGTGAGTCTGTTTTTGTTTAGTTTGTTCATTTCTTTTGTTCCTTAGATTCAGCATATAAGTGAAATCATGTGGTATTTATCTTTCTCTGTCTGAGTTATTTTACTCAGCATAATAACCTCTAGGTCCATCCATGTTATTGCAAATGGTGAGAATTCATCTTTTTTGGCCGAGTAATATTCCATTGTATATGTGAACCATAACTTCTTTATCCAATTGTCTATTGATGGGCACTTAGGTTGCTTCCATATCTTGGCTATTGTGAATAGTACTGCAGTGAACATAGATAGGGTTGCATAGATCTTTATGAATCAGCATTTTGATTTTCCATGGATAAATACCCAGAAGTGCAATTGATGGGTCAACATGTAGTCCTATTTTTAATCTTTTGAGGAACCTCCAGACTGTTTTCCATAGTGGCTGTATGAATTTGCAACCCGACCAACAATATAGGAGGGTTCCCTTTTCTCTACATCCTTGCCGACCTTGTATTTTAAATTATTGATGATAGCCATTCTGACAGGTGTGAGGTGATATCTCATTGTGGTTTCAACTAGCATTTTCCTGTTGATCAGTGACCTTGAGCATTTTCTCATATGTTGGCCATCAGTGTTTCCTTTTTGGAGAAATACCTATTCAGGGCTTCTGCCCATTTTTAAATTGTATTGTTTGTATCATTAATTTAAAAACATGTTCTGATTTTTTCAAGAAGATATATATTTGCAAGACCTTTTTGTGGTAATATAGATCCATCAAGAGATTTGTAGATGATTTCTCATTATTTTCTATTTGTCAGTCTTAAGGACATCTAATAAAACTGTTTCACTAAGCATATTTCAGGATTGTTTGTCATATATATTGCAAATGTAAGTTTTTTAATTGTGAAGGTAGAAAGCTCAGGGTATATTAAAGTATAATGGTTGAATTGTAAATTGAGCATTTATGATGATAAACTTCTCTGCCCAAACTACCTGACAAATTTAATTCTCCCTTTAAGAACCTGCTGAGACATTATTTTCTTTCTCATCTTTCTTTCCTAATAATTCAAGGATCTTTAAAAATGAGAGTATGTGAAACTCAGTTACTTCTTCCATTATGAGGAACATCATCTTCTAGGTGAGAAATGTAAAAACAAACTCAACTCTTCCTACTGATTTTTTTTTTACACTTTTTGTAAGGCCATGTGCTGTTCTGATTTGCCTCAGTTCCTGCCTATTCCAATCTCTCTTTTTGTCCTCAAAACTCTTCTTCCACACATCTTTTCTCTCTTATTATCTATGTTTTATGCTAAATCACCCGTTTCATTGACAATCTTTGTCTATTCATAAATATGGAGATTCTTTTTTCTCTAATGCCCAGTGCTCATGAATAGTAGTTTGATGGGTGAATTCTCTTTTCAGAGAAATTTCTCAAATTGTTCTTCTAATCACTAATAAAGTTCATAATCCAATCACTTCACACAATTCAATGCTCCTGGGGGTGTTCATTTGTTTGGAATCATAGACAACCCCAATCATGACATCATATAAAAGCCAGATGCCTTACGTACATGTGCACTGTGTGTATGAGTAATTGAGCTAGAGACAAGCAAGTCCTAATTGTCAAAGAATCTTCAAATTTTTGAGCCACCCCCCCAAAAAAAATTTAGAGATCATCTATTCTAGTTCCTTCATTTTAATAAAAAGCAAACTACGCTCAAAATTCCACAGCAAGGAGAATAGATAAGAAGGTGGGACCATAGGCTCTAAGTTATGCCACATTGCCCAGGGCTCCTGGCACAAATCTGTTGAAATCAAGTGGGCTTGGCCTTTTGTAAAATGCAGATTTTTTGTGTATCTTTTAAAGAATAGGCCTGGAAAATACTATCAAGTCTGGTTTGTGACAGCATCTCTCATTTTGGTCTGATTCTTTTCACTGGAGTAAGGGAAGTAGAAGAAGATTGCATTTCAAATTGTTTACTGATGTCCTCAGCTCTGAAGCACTTTGCAGGTCAGAAAAGAGACATACATAGAATTCAGTTCTTAAAAGTAATTCCGAGCTATTTAAACTGCATGATTTATACTACACAGGGAAAGATCTAGAGGACTCAAAAGAAACTGACCTTTTCTCTTTTGCTAAGAAAGCTTTTTTTGGCCTCTTAGTCTCACAATTGTTATCAGGGCTTACAGAGTGAAATTTTGTGTGATAGAATTTACCTAGCCATATTTCCCTGTAATTTGCTCGAATATTTATTTTCCCCTCTCAAGTCCTATCATTCATAACATAAATTTGAGGTCATTTTTATTTTGTTCTTTCTATAATTATAGAAGTTTTTTTTTTCCTATTTTAAAAAGACCAAATTAATCTCTCTAAGTGCCACATACTTGTAAAGAGAATATTATCTAGGATTCCCTCATGTTTTCCCTTTGGGACTCATAGTGCAATGATATAATAGGTCACTTTAGCTCTTCACTCATGCCCAGAGCACTGATGACTTGCTGTCTCTGAAATGTGATAGATGTTTTTTTCCCCTTTCTCTGTCACCATTCCTAAAACTTCAGACTTTCTTCTGAGTGTCTATAGAACATGGAAATACACTTGCTCTCCTCCACAGTAATTTCCCTTAGGTAAAGAATTTCATTCCTGGTATTTGAGCAATGTTGAGGGAATTTGGTCACTCTTTCAGAATCCATAGTACAATATTTCACAGGAAGATGCAGAAAAAAAAAAAAGTAAATCTTATACTGAATTCTACGTAACAGTTGCAATGGGAATAGAAATGTAGAAGTTAGAGTCTAGGGGAAAAACTCAATTTCAGTTTGGTAGGTTGTCTGCTGCTAGGACAAACAAGGCAAGCATTTGAATGTAACCTTACCTTTGTAGATTTGTCTCCAAAGAAATGTATCTAATGCTATTAAAGCACATCTGGAACTCATGGAATAAGCAGCAATACATTCATTTAGCCACCTCGAAAGATGTGGGCCTAAGTAAGTTGTTAAACATCTTTTTTTTTCTTTCTGGTGTTCACTAGGTGTCTAATACATACGTATGAACACAAATACATATATACATCTGCCCCCAAGTAATTGGGAAAGTCAGTTTGTAATTTGCCACCTTAAATAGAAAGAAGCTTTTAGAGTGAAAGTGTTAGCTATTTTACATCTAAAGACAAATCACTAGGTGAGGGATGATCCCCACTCCTTAATAGCAAACTACTCAGCTGAATTTTGGAGGCAGAAGATGTAGAAATCATATATCCTCAAAATGCAATTGACTGTTGGAGTTGTTCTTTTTATGGCGATTATGGACTCTGAACCTTAAATGCAAGATTTTCAAAATAATTTGTTCTCCAAAACAATAATAAAATTTGCTTCATTGATTGTTGAATAAGTAATTTGTAACTTCTATTCTTCTAAAGTCTAAAACTATGGATAAAAGTGGACCTAAAGTATTGAGGAGACTTGAGGTAGTGGTGGAGAAGACTGTCACAGATGTGCCAGGGATTATCCAAAGGTTGTTAATCTCGGGTTTGCTCACGGGACTGAAATACTAGCATCACTGACTGCTTCAGGATCCAAAGACAGTGCTAACAAAGCTTCTTTGGGGTGATGGAAGTCTACTGACATTATCAAAGTGAGCTCCTTAGTATGAGATTTTTTTTTTATGTTCCCTAGTAGAACACCTGGCATAGAGAATGCAATATATATGATAGAATTGAAAAAGATGAGAGGAGTACAGTTTCCATCTGAAACCACTGAAGTAACACAGACGAGTCCTGGCAGTCACTAAGGTTACTGAACAGGGGTGAGGGAGACACTGAGACGACTATCTGCATTTGCAGTATTATCTGGCCTTTTTTTTTCTCTGCATCATAGCCAACACAGACATTGATCATCTACTGAGAGCACGCTGGGGTTGAAGGATCAATATTTTGGCACCGTTGTATATTATGTGCTGCTGTATACGAGATGGGAACCTATACTTTCAGTACGAATATAACAGTCTTTGCACAACTGATACTTGGCTTCTAAGGTGTGGTCATCACATATTATGCTGGACACCCTGCTGCTGAGCCAGCTGGGAACTAGGAGGACGTCTGGTGTGGACTCACTCATCCGGGAGGCCTTCATCGAGAAAATCCCTTCTGTGATCCTACCTCCTATCAGCATCTGTGTCCTCCTTCCACAGGAGTGGTAATAGCAGGGTCACAGTTTAGGTGCTAAAAAGAACAGTTACATAGCTGAAGAAGCTTTTACTATCAAACCCCATAACAAGAGGAGGTATTTTGGCAAGTCTAAAATCTTGGCCAGTGTGGATTCCAGAACTTTCTTCACATTGCATAGGCTCATTACATCCACTTAACTTTAAGAGGAATTTGTAGTTTCCCAAAAAATTTTTCATGAATGTTTCCTCATTTATTATTCACAATAATCCTGGGAGGTGGATATTATTATTTTGATGATTCTCTTGTTTATTTTGCTGATGATGTCTCAAATGTATTTTTTTCTTATAAGTTATTTCAACAAATAAACATTACTTAAATACATAACATAGTCTGCAGAATAACGCCCTACCCACCCTGCCCCAAAGACATCATCATCTTAATCCCTGGAGCCTGTGAATTTGTTAAAGTTCCATGGCTCAAGAGAATTAAGATTGTAGATGGATTTAAGCTCCCTATTTTAATCCCTTAAGGGGGGATTATCCTGAATTATCCAGATGGGCCCATTGTAACCACAAGGGAACTCAAAAGTGGAAGAGCAGACAGAAGAGGTCAGAGTGATGATGTATGAGGACTAGTCCTGCTGTTGCTGCCATTAAAGATGAAGGAATGGGACCAGGAGCCAAAGAATGTGAGTGGCCCCTAGGAGCTGGAAAAAGCAAAGAAACAGGTTCTCTTCCAGAGCTTTCAGAACAGAGCATACTACTGTTGACACTTTGATTTTAGCCCTATTAAACATGTGTTGGACTTCTAACCTACAAAATTGCAAGATGATAAATTTGCACTGTTTTAAACCATTAAATTTAAGGTAATTTGTTGCAGCAGCCTGGAAAACTGAGAATTGGATTTTCCACACAAGTGGGTGGTCTAGGTAATTGAAGTATAATATTCTGCTTGACAGTTTTAATCTTTTAGATGGAAATATCTCTTAAATATATTTTGTTATTTCTCTACTACATTAAGCAGGATACCTGGGTCAAAATGTAGCTTCCTTAATAATTGTGAAACATAGCCATAAGCACAAAGGATTGGGGCTGCATAATACAGGTGAGCTCTTAGGGCTATTGATGTAGAAAGGGCTGTTGGCCATTACACTCAACGAGTCCAGCCCAGTTTGTCATTGTTGTATGAGTTCTTGGGTCTCTTTTTCTTCTTGTTATTTTTTTCTGCTCGCTGTTTATAAGTTTCTACCAGCTACCCCTAAAGCTGCTTATAATCTGTTTTTAATCAAACTTGCCAAAAAATAGACTTAAAATTATATTTAACTGAATTTAGAAAATATATTCTGAGTGTTTCATTCATATGTGTGTGTATTTAATGTGTTTGGTTTTTCAAAGGATCAAACATAATATAAATGCAACAGCTGTCAGTACTTCAGTATATATTTAATATTCACTACAATCCCTTGAGATAATTGAGAGACCAGTAAATGCATGATTTATCTGTGGGTTTAATCTCTGTGTCTGACTTAAAGGAGAGAACACTGTATTTTAAATCAATAGGCTTGAGGTGGGGGTTGTAGGTTCTCAGAGGTTTACAGGTTTGAGACACTGAAAAGCCTGCATTGTTGAGAGGTGAAAGAGAAGAGTAGGGGTCAGGCTGAAGAGGAAGGCAGGGCTATAATAAGGAGTTTGGGTTTTATTCTAAGAGGAGAGAATTAAGAAGAGAAGCAACATAATCAGAGCGAAGATCACTTGATTACTGTGCAAAGAATTGATTAGGGGTGGGGGAGGAGAGCAGCAGGCATAGATGAGAGGGGACCATTCATAAGAAGCTATGCCAGCAGCCCAGGCAATAGAGTGGTGACTTCGACTAGGGTGGCAGCAGTAAAACTATAGAGAAGAAGATGGAGTAAAGACATACTTTGGAGGCAAAACAAATTATTCAGATCTTAAAGGAAAGGATTATAATATTATGTTGGGTGAATACGCAGGTTATTTTGTGTGATAGGGGTGCTATAACCTGACATAAATGACATCATCACAAAGCCAAAGCCCCTGGATGTCAAAGCAGAGGTATATATAGTATGGAGATCTTGGCAACATTTAAATCAAGACTGACTGCCTGATCTTAGTGCCAGAAGATTAAAACTGGGCTCTCAGAAAATGCTATGGAAGCCCATCCCTTTGCTGCACCATTCCTAAGAATGTCCTTTCTCTTGCTGTCCCCAGACTGTCTCTCTGACTCTTCAGTGAGCATGCAGCCAGGCCAGACAGATTCCTGCCTCCTCTAGGCTCCACCATGTATACGTATAACACATGAACGCTTCTAGAAAAATATTAGAATCCTGACAGGAATGTTTACACATGAATCTTGACTTGTAGAAAATTCAGTTTTTGATTGAACTTATCTGGGGCTCAGAGATTTAAATGATGCCATCTCAAAGCCTAAGAAAATTTGGAAAACTGGTATAAAATTCAATTAAGCAAAATATGCTTCATATGGTGACTTTCATTTTATTTGAGAGTTTCTAATTGGTTGAATCAAGGAGGATCCAGATACTGAGATAATAAGATTTTTTGACCTAGACATCTAGCTATGATCACTGGACGCCAAGGTGTCCAAATAAAAGTGACATTTTCTAGCCAATACTAACATTTACCATCAAATATATTTTTCATTTTACTTTTTATAGGAATAACTCAGAGGAATCCCAGTTTTTTTTAAAGCCATAAATTCTTTCCATCTAGGCAAAAATTTCTTGAGTTCTATAAGATGTCATGACCTTTTTTTAATCTTTATATTCCCTTAGATGTCATCACCTCCAAAATGATAACTGAGGCTAATAAATCACTCCTTGCTCACTGCATTAAAAGTAATGAGAACACCAATTAAAATGATTGGTAGAATTTACCATTTTTCTGCATTAAAAATATTCTACCTAATAACCAAAAAGTAAAAACTTCCTGCTTTTACCTCTAAAAATGATAATAATAAAGTGGTCACAAGAACAAACACTTGAATGTCCTTTCTAAATCTCTTGCAAATAAGCTTAGATTGATATTATAATACAAAAAAAAAATCAAATATTTTCCTTCCCCTTCAACAGTACTTTTCAACAAATTGACATTCACAGCATGTGCTTTGTTATGCTCTGAGAATTTTAAGTAATTAAGTCAGTGAAGCGATCTCCTATACTTGTGGAACATGACTAATGGCCAGAAGGTGATTCAAACAGTGAGCACCTGTTGACCGAGTGTCCTCCAGGTCTCTTAACTAGAAGGGCTCAACCTTGACTGCACATTAGAATCACCTGGGCAGCTTATAAAACTGCTGAGTCTTGGACCATACTCCAGGCTAGTTAAGCAGACTTTCTGGAGGAGGACTCCGGCATCACTGTGTTTGAGGCTCTCCAAGAGATCCTGAAATGCAACCGCAGTGGGACCACTGCTGCATACCAATGATGTTTTACCTCCAGGCACTTCAGGGTTACTTAGGCGTTTTGCTCCTAACTTATATGAATTTTAGAGAACTGGAATTTAGAACTCTCTGGATGAAAAGTTCATTTGGTAAAGGGCACAGGAAGTCGGCACTATTTGCTGCTCACTGTTTAGAAGCAGGTGTGCACCATGTGATTGCTCTGAAGAACTGGATAAAAACAATTCTCCACTACCTGAACAAAGCTGTTTTCTCAATAGGTCAAACCTGCTTGATTATTACATTGTGTTTTTTAACTAAAATGAAGACAGGACCTTAGAAGGACAATGAAAGAGGAAGCTTAATAATTACTTACCTGTTCTACCAGGTGCCAAGACACCTATGTTTCACAGTAAGTGGGTGAACAAACACTGGCCACTCAGGAACTTGGCTTCCATACAAAAGCCAGATCTTCTGTAAACCGGTAATCATGGGACAATAGGAGGAAGCTGAGATTGTTTCTAATTGGGGAGAAAGATCTACTCCCAACAGAAAGATACTCCCACCTCAAAACACACACACACACACACACACACAGACTGTTTACATTTGAAGAAATTGATATGCGTAGGAAATGAAAGTACCCTTTAAAAAGGAATAACGATATTTAAAAACTATTTGAAAATGAAGGTCACAACCAAATTTCATTTCCTCAGTCTTCCTGAAGTAATCCAGATTATGATATGCTAATTGAGTAAATATTGATTGATTTTAATAAATGGACAAAGAAATACACTCTCCACACTAACCAGGGATGATTGTGTGTTTTGGTCTCTGCTCTATAACTACCCAACGCCTTTCAAAGTTATTATTTCAGAGAGCACAGTTTAGCAGAGGGTTTTGTGTGGCTGAAACTGATAAATATCTGGGAATCCAGGTGCTCGACATTTAAATTCTCTGTGGCAGAAGTGTTCCTTCATCATATGAAACTATCACTTTATTATTTTGCCTAATGAAACCATCATTATCATATTCACTTGAATGACAAAATGCCAGACTCATGCTCATCAATTTTCTGCTGTGTTTTTCCAAAGCACAGAGCTTTTTCTTTTTAAATCTATCAAATAAGCCTGGTGGGCCCAGGCAACAGAGAATAAAATTTCAGTAGTGTTATTCTAAAATTATATGCCATCTTAGTCTATTATTATAATTCATGCATTAAATTTAATGCTGTCAAGATTTAGCCATTTAAGCTTGAATTGTTCTAAATTTAATTATGTGTATCAAGACAAATATTTAAGTGTGAAAATTTCAATCATAAGAAATAAAAAAGTAAACATAATTTAGAGAGGAAGGATAATAAGAAATATTCTTATATCAATCTGCTGACCTATATAACTCTAATTCCTTTGATTAAATTAGAAGAATAAATTTGCTTTTGACATATTTAAAAATGATATTTCATCTACATACATATTAAAGCAAGTATAGTTAGTAGAAATTATATGAAAAATAGTTACAACTGTTGAAAGGTTTCTAATAATTTAACAAATGATTTGGGAAGACTGAGTAAAGAAAACAACAACAAAAAAAAGCAGATGCTTTAGTTGTTAAGGGCTTTGGGTCTGGAATCAAATAACATGAGTTTAAATCTTGGCTTAGCCACTTATATGTGAACTGGGCAAGTTTTTTAACTATTCAAAGGCTTATTTCAATGCTTTGTTTATTATAAGGATAGAAGTAGACAACATATCTGGCACATAATGAGTACTCGATAATGGTTAGCTATTCATAGCTAGGATTACATTATATTATTATTTATATTATAGTACACTATATTAAATAATATATTGTTATAAAATAATTTTATTTTCAATTATGGATTGGTAGATAAGCGGGATGAATATGCAAAGGGAATCTAGATTTCAGCTAACATTTCAAAGGTACTTAAATAAAATTTATGTGAAGAAAATCAAAACTTGCAGGATGGTAGTCTAACACAATGAACTTATAACTAAGTGATTAACCTTTAGATAACTAGTTGACATCAATGAAATTGAACTCACTAAACAGGATCTTCTTCACCTCAATTAATGGCACCATCCAAGTTCCCACCCAATTTTGTAAGTGGAAACTTCTTGGGCCTCTGAAATGCTTCTCAATCCTTCAGGGTTCCTCACCCCTAACTGTTAACTCTGAAGATTTCACCTGTTACAAGTCTTTAAAAAAATTTTTTTATTTCGATATTTGTTTCAAGTATACAGTACATTGGTTAGACATTTATGTAGTTTATAAAACAATCTTCCTAATTGTTCTTTCTCTCTTCTGAAGAGAAAATGCTAATTACATTCCCTATGCCATGCTCCTGTTACAACTCTTGAAAAACCTCTCCAGACTCTTCCTTCTTCCCCATTCCTCTCTTCTGCCACAATGCCACATTTACCTCCCCTGCCTTGGGTCTCTGCCCTTCTCCCATCCTCCTGCCCACTTAATCTTGAGAATTTCTCATTTAAGAGCTCTCCTACTTTCCTAACAGTTATCTTCTCTGTCTTCTCTTCAGTTCATCAAAAGCTCTTATTTTTCTTCCCATTACAGGATGGCTGACAAATAAAATCTTAGTATGAAACTTAATTACTTAAAATCATATTTTGAGCACAGTTTTATTGAATTCCTAAATTATTAATTTTATATTTTCTGGTTAAATGTAGTACATACAGTTAAGTCTTGTGGCTTCACACAAATCTAGTAGAGCAAGCCACATATATACAGAAGCCTTAGCTGCTAATGATTCTTTATGTAAGTCAATACAGTGACTTGTATTTATACCAGCATAGAAACAAATGCACAGGACTCTTGTTATGTATCTAAGAAGATATCACAGGCATGACAAAGACTAAGGTAGTCAGTATAGTATTATAAGCATGGGTCGTGGGGTCATACTTGATCAAATCTGTTCTCTGTGGGACCTTGGAGAAGTTATTTACTCTTTTTACTAGAGTTGCCATGAGCACATCATATAAAATGCTTGGCATAGTCCCTATTATATTTTCAGCATCCTATGACTGATAGATCGAAGTGATCTTGTTCTGTGTCTTTGGAAATGTTTGTACGTGTGAATGTGTATGTGTGTGTGCACACACATGTGCTTTAATTTTTTTCTTCAAAGGTGATCTCTAGCACAAGTCCGAAGGAAGGATGAAACAGAAGGATGGATACTTTTAAAAGGGTAGGATGTCTACACATAAGGATGTATGAAATTGAATTGCTATTGTGTTGGCTTCCTGAAAATTTCCATTCATAAGTAATATTTATCCACTTATTTAGAAGTATTTTCACAAATGTTTATTGAGTGTCTACTATGTTTGTTTTTCCAAGCCCTGGGGATACAGCAGTGAACAAAACATAAAGTTTCTTTCCTGGCTTTCATCTTAGGGAAGGGAGATGGGCAAAAAAATAAACCAATAAATATGCAGCGTGTCATATGGTGACAAGTGTAACAGAAAAATAAAGCAAGGTGAAGGGCACAAGAAGTGTAGGATTATTTATTATTATTATTATTATTATTATTATTTAAAGATTGCTGCTTTCCTGCCTGCCTGATCTTTATTGGTTCCATAAGAGAAGCAGATTTACCTGCAGATAACCATATATCTCAATAAAATCAGCTGGGATGGGTCTAGGATGGGCTAGGGCTGCCAGGTGGGACACACAGCAGAAACAACAGTCCTTGAGGACTGAACAATATACTAATGCAATGTAGAAGAGACTAAAGGGCAATATCAAAAGCTTAGAGCTAGGAAGGAATTTAGAGATGTAAACCAAATGGTATACTTAAGCATTTCCTAACACAAAGTAACAACATTTCCAGGTAGGAAGATCGAAAGACAGAATGAAAGGCAACTTTAAGTTAGTGTTATTATGGACACTTAAGAACTGACTATATTGATTAATTATGTAAAAGAAATCCTGCATTTTATATAGAATGATCTCATAAAGCCTCATTGTTAAAGGTGTCAAATGAGGAGGGGAGATGGGGAGAGCACAAGGAAGGCATCTGTAGGAAGAGAATTTCAAGCAGAAAGAACAGCAAGTGCAAAGTCCCAGAAACAGGAAGATATTCAGATTGTTTAATGAACAGCATAAAGACTTATGAAGGAGATGAGGTCAGAGAAGTGGAAAGGGGAAGTAGGCAGAACATATAGGGTCATTAGACCAATGTAAAGACTCTGCCTTTTATTCTGGGTGAAAGTGGGAAGCCAGTGTGGATGAGTATTGAGCAAAAGAGCAACATGACTCAACTTATGTATTAAAGGGTCTGTCCAGCTACTCTGTAGAGGCTAGGCTGAAGGAAGCTGGTGGTGGGGGCAAAAGTGGAAGCAGGAAGCCCTATTAAGAGGTAATGGCAACAGTGGAAAATTACTTAGCCGTAAAAGAGAATGAAATCTTGCCATCTACAACAACATGGATGGACCTAGAGGTTATTATGCTAAGTGAAACAAGTCAGATAAAGACAAATACAATATGATTTTATTTATATGTGGAGTCTAGAAAGCAAAATAAATAAACAAAACAGAAACAAACTTATAGATACAGAGAACATTTTGATGGTTGCCAGATGGGAGGGGGTTTAGAGGGTTGAGTGACAAAGGGGAGGGAGTAAGAAGTACAAATTGGTAGTTATAAAATAGTCATGGGGGTATAAAATATAGCATAGGGAATATAGTCAATAATATTGTAATAACTATGTATGGTGTCACGTGGGTACTAGATTTATCAGGGTGAACACTTTGTAAGTTATATAAATTCCTAATCACTATGTTGTACACCTGAAACTAATGTAATATTGTATGTTAATTATAATTTAAAAATAAAAAAATATTAAAAAATAAAAAGAAGTAATTGTAATAATGCAGACAGAGTTGAAGGTGGCTTGGACCAGCGTGAATGCTATGGAGGTGGTAAAAAGTGGTCAGATTCTGGATATAATTCGAAGGTAGAGCTGACAGGGTTTACTGCTGGATCAGCTCATCAGAGGTTATAAAATGTTGCTCTGTTTGTGTTTTGTCATTTAACATTCCTGAGAAGAGTGAGAAGCAATTGCTGCACTTACTTCATAAGAGGGAGAATTGGTATCTGAGGCGTTAATGTGGGTGCAAGGCCTCACAGCCTCAGCAGGGCGGAGCGGGGTCTTGAACTCGGACTTGTTATCCCCCAGCTGCCTCTTTCTGTGTAGGAAACTCTCCCCACGAGTTCTTTCCAGACTTTTTAATTTTTTTTTCATCTGCAATATCTGTTTAAGGTCAGAACAAACATTTGGTTCAATTCATAGTGCCATCATATTACATATCAGTTCTATTACACAACGAAGAATTTCCCAGACTTCTTACACAATGGCTTCATTGTGTCCAGAGGAGAAAATCCAAACTTCTTGAGATGGCTCACCAGCTACTTCTTCATTTGGTGATAGGTAATTTCCTGCAGCTTTGTCTCTGGCTGGACTCCCCACCTCTAACCCTCACCTCCTAACAACGATACCTACACCAAACACACATATACGCACACACGTGCATTGTTTATACTCATAAAATCACCTTAACCTTATTAGGTGTAGTTTCCAGGTTAATATAACCACTCAAGTGTATATTTTCTAATCAGCAAGGATAAAGAGAGCAAAATAGGGCAATGGACTAAAACAGGAAGTATGAATTAGTCCTCTTGGAAAATTGTTATTAAAACCTCAGAAATCACAAAGATATTCTTTTGGGGTTTTTCTTTGTCTTATCAGTATAAAATAACTTTTGTTTTACATTTAAAATATTTCTAGAATAGGGCTGGTGAGGGAAGAAGGTATGGAGGGAAATATGGAGTCAAGGAGATTTTGAAGTAGACAAGTTATTTCCTTGAACATAATTAGAATTTAAACTGCAGGATGCTGATTTTTCTCCTCACTCTAATGGTTGAAGAATAAACGAAAATTAATAGCATCTTTACTGAAATCAAACATAAAGTGATTCCAGCTTCATACCTTATAAAAATCAAGTTAATGTCTAACCTTGGGATAAACAGTGCCTCAAAGACCTGTGAATGAAAACTCAAATGCTATCTTTGGCAATTTTGTTCACTTTAGGTCCTATTTGCTTTTTATAAAAGCAAGCACAGTAGAGGAGGGGTAATTGTTTAGTCTCCAGACAACCTCTCAGCTCTCTCTGTGATTCTGAGACTCTAGTGCATCTGTGGAGAGAGCCACAGAAAGCTACTCTCATATTGGATTTTGGCATGGAGAATGCCTTTCTCTCTAAGCTGTCATGGCACCAATATAAGGGAATTTGTCTAGATTGGCTTCATCAGGAATTGGGCTGTAATGTATTTTAGTTTATTACACACACACACACACACACACACACACACACACACACACACACGCCCATGGAGAGTGGGAGAGTGTCCCAGCTCTTAATCGTTATTACTTAGGTACACAGCTTTCCATTCTTTCATTTTCTCTTCTGTAAAATGTGTCTGAGTGCTTGGCTTGAAGTTACAGAGAACAAGGTTATGCATAGGCTTCCTGATCACTCAATTCTCTTCTCGATTCCTAAAGACAATTAAATTCATATTGTTACTCCAGTATTTTGTTTCTATTGGCCTATGCATAATAAGTCACTTCTAAATAACAATAAGTCCTACATAAGGATCAATCACTGATTTTCAATCTCAGTGGTTCTATAATAATGATTTTTAAAGGAAAATACAAGTGTGACCTTCTGGTAGAAATGCAATAAAGTACTAATTTCCAAATGTGCAAAACAAATAGATCAGAGGTGAGGTCAGACAGTTATTGAATAAGAAGAAACTGTTCCTTACTTTGCTATTCATTTCATTATTTGCTATAGATTTCATTTATTCTTTTATATGTGTTAATTATAGTCTCATGAAAATATAAGCATTCCTAAGTAAGGTAACAATATCAGTATTAGGGGTAGATTAAATTATCGTTCAAAATATTTACATATTGGGTTTGCATGTGACTTGCTTGAGACTCAGGGTGGGCAAGATGCAATTTTCTGCACTTCACCTCTGGGCTCAGCGTGTGCCTTGCTTTGGTCAGAGGGGTATTAGCAGATTTGAAGTGGGATTGCATTGGCCTTGATTTCTTACATTTGTGCCATTGCCATATGCACACCCAGGAAGCTGCTGTCCCTTCAGCATGGGCCCCAGAATGACATGTGGAGAAGACCAGAGCTCAACCAGCAGTGAAGTCTAATGTAGGCCAACCAACCTTCAGCTGACCAGTACACATGTGTCTTTTGTTTTAAGTTCATGTATTTCTGGATGGTTCGTTATGCAGTAATAGCTAATGAATACAATAATAGCAACTATTAATTGGACACTATCTGGTTAAAGGTGCTAAACATACATTATCTCATTTAATTCTTACCTCGAGCCTCTAGGAGAGGTTTTATTATCCAAATTCTGAAAGAAGATACAGTGTCAGAGCCAATATTTGAACCTAGCCTTTTATGACTCCAATGTCAATACTTTTAAATGCTTTTAGAATAAAATTATTCATTAAAATTAAGAGGTAGTTCAAAATGGGACCCAAAATCTAACCTCCTTACGAAGACCTATAGACTATGTATGATCTGTCTTCCTTCCTTATCTCATTTCATTTTTCTACTATGGCTCTGGTCACACTTACTTTACTCCAGGTCTCAAACTTGCAAAGTTTGTACCTATCTGAAGTTTTTGTGTATGTTTTTGTCTTTGTGGACATATTTTCTCTGTTCTCTCATGGCTGGCCTCTTCCCATTCTTTGGCTTTCAGAAAGGTCTACCTGACCACCTTAAGGTAGTCTTCTCTTCGTTATTTTCTCTCATCGCCCAGTTTGTTCCCTTCATAGCATTACCAGAGTTTGTAATTATTTCATTTACTTGCTTTCTGTTTATGTCCCTTACCAAATGCAGTACCACTGGCGAAGGGCATATTTGTTTTGCATACTGTTGTATCCAGAGCATTTAGTGCAGTGTCTTGCACATAGTATGTGTTCAACAAATATTTGTAGAATGAATGAATGAACAGATGAGTAATAGGACAAGTATCTAAAGAACAGACTGGTGAGTGGGGAACTGCAAACCTATGCTAGGCATCATGGAAGGGAACTGTGAGTAGCTAGAGATAGAGTCAGGGTTTGGGACATATGGCACAGAATCTGAGGGAGGGCCGTAGGGATAAGGGAGATGTGTCAGAAGCAAACTTTGTCCACTTTGCAACTCCACATAGAGCTTGCACTGGGTACTCAAGAGTCTTTATTCCTTGCAATACTTCAAGCTAGAATACATACTAAGGAAAACACATACTAGTATGAGTACGATGTTTTGAACTGTGTCTCTTACTTCATTAGGGCTAGAAAAAAAAGCTTAACATAAGAATCAAAATGGAAAAGTCTCACAGTAACTGATACAGGGGGAGTGAGGGTGCCTATTGCAGGTGGGATGCTCAGTGAGTGGTCTCCTCCCGCCCCCACATTCACACAGGGTCCTGAGGAGACTTGAGTGGGGGGTTCAGACTGGAGGCCAGAACATTAATGAGTCTCACTGATGACTTTTCATGGGATAGAAGTGATAAATATGTCACCCACGCAAGAAGTTCGCCAAGGTCTTGACAAGATGAAGTGTGACTAGATTCTGAAAGAGTTCATTTCATGCTGGAGTAGTATGTTAGATTTAGGGTAGGCTTCTAAACCTGGCTGTGCAATGATGTAAAAGTGGATACTCAGGTATTATATTTTAAGCCGAACCTTTCTTCTGTTACAAGTCATACAAGTCATGAATTGTTTATTCTAATATATTGCAGGTATGATTTGTGAATGTTCTAGCTAGGAACAATACTTTGTCCTTGAATCCTCAGAATTCATCTATTGAATCTATTCATTTATTGATTTATCTAACAAATATTATTAAGCTCCTACTATCTTAGACATGACGATATATATATACAATGATGATCAAAGGAGTAAAGACTCTTGAACTTATGAGAGAGCATTGGAGTATCCATGAGGCAGTGGGTGGGAGGGTCATCTACTTCCTACTTTCCTAAAAAAAGGTGGAAACTCAGATTATTCCACTTTTTTTCCCCTGAGAGTGACTTAACAAATGTGGTAATATGCTGCACCATAAGAATGGAGTGTGACATTTTTAAAAAGAAATAAGGAAGAATGGAAAAGAGTGTTTTAGGACCTGCTTGTGGCTATTTTTAAGCATAAGAAATACATAGTCAATATGATATACTCATGTGCCAGTTCTTTTTCTCATTTCATCCTCATAGCAATGACATTAGGATGTTGACACTATTATTACCCCCACTTTATAGATGAAGAAACTGAGATAGGGGTTTAAAGAAACTCATCATCACCTAGCTAAGAAGAAATGGAAGAACCAGGACTCCAACCAAGACAGACTGGCGCCAGAGTCCATGCTATGCCAAATCATGAATTAACCAATTAACCAAATCCTAAGGAATAATACTGTTGATACTTGTGAGAAACTTCCAGCGTTCCCTAAGTGAACAAAGAACTCTTCCCTTGATCCCTCATACATGTGAGTCCAACTGAATGAGATACTTTGCCCTCTTTGCCAGATGCCTTTCTTAAGATGCAGCCCCAAAGTCACACCTGCAGAAAGACTCCATGGTCCTTCCGCTCTGGATTAGGTCTCCTTCCTCTATGTTCTAATAGCTCCTGGTGCTTATGTCATTCACCTTCAACACGATGTTTTATAGTTTATTCAACACAATGTTTTATAGTGCCTCTTCCTCAGAATGTGAACATCTTGAGTAAAGGTCCCCAGTGCCTGTGCTGTGGATTAGTACTGGTCCATGACCTGTTAGGAACTGGGCCTCACAGCAGGAGGTGAGCGGCGAGCGAGTGAGCAGAGCTTCATCTGTATTTGCAGCCGCTCCCCAGCGCCAGTATCACTGCCTCAGCTTCACCTCAGGTCATCGGGCATTATATTCTCATAGGAGCACCAGTCCCTGGTGCCAAAAAGGTTGGGGACCGCTGATGAGGTTGGGAAATCTGCCTTTGTGCTAGTTACATAGAATTTCTTAATAAAGACAAGTTGTGAGGATTATATGAGATACTACACTTAAGAGTACAATAAGTGATTAGTATTTGGAAAGATTCCCTATTATCTCTCCAACTTGATTTTATAACACTCTGTATCATCTAATAAGCTTCTTTCGAACTGGTGTTTCCGTCTAGGAGCCCTCAGAGCTCTGGGCCACCTCCAGGCCTTTCACATGGTGGGCTCCCTGCCACAAGCGCTCCGCTACCCGGCTCTTTCCATAGTTGACTTCTTCACCTTTCTCAGCCTCCAGGTAGACCTTGTCCAACTTATATTATAGGCTCCATCTTGTTATCTTTCAGCGGAACCCTGTTGGAGTCTTGCATATTAACAATATTACCTTACATTTCTTTTTGCTGGTATAGAAGAATCAAAATAATAAAAGCCATTGTGATATTGCGATTTATAATTAGAAATATGTATTTGGTCTTCACCCCTGTTTCTGGCGCAGAGCTTCTAAAACCCTTAGAATTTCCTAAGTGATGAGCCAGATAATGGTACCTTTTGTTATGTTAATGAGGCGGCTTTTGGACAACATTCCAGACTGGAGGCTGGTTACCAGAGATGCAACCATGTGATTAGAAGGTTGGAAATTTCAATCCCACCCTATAACAACACGATAGGACTGGGTTCTGAGAGTCCCACATTGACGAACACGTGGAGGTGCGGGGAGAGCGGCACACCTGGAGAGGGCATGAAAGTTCTATGCCCCTCCCCGCATACCTTGCCCTATTCGTGTCTTCCATCTGGACGTTCATCTGTATCCTTTATCACAGCTTATTATAATAACCTGGTAAATCTTAGTAAATGTTTCCCTGAGTTCTGTGAGCTGCTCTAACAAATTAGTTGAGCCCAAGGCAAGGCCATTGGAACTTCTGATCTAGAGCAGGTTGGTCAGAAGTATAGGTAACAATCTGAATTTATGACTGGCATCTGAAGTGGGGGCAGTCTTATAGGACTGAACCTTTAACTCATTGTCTTTGAGTGGATAGATCCTGTCCCAGTTGGGTTGAATTGTAGGACACTCAGCTGGCATCGAGAACTGTTTGTGGTTGGTGCTGTGGAAACCACCTCCCCCGACATTGGAACTGGGGCCCAGAACACCCTTTAGCTATTGTGTTTTGTTTTCTTTATTTTTCTCTCCCCATGTCTGGAAGGCCTACTTTTGAAGAGGAGATTATGCCAGGTCATCCAGAAGGGAGAGAAAAGCCATGGGTTAGAGGACAGAAGAGAACGTTTCCAAACCCTGGGAAAGGGACTGAGGAGTGGGTGCGATTCCTGTTTCCTGGCGCTGTCTCTGGAAAGGTCAGAGTCCCAGTATGCCCGGCTCTGTACTGCGTAAGTGAGAATGTTGGTCCCTTAGAATTAGATTCATTGCTTCATTTAAGAGTTCTGAGTTAAAGTGTAGCATGGGGGCAACAGGCTGCCTGCCCACCCAGGATCGCATAGGCACAAACAGGGACCTCAGCAATCTAATCCCAGCTATGCTGGCCCCAAGTCTGTAGGAGCCTCCCCCATGTTCCAGGCAACTTAAAAGCTCCCTTGGGTTTCTTTGTAACCCTAGGGAGGAGGAAGAGATACCCCCTAAAATGACTGTGGTTGAATCTCCTAGCCTGATATGTAAGGGATTCAGAGGTAGGTTTCATTTTGTTTTAAGAAAACAAATTAATCTGATATTTCAGGCTTATTATGATTCATACCTGCTATAATAGCACTTGCCATGATTTGCAATTATATATTAGGTTTTTTTCACTTGTTTATTATCTTGCAGACTATAGGTTCTATGAGGCAAGAAGGTGCTCAAGCAAATTTCTCAAATAATGTTAAATTAATGAATTTTGCACATAATATGGTAACTGTTTACTTAACTCATCAGTGAAGTATGCTTACCAGACTGCAAGATGGAAAGGAACATCAGGAAAAAATATTCAAAGAAAAGTCAACAAGCTTCTTCTGCTTTTTTATTCCTATTTTTAGCAGCAGAAATTTAACAGAGAAAAATACCACCAAATAACTTCTTCTAAAATATTCCTTAGATATGTGACAGTCGTTGTGCTGGGTAGTCTGTTGTAAATGATCAAAGGAATGGGAACAGGGTAAAAAAATAAAGAGGACAATGGCATGTGACAGGAAAGAAAGAAAAAGGGAAAGAAGGGTAAAGGGGCAAACTGAGAAGATGCACAACAAAGTTCTGAGGATGAATCCTGAGAAGTTGTCCAAGAACATTCTAGAAGAACTGTGACTGGATTAGGGAATAAGCACCATAAAAAGTATGCTCAAGAGTCCAGGAGCCCTTTGAGGTTTGGATCCTTGCCCGTCTTTCCAGGAGTAAATGGTCCATCATCTACACCAAGACCTACACCAGTTGGTTCCCCTCCTGAGGATGCTGCACCAGCACCTCACCATTACCTGGCCAGTGGGAGGAGTGCCCACCCTTGCCAGACACTTGTCTGGGCTTCCATCCAGCTTCCTTGTGTGCATACCCACCTGAAGGTCAGATAACAATCTTGAGGAGCCCCCCGAAATAACAGAGTTTTGACATGTCTCTTTTGTATAATTCTAATTAAAATATTTTAATGACTCAAAGTTACACATATACTGATATTAAAATATCAGATGTTTTTCATTACAAAATTCTAGGTAATTAAATTGATGGCGAATTCTCTCCTACTTCTGCCATGTGATTTTCCTTCACTGTGCCTTTAGTATATCATTAGTCTTCTTATTAGATAACCTGGTCCCCCAAACACACATTATATACCGGGACAGTGGCAGTGAGTGTGGAAGAGACATACCTGTACTTTGAGGTCCCTGAACTGAACGAGCCTTAGGTACTTGAGTGACGATACCCCTGATTCACAAGTAGTTACAAACAAAGGAAGTTGGCAGATTTTGAAGCACATAACAGAATACCTTTTTTTTTTTTTTTTGGCGGGGGTGGGGTGGGGTGGAAAGAGTGTTGGTTAGGGAAGGCTTCCCAGAAGAAGTAACATTTTAGCTCAAGCCAGGATCATGAAGTAGGATGAGAGTAGGATGGGAATGTGAATGATGTGAATGGACTTTTGTTTAGGGGTTATCCTGGGACGTGAGGTCTCGTCTCATTTAATTATATACTAATCTTGATCTTTCTGTATTCTGCAACTATATGAAGAGTTAGTTGTACAAAAGTAAAGCATAAGGGTTTCTACTCTCATCAAGAAATCATGCACAAGATAGAGAATTTATAATACTTGAAACAGAAAATTAGGGGATACAGGTGACCATTTGGGTTGTTTCTTTATGTTTATTTCTCCTGGATTTGTCAAGTGATCTCAGTATTACCTGCCTGAATGTTCTGTTCTTTACAAATTATTTACAGTGTTGAGGCAGTCAAGTGCTGAGATTCTACCATGAATACAGTGAGTTATGGGCTATATCTCTAATGGCGAAGATGGCTTTCTGCAGAGTGATCTTAAAACCAGCCATTATCCTTGTATATTCGTGTTTGGCCACAAGACAACCCTGAAGAAAGGCTGTTGATGAGGGCCATAATTTCAATTCTACTATAAGTAAAAACCACTCCATAAATAAGGCTTCCTATCAGTTAGATCAGTAGTTTTATCTACACAGACAGGGAAAAATACCTTGTTATTAATAAAAAAAAAATCTGAAAACCTACATTTTGTTTTTGACGACAGTCTTAAACACCAGTAGCAGATGCTGAATCTATGTCTTCAAGAAGGTAGTAAGAGGCACCCGTCATTTGTCTCTGGTCTCTAATTTCCCTAGAGTGGGCCTGCAAACTCTCTTTTGCCCCAAAGAAAGCTTTAACTAGCTCCGAGAGCAGCGCTGGTTGTGGGGAGAAAAATTACATTTTCCCCACACTTTAGTAGTGAAAGTGAGGGCACTGAGACAAAGGCTGCTACTCACTGACTATATTTTGTTGTTATTTTCATGGTGGTGAGGTTGGAGACAGGACAGAACGGAGATGTGGGGAGAAGAAGGGAATTTTTCAAAATTTATAAATTACTAGGTAAAATGAAATGGCCTTTGGCAGTCTCTGAAGTGGGTCATTGTAGGAGAAAAAAATCATTTGTTTTCCTTTCACTTTTGGCGTTGTAGATGAATATCCCGTTAGAAAAATTGTATATGGAGACTCAGAATTCATTGCTCTATTCATTTATTGTGACAGGAATGAAAATGATTCTACAGAAAACAAGGCAGTGTGAGTTGGATTATATTTTTTATTGCTCATAACCTAAATTTTTTCCAATGCCAGCATGGTGGTATCCATTAACAAATATTTATTAAGCGCTTGTTGTGTTTTGTGCTTACAGTAACTAAATGGAAATGGGAGGGAGGAAAGTTAGAATAAAGACAGAACTAATAAGACTCTATTTGGTATCAATACATCAGATGTTCTTCTTCTAACTGAAGAGCACATATCAATGTTGTTGTTGTTGTTGTTGTTTCCTTCAGGACCTGGCCTTTACTATAAAAGAGACATTTAATTTAAAAAGAAAGACAAAAATAGATAAATAAATAAATAAATAAATAGCCCACTCAAACAAACCGGGAGGAATATAAAAATAAGATCTATTTACATGGATATTTCCAGACAATATATAGATACCATTATTGTGTGTGAATAATGACAGAAATCTGAACCTTCCAACACTGGTTAGGGAATTCACCTTTTGATTCTCCAGAAACTTGGGTCAGGTTTCTCTTATAAATAAACATGTATGAACAACCACCCACGACAAGAACACAATGAATAAAAAACAGTTAATAATTACTGATTTGAGAATTAATAATTTATCATTATAATTTACATTGAATAATAAACTCTTAGGCAATGTTAAGTTCTGGCCAGCTGTTAAGTGGTTTTATCTTTGAAACCAATTTGGAAAAGGAGGTCCCAGAGCTATTAAGTTGAACTATGGAAAACCATTCCCTAAGGTTATTTCACATGACCATGCATTCTAATTTTTGGAGAGCAGATTCAGTTTATGCCTGCTGTTCTAGTAGAAGTATTAATGGATACTTTAACTCGCAAAAGTGCAGCAAGTGGAAAAAAATTGTATCTACTCATAGGTCATTATGACTATCATGAAGTGGCCTCAATTAGAGGAAGACGAATCATTTTGCATCTCAACTGAGTTGTATTTATTAAGCAACCACTAGAGATTCAGCAGTGATTATAATAATAACCCGTAATTTTAGCAGGTAATACTCATTTTGTAATTATTGTGTTCTGGATAATATGCTGGGCACTTTACATGCATTAGCTCATTTAATTTTCACAACAGTCTTACAGGGGAAATAATCTTATTGCCATTATATAAATTTAAAAAATGGAAGCACAGAATAATAAGTAACTTGCCCAAAGTCATACAGTTTGTATATGTTGAACCCCATGTTCAATAGAGACATCTTGATTCCAGAGTCTATTTTCTTAACTATTTCTGTTATCAAGAAGCTTGCTAATACAATATTTAGGTTAGAAAGTATGACATAAGCACATGAAATAGATAGAACAGAATAATTAATAAGAGACAAAATGAATTGTATTGCCCATTTCCCAGTGGTTTTTCTATCCCACTACTTTCAAGTTTATGCATGGCCAGAGGGAAGCAGGGTACCAGCAAATTAATAAAAGCTGGATAAATGAATTGTCACACAGCATTAAGCACCCAGTTGATTCTGGTGAGAGCTGAGCAAATGTATATATTATTCTGTATTGGAGTCTAGCCTGCCTGACTGGTATATGATTTTAAAATTCCATACCATGGCTAGAATGTAGGAGCAGACAATGCCAGAATATCAAGAGTGTTAAGTGTGAGATACTTGTGAGAATAGCATTGGAGGAGCCAACTGTGGAGTATGTGTCATCCTAATTAAGTCAATGAAATAAAGAGAAAAAGATTGAAAGATAAGAGAGATTTAAAGGCAGACTCACAGAGCACAAATAGATGTTCAGATGTTAAGAAAAACTACGTTAAGGAGTTAATGGCAGCCCAAATTGGGAAGCATCAACTTCAGGATGCTGGGTGCTATGAACTGAGTGTTTGTGTCCCCCCAAATTCATATGTTGAAGCCCTAATCCATTATAAGATGGTATTTGGAGGTGAGGCATTTGGAAGGTAATTAGGTCATTAGGGTGGAGGGTGTCAATAAGAGACACAACAGAGATGAACCTTCTCTCCATCATATGAGGATATAGCAAGAAAATAGCCACCTGCCAGCTAGAAAGAGCTCTCACCAGAACCCCGTCATGCTGGCATCTTGATTTAAGACTTCCCAGCCTCCAGAACTGTGAGAAATAAATGTCTGTTGTTTAAGACACCCAGTCTATGGTATTCTGTTATAGCAAGCAGCCTAACTGACTTAGACGCTGGGGATGAAAAGTACCTGCCATGAGAGGGTCCCATGTTTCATTGGTTTAGCAAATGGCTAAGTTGGCATTGAGATAAACAATGTCATTCTGTATAGAAGAAAAAAGAATGATTATTTCATAAAAGTATTGATGGATTAGTGAGATTATGTAAGTAAACACAGTATCAGGCACAAATACTGATTTTTCTACAAATGCTACTGAGGAATGTGACACATGTTGATATCAGTGTGTTAGATTAGCATGGAACTTGAAGATGCCAGGTAAATTTGGAAAGGTAAAGAGGAAAAACCTAAATGAGTTGTTGAGGACATGTAGAAGGCAAAAGTGGCTCTGGCAAGACAGGGCAGTAGAACACCAGGAGAGAGGAGATGGTGGCAGTGCCAATGACTGGGAGAGGGGAATTTAGATGAGTACTTGAAAAGGGGAGTGAAACCCTCCAAAGCACTCGCAAAATCCTTTACGAAGTTTGCTTCTTTCTTTCCTACTAGTTATAATTCACTTTCCCAGGACTGCTTTGGGTAACACATTCATCTTTTAAAGCCCAATTTTATGAGTGTTGAATTATATATTTTAAAAGGTAAACGATGGGAGCATTTGTAATAAGTTCAGAGAACAAATGAATGAAGTGGCTTTCCTTAATTTATATTCTTCACTGTTTTCTGGATGTTTTGTGATCATCCTTATTCTGTTTGCCATGGGATGTGGTGAATGTTTTTAATTATCCTCGTCAGTATGATGAAAGAATTTCATATCATAGGTGTTGACAGCAAACAAATCTGTGGCTTTAGAAAAGAAAGTTCCAATTTGAAGACAAATGAATGTTTACAAAAGCAAAATATTGAAAGGGCACTACTCTCAAATTTATAGGGAAGATAGCACATGTCTTGCACTGCAGGCCAGGTTTAGGACATTTGATGTGAGGAATGACTTCCATTCTGATTTCAACAAGAACATTAATTACTCTCCTCTCGTATTGTGTCTGGTGCTACAGCACAAACCTCCTTCACTTAATTAGATTTTGGAGAATTCAGAAAGGGCCCACCCCTAATCTGAATTGTTTGACATTATGGGTGACATTATGGGGTTTTATTTTAGCAGTCTGGAGGTGAAACCCATCAACCAATCAGCAAGTTTGTATACAGCATCCCTACTATGCAACTGGCTTTGTGTAAAGTGCCCTCTAGTAGCCTACAATTGAATTGAGGCAGCAAAACCATACACATGTGAAATAATAAGAGAACAAGGACAGCCAAAATGGGGGGTGCTGACTCAGTGCAATAGAAACTCTGAGAAAAGAGAGATCAGCGTGGACTGAATAGCCAAAGGTTTTTAAATTTTTATTATTGATGCTATCACTCTAACAACAATGACTAGTATTTATTGAGCATTAAATGCTCACCATATACCAGGTACTGTGGAAAGCACTTTGTGTGCCTTCTCTATTTAATACTCACAACCCTATTTATTATTCCCACTTACAAAGAGAAAACAACATACTCTTAATAGCCCCATTTTATAAATGAGGCTACTGAGTCTTGAAGTGGTTATGTAATTCAACAAAAGTCACAGAGTTAGCAATGCCAGAATCCACTGAAGTCACGTTTGTCTGACTCTAAACCACTATGCACAATACAGACCGCTGTAGCTTTGTAGTAAGATGAAGTATATGAAGTCAGTCTTTAAAAATACAGGTAGATTACAAAGGCAGAAGGGAAGAGGAAGGGCACTTCAACAAGTGTAATTGCACATACACACACCCTGAGACGGGAAGGGGCATGGCATCTGTAAGGAACAGTGGAAAAGAGCATGTTAAGAGCAGAAAGTTAGTGCTGTGGAGGACTGTAAAAAAAACTGGGCGGATCTGCTTTGCATAGCACTGTACTGGGAATCTGTGCTAATCATGGTATGGAGCTTGAAGCTGGGTCAGACAGATTACAGATGGTAATAGTCAAGAAATTAGAATAATATTAGGTAGCAAAAAACTTATATCAAATTAGATAGCCAAGAGGCTCAGGGATATAAGAGTCAGTAACAGAACAGGGAGGTTGCGCGGGTCATGCGTTCATTCACACTCTCTCATCAACTTATTTTTATATTTGAGCATCTGCTACATTCAAAACATTACACTAGGCATTATGGAAGTTACAGAGATGAAAAAGACAAGAATCCTTCCTTCAAGCAGTTTGCAGTCTAAACAGGGGATGACTTGAGCTGGGGTTGTTAAAGTGTATAAGAATCAGAAAAAGATAGACTAGGAGAAGATCTTTGAAGGAAGACACACATTCTGAGTGGACAGAAGGCTCAGTTACAGGAATAATTTATTCACTTATTGGTTTAATAAGTTTTTTGACATAAAATATTATATTAGTTTTATGTGTAAAACACAGTAATTGGACAGTTATATTCCTTATGGATGATCCTACCTGATAAGTTTAGTACCCATCTGACACCATACATAGTTATCATAATGTTTTTAAAAATTTTTCTATTTTTTCAATTACAGTTGATATACAATATTATATTAGTTTCAGGTGTACATCACAGTGATTAGACATTTATATAACTTAAGAAGTGATCACCCTGATAAATCTAGTACCCATTTGATACCATACATAATTATTATAATAGTACTGACTATATTCGTTTGTTTCTGTTCTCTACATTCCACATATGACATTTATCTTTCTGTCTGACTTACTCTACTCAGCACAATACCCTCTAGTTCCATCCATGTTGTTGCAGATGGCAAGATTTCTTCTCTTTCATGACTGAGTAATATTCCATATATATATTTACCACCTCTTCTTTATCCATTCATTCATCAATGGATATCCAGGATGCCCCCCATATCTTGACTACTGTAAATAATGCTGCAATAAATATGTGGATTCATATGACCCTTAGAAGTAATATTTGGGGTTTGCTTGGATAAATACCCAGAAGTGGGACTACTGGATTCTTCTTTCTCTCTTTTTTAGCTTTTGTTTTAAAGTCTATTTTGTCTGGTCTGGTGTAAGTATTGCTACCCCAGCTTTTTTGTTTGTTTCCATTTTCATGAAGCATCTTTTTTCATCACTTTACTTTTGGTCTTTGTGTGTCTTTCAATCTGAAATGAGTCGGCAGTATATGTAAAGGTCTTATTTTCTTATCCATTTGGCCACCCTATCTTTTGATTGGAGCATTTAATCCATTTACATTTGAAATAATTATTGCTAATATATAGTTATTGCCACATTTTATTATTCACATTTTTTATCTTTTTTCTTTTTCCTTCCTCTTCTTATGAAGTCCCTCAAACATTTCCTGTAATACTGACTTGGTGATGATGAACTCCTTTAGCTTTTTCTTGACTGGGAAGCTCTTTATCTGTCCTTCGATTCTAAATGATAGTTTTGCTGGGTAGAATAATCTTGGTTGTATGTCCTTACTTTTCATCCCTTTAAATATTTCCTGCCACTTTCTAATGGCCTGCAAAGTTTCTGTTGAGAAATCAGCTAACAGTCTTATGAGAGCTCCCTTGTGGATAACTGCTTAGCACTTGCTGCTTTTAAGATTCTCTCTTTCTTTAAACTTTTTATTTCATTTTATTTTATTTTGTTTTGTTTTGTTTTATTTTATTTATTTTATTTTTTTATTTTATTTTATTTTAATTATGATGTGTTTTAATGTGGGTCTCTTTATGTTCATCTTGTCTGGGACTCTCTGCTCTTCCTGGGCTTATTCGTCTATTTTCTTCACCAGGTTAGGGAATTTTTCTGTCATCATTTCTTGAAAGAGGTTTTCAATTCCTTGATCTCTCTCTTCTCCTTTTGGTACCCCTATGATGCGGATATTGGTATGCTTGATGTTGTCTCAGAGGCTCCTTAAACTATACTCATTTTGGGGGGGGATTCTTTTTTCTTGTTGCTGTTCTGATTGGGTGTTTTCTGCTACCTTATCTTTATAAAGTGAGGAACTGGGTTGTATGCCTTCAGGTCGAGGGCTGGAGGGGCTGATTCGATCCTCCACTTTATCTAATCTACTGTTAATTCCTCCTAAGAAATTCTTCATTTCCGTTTTGTATTCTTCATTTCTGACTGGTTCTTTTATATTTTCTATCTCTTTGTTAAAGTTCTCATGAGTTCATCTATTTTTACCCTTAGTTCATTGAGCATCTTTTTAGGCAGTGTTTTGAACTCTGCATCTGGCAGATTGCTTGTCTACATTTCATTCAGTTCTTTTTCTGGAGCTTTGTTCTGTTCTTTCATTTGGGACATGTTTCTTCGTCTTCCCATTTTGGCTGCCTACTTGTGTTTTTTTTCTATGTATTAGGTAGGGTTGCTATGTTTCCCTGACTTATTAGAGTGGCCTTATATATACGTGTGTTGTGGGTCCCAGTGGCACAGTCCTTCCTGGTCATCTGAACCACATGCTCCAGGTAAGTCCCTTGTATGTGTTGTATGTGTCCTCCTATTGTAGTTGAGCCTTGATTGCTGTTTGCACATCAATGGGAGAAGTTGGTCCTCAAGCTGATTTGTTGTGATGACCAGTGGAGGTGCTATTATACAGGGGCTGACCCTATAGAGCAGAATCCACTTGAGCAGGGCTCTGGTGCCTGCCCTGTCTGCCTTCTGGGTGTTCGTCCTCAGATCCCTGGTGGCACTCTGGCTCAGACTGAAGCTGACCACTAGGGGCGTAGCCTGGGGCCTCCTGTAAGAAGCCCTGCCACAGGCCAAATTTAACCTTAGCCTATACACTGCCTAGGGCCACCAAGCAATCCACAGATGGCTGCCACCCACACTGGGCTTGGAAGTGCCTAGAGAGGCCAAGCCACAAACCGAGGCCAGCTGCCTCTAGTGTGGAGCTTAGGGCTGTTCAGCAAGAGGTATGGGGCATAGCAAGGCCAGATGCTGCTTGTTTAGGTTTTGTGAACTTTTGTGAGATTTTAGAAAAGTCTGCAGCATGAGCCAGGACAAGCCATTTGTATGGAAAATCCACTGGAAGTGGCTTAGGTGAGCCTGCACATTGGGAGTAGCAGGGTCTCAGGGACTCACCAGAGTGGGGCAACCAGTGTTAGCTATGACGAAAACTCAGATATGGTGGCCACCTGTGTCTGCATGCTGGGCGGGGTGGGGGGGGGGAGGGAGGGACTCAAAAAAGGGACAAAGGATCCTGTAAGCACTTCTGTCTTGGAGAAGGCTGCCCCTCCAGTCCTCGCTATGAAGTCAGACAACTGGGTTTCTCCTTGTATGCCTCTGGCACCTTTTGAACTACTGCCCCAGTGCTAGAGCTCAGAGTGAGTGAGTTTGGCGGTGGTAAGTCTACCTGGGCCTTTCCTCAGCTCTTTGTCTCAATCAGCCATAATCTTCACTGGTTTTAACAGCCAGAAGTTGTGGAGTCTTTTCTTCCCAGCACTGGAACCCTGGGCTGGAGATCCCAGTGTGGAGCTTGGAACCCTTGCTCTTCCAGGTGGAGATATTCCTCTTGATTCTCAACCACCACGCATGGGTGTGGAGCCAGCCAGTTTTACATCTCTGCCCCTCCTACCAGTCTCAAGGTGTCTTCTTCTATGTGTCCCAAGTTGAAGGATTTCTGTTGAGCTAGACTTCAGGCAATTTCCAATGATGGCTATTTCGTAATTTAGTTGTAATTTTGATGTCATTGTGAGAGGAGGCAAGCACGGAATTTACCTACTCTGCCATCTTGACCAGAACCTCACCAGTTATTACAATATTATTGACTATAAATTCTATACTGTACACTACATCCCTGTGACTATTTTATGACTGGCAATTTATACTTCTTATTCCCTTTCACTTTTCTTACCGATCCCTCCAACTCCCTTTCCATCTGGCAACCATCAGTTTGTTTTCTGTATCTATGAGTTTTTTTATGTTTTGTTCATTTATTTTGTTTTTAGATTCTACATATCACATGGTATTTGTTTTTCTCTGATTATTTTTGAGCACATACGTTATATTAGGTTTTGGGGGAAAATAGAAAGTCCTCATAAAACTTAGATGTGGATAAAGAATAGGCATTAACAAAATGAGCTTACAGATTAATGTAAAATTATAAGGTCAAGGAAGTCTTCCCTAAGGAAATGAATTGAGTTTTATGGATAAATATGAATTAACCAGTCATAGAAGGAAAGGAATTTCATTCTAGGCAAAGGAAAGAGCATATGTGAATGCTGTATTTGTGGTAAAAGTAAATAACTATAAAGAACTATATAGTTCTTTAACTATAAAGAACTACTGAAAGTAAATAACTATAAAGGTTAAAGCTACCGAAGCACATGAAGTGACGGGGAACATAATGTGTGAGGAAGCTGGGGAGGAAGTTAGGAGAAGGCAGAACAAAGATCTGAAGGTCATTAAGCAGCTGTGTCTCTACCTTAAGAGCAATGGAAAGACAGTGAAGAGGAAGAGAGGGAAGTGATGAGTCAGATTTGCAACAATATGGAGAAGGATTGAAAGGCAGAAACATCAGGAAGCAAAAGGTAATGGTAGGTCAAATTAGGGTGGTGTTGATATTGTTGATAGGTTGAAGACGAAAAGGGAAAAAAATCAAAAGATATTTCAGTGATGAAACCAGGAAAACTTGGTAGTGAATGAGATACAGGGGTAAAGAAGAGGGATTTGTAACAGAAACTTCTAGATTTTGTCTTTACAACTGGATGAATTGTAAAAGTGTAAAAGTACATTTCAATAACATCTTCCTTATTCACATGTTCCCCCCCTTTTTTCGGCCGTGACTACTTTGGAAAATATGTTGTTATGGGTTAATGGTTGTTATGGGTTAATAATATCAATTTCTCAGTAAGCTAGTCCCAAGGACAGGACAGAGAGTGATATCTTCAGGCACCAGCTGCCTAGGAGAAAATAGCTTCCAAGGCTCCCAAGAAGAGAAACAAAAACAATGTTGCTGCCACAGTACAGATACCAAACTGTCCACTTAGACTCTAACAGCCAACATCTGCTTCTGTAATCTGCTTGCTTGCATAATCAAAGCCCACCAAGGCATAGTTTTAGGCTATATAAGCTGATCCCTACGGAGGCTTGGGGCTGATCCTCTAGTGGGGAGAGTCAGTCGCTGGCCGGCTAATAAAGACTCATAATTAATCTTAATTGGCTCCGTGAGTCTTAGATTTGATCGCGCCACAACAGAATAATGATGCTGTTCACTAGAAGACCATGCCTATTACATAGTTATTTTATTAAATTATTAAAAAAAAAGTAGTTGCCTTTATAAGTCACATAACATTCAGTTTAATATTTACCAGGTGCAATGCTTTAATCCACTTGGTTCTTGTATTAAACTTATGAATTTGTTATAGTGCGAGTTTCTCAGAGAGCACTGACACAGAAGCCAAATAGCCAAATCAAAAAAACTTTATTACAGATTCGAATCTGGGCTCAAACCTCCACTGTCGCAGCAGTGATTAAGGCAAGAGCCCCGAACCTAGTTTTTGTTACCCTTATATACCCCCTAATCCTCCCCGGTTGCCCCCCCTTCTCGATTACCCACAGGTCCCCCCTCCCCGATTCCCACAGGTACAAAGGCTGTTTGTCTAAGCGGAAGTTTCTCATGGCTTGGCTGCCTTTGCAATCTATCTATTTGACAGCGTTAAGCAGGATGCAGTTAACCTGTTCTGGGAACTGGCCTATGCAGCTGGGTCTCAGGTCTATATGCTCTATAAATGTTTCTACTTTATTGTTTGTACTGAAAATTAATTATTACAGAATTAAGAATGACTGTTATCTTCATTTTTAAGAATGAGGGTAAGTCACCTGTTTGGAACCACAGGAGTCATAAGTGGAGGGACTAGAATGTAAACCCAAGAAGCTTAAATTAAGAACCTAAAAGTTCTGATCACGCAGTTCCAATGTGTGTGATTCCTACCACCAAGCAATTCTCCAACATCAGCTGGATGTCAGCTGGGTGTCCTACAATTTAACTCAATTCCTACACTACCTACCCAGAGATAGCATCAGATTCCACAGGTTAAGGGTTAAGACTCTCCTGTCCCCTCATCCTCATCCCTTCAGACACCAGTCATAAGCCCAGGTTGTTGCCCGAGCTTCTGACTGAGCAGCTAGAGACTGGAGATTCCAAGGACCCCTCATTAGGTTCAATTAATTTCCTAGAGTGACACACAGAACTCAGAGAAACATTTTACTCACTAGATTGTCAGTTTATGATAAAAATATATAATTCAGGAACAGCCAGATGGAGGAGATGTATAGGGCAAGGTTGGGTAAAAGGGCATGGAGCTTCTGTGCTCTAAGTGCACTATTCTCCCCAAATCTCCATGTGTTCACCAATCCATAAGCTCCCTGGGTCCTGTCTTTTTGGTTTTTGGAGAAGGCTTCATTACAGAGCCATGATTGATTAAATAAATCATTGGCTATTGGTGATTAAACTCAACCTCCCAGGAGGTTAGGGTGGGGTACATACAATGGGACTGAAAATTGCAACTCTCAGATGACGTGGTTGATTCTCTAGACCTTGTCCTTAGGTGTGGTCCAAAAGTCACCTCATTAACATGACAAAAGATTCCTTTTCAGCTCTCATCGCTTAGGAAATTCCAAGGGTTTTAGGAGCTCTATACCAGAAACCAGGACAAAGAATAAAATATATTTCTTGTTATAAATCACAGTATCACAGTGCCTTTGCTCACAACTGCAATACACCATGCTAATTCTGTGCAGCTGTGTCACCCTCCACCTCTGCACTCTGTGTTATACCACTGTGAATACCTACTGTGTACAAAATCCAAACTTGGAGATGATAATAATGTAAAACAGAGAAAGAAGTTCATGGGGCAAAGCAAGTAGCAAGTGAAACACAGCTACAGAGTCAGGGAATTGAGCAGGTGGTGAGTGAGAGGAGGGGAGGCAGAAAGTGAGTAGATTCTCTTTCTTCTCATTGGCAGGTGAGGAGACGTGCAAAGGCAAATAGAACAAAGACAGGATTGTCAGGAGATGATAAGTAAATAGAAATTGAGAACTAAGAGATAACCAAATACTCTTTTGAGAACTTTAAGGATAAAGGGTTGAGAGCAATAGAATGTTGATTTTAAAGGTTAGTTTAAGATTTGTGGGACACAGGGCTAAATTAAACATGTATGTAGTTAGATTGAAAACGCTGGAAAGAGTGAACAGCCTGTGGGACTAAGACCAGTGGTGAATGTGTTTGCTTTAGAAACAAGAACATATTTGTCTCCCACCAACATTAAAGGGGAGGGATACAGAGGTGAGGATACAGAGACATTTTTGAAGTGAAGAATAAGGAATCTTTATCTTCTTGATAGAAACTTAATATTGGTTTCCTGAAGCTGTGCTCTATGGATACAGCATTTACTATACATCACTCTACTAAGAAAAATAAACAACTCATCTTCAAAGAGACTATATAATGAAATACAAATAAAACACCATGTTGATATATTGTGCCATTGCATATCCCTTCTTGCCTCTAAAATATTTTTCCTCCATTTCTTCCTTTCCTTCAGCATATACAGGTCTTTCCATCCAAATAAATAAGCAACCTGGAGCACTGTGTTTTCCTTTTTGCTTACCTTCAGAGATAACCATCTCACTGCCTCTATTGGCTCATTTCCCACTAACTCTTCAACTCACTTCACTCTGTTTTCCATCCCCACACCTTCATGTTCTCACATGAAGTCAGTCATGACCTCCACCTAAGGACACATCTAAGTACTAATCCTTTTGTAGCTCATCCTGTCCTTGATCCTGTTCTCTTTATGGTTCTTCTCCCATCTTTTAGAAAGATGTCGCCTTCTCTTTCACAAGTTTAAGTTCTTAAACTTAGTGATGCTCAAACGTCTCCCCTTCCCAGGGAAGAAAAACAAAGATTCAAAGGAAGCATGACACTAGTTGGCTTACCATGATTCCTTCTAAGGAGACATAGTTTTAAATAAATGATCCTTATAATGAAAAAGAAATTTAAGTTCACAAGTTAAGTTCTTATTTTATCTGTCCCTTGAAAGTCAGTTTTCCTTGAGGTCCGGTTATAGACCACAATCTGAAACATTCTACATATATTATGAACATAATGTAAAAGGAACAGTCTTGAAAAGGAGACTTAAAAAGTGGTCAGGAACAAGATGAAGATGGGTGAGTGTTGGGACAATGAAAATTCTGGGACTTTAAATTAAATAAGGTAGATATAAACTGCATAGAAACTAATGATAAAACTGTAAAATAAAGACATAGGAAAGCAGGCTAATCCTGCGTGGCTGAACTGAAGACTGTAGACAAGGCTGAAGAGTCTCAGGTTTGCCCATGTAGAGTCAGAAGATCCGATCAGGTTTCCTAGTCTGCACCAAACTATTGCCACAGTGGCCAGTAGAAGCCCCAAACCTCCTCTAGCATGACCTATTCTGGAAGATGGCCTCTTTCAAAAATCTGATGAAAGTCATATTCTGGCTTCCTAGGAATAAGTATGTATGCGCATAGGTATGAATTCAAGAAGTTCACAGGTCCCTACTCTAAAATATGGAAAGCACCAAGTTTACAGGCAAGTAGAATGCCCGACACATTAACCTATTTATTCGTGTTTTGACCAGTTTCCACTGATTATAGTTCTTGGCAATAGTTTGGAAAAACTGAACTTTATTCATTTTTTATTTTCTGCAAACAGTATCCCACTCAGCTGCTCCACATTTAGTACTCAAAAGAAAACACGATTGTTTTCCTGTTTGCCTTTTTGTGTGTGAAACTCATACATGTGTCAGCTTTCACAATAGTTCTCAATCTAATTTCTCTCTCAGACAAATACTTTTGGAAAGCTCTCTATATGACTGAAATCCTATTGTATTACCCAAGAGGGAAAAAAGCATCTTGAATTTTGTCAACAATAGATCACTACAGGTTTTTCACACTAAATAGAGAATTCTTTGATATAATACTTAGAAATCATTGTCTTTAATAAAGCATTCTCTTACCACTCGTATCTGATGTAATAGTGTTCTGGTGTTAACATGTACTTCCTTCTATTCCCATGACATACATTCATTTAACCAATTCATTCAAAAACATTTTTGAGTACTCACAAAATGCTCAGTTCTATGCTAGATACTGAGAATAGAACAATAAGACAAAGTCTTACTTCAAAGGCCTGAGCCATCCTGGCAGAGATAGATATGTCGATAGAAGATAAGGATATAGTATAATAATCAGTAGTTCTCAACCCTGGCTTCATAATAGGAGATCTTTAAAAAATGATGATGACGATGATGAGCTCCAACCAAGTAAGACTGGTTTAATTGGTCTGGGGTGGTGCCTGGACATCAGAATTTTTTAACAATAGTCAAGTACATCTGGTAACATCTGTAATGGAGGAAAATACAAATTACTGGGGACATGTAGGGATTACATAGGATCTAGAATAGACATCTAATAGAAGGAAGCCCTGAGTTGATTTACTCAGTGAAGAAGAGTATCTAGTTGAAGCAGGAAGAAAGCTCTGCCTATCAGAAGTGTCAGAATACACAAACACATGAAAGTCTGAGGGCACAAAAAACACTTATTGAGTGCCTTCTCTATCCCATGTACTGTTGAAAGACCTAAGAGCTGTCTGTCTACTAACCAGACAGAAATCACCCCTGCTTTTATAGAAATTATAGTATGATGGTAAATACTGACATCATACTATTAACTGCAGAAATGTTTGTTAAATTACAATTCTGAGAAATGCTATAAAGCAGAAGCACAGGAACTATGAGGGTCTAGATGGGATATACCCTAACAGGAATGGAAGGCAGAGAATTGCTGGCGGAGAGAATAGCCATGGAAAACCCTGATGTGGACTGTGGGTCAGTGGGTGGCCAAGGTATAACAATGGGGGAAGATGGCAGAGAGTAAAGGAGGAGAAGGCTTCCTTAGTGTGGCCAGATCACCCATGACTTTGTGGGCCGTAATGAGTTCTGAGTACATCACATTCATTCTGTTCCTGTGCCTCATCAGTGACACATCTGTGCATTTTTTGGCAGTTGACTAAATATTTCCACAAATGTCTCAACATCCCCAAGACAGTCCTGTCTCTTAGATAAAGGTCAAAGATTCTAACTGACTTGCCCACATTTACATACTTAAAATCAGTTTGCAGAACTAAGTTTAAACCCCAAGGCTGGTGACTCCAAACCTGAGCCTCTTTCTATCACATCACAGCTAATATTTTGTTTATCAGATCATATATTGTATGCACCTAAAATTGTTTTGATAAATCTAGAATCACTTGTCCAAATTTTATGACAGTACAAAGATGTCAGGAGCACTTTGTTGTTTGTTGTTTGTTTTTATAAGAATGATGGAATCAAAAGATAAAAGGCAGATTTTTGAGGCCACAGCACAGTAGCTAGGTAGAACTGTCTAGATGAAAGCAATCTGTGAAGATAGATCTTTGTAAAGAGCTGGAGGGACCTTATTTATTCAGTAGCTACTTCCAAGAGAAAATGAGTGCCTATATTCCCTGGGTTCAAATATAAAGAAAAGAAGCTTCTCACTGCCCAAATTCCACTGATGAAAAGGAAAGAGCTTTGGATTGTTAAACAAAGGTCCCAAGGAACACTGTGGGAGCTCTGAGGAAGCCGATAACATATAGGAAGGTCTTTGTACTGCTTTAGGGCAGGCCTCTCTGTGTATCTGGTCAGGAGGGAAGCGGCACCTGCCAATCAATGTTACCCCCACATGGGCCAGGAGAGTGTTGACTGGCTGCCATTTTGATGGAGACTGGGGCAAATAAGAGCTACCACCTCCCCACAGTGATATCCCCAAGGAATTTACAGAGTGTCTGAATGAATAGAAAAGATTTATGGTAGACATGGGACAAATAACAATTCATCCTTCTTGTCACTTCCTGATAGTCCAGACTGGTGAGAATGTAATAGCTACTATCACAAAAAACATTGGAGAGAAATGTTCTCTACAGATAGTACATCTGAACCCAAACTATATACTTAAATAAGTAAACCACTAACTAGATAGACCTAAATGCCTCGAACAGCAACATCTGATGACTTGTTGAAAATGTTAATTCTTTAATATTTCTCCCTCTCTGTATCCTAAATTTGCAAAAATGTAATACATATTTATTCCAGAAAAAAAGTCAAATTGTTTTGAATTTGGGTATCTCAATTCCTTGAACATAACCAAGGGTTTTATAAATACATAATTATCTCATTTAGTCAGTATTGTTAGAAAACAAAATATCCAAAAAGCAAGTATCTAGATCACTAAAAGCAAACTCTTTAAATGTCAAAGTATATAGTCCCCTGTTTCCACTTTCACCAGTCCTTATTAATTGCCTTTTTTCCCCCCACTCCTATTTAAGATTAGCATTCTCCTTGTCCCTCAGGGCAGGTCCCCAATGGCCCTATTATCTCTCAGATCCCTTATCTAATCTGTCTTCTGGTTCTATAGGTTTCACCTCCTTAGAGTTTATATATTTAGTTTTGATTCCTTTTTTCCATTCCCACTGTTAGCATCAGAGTTAATGTATCACCTGATCTATTAAAGAATGTTTTGAACTCTTCTCAGAGTTTCTGGCTTCCAACTCATCATTAACTCTATTGCCAGGTGAGGTGGCTGTCTGCCGTGACAACTCCAGCACCTTTGGGCCAGGCTTGCTGTGCTATGGAGAATTTCTAGCATTATGGAATCTGCCTTCCTAAGATAGAACTCCAATATCTGCCTTCTGTGGCTGCTCGGTAGCAAGGGCAGAGGCATGGGAACCCGGCCGTATTAATTAGGTTCACCCATGCAATATATGGGTTCCAAAGTGAGTGAGTGGAGAAAGGAGGCTCTGTGCAGGTTCCATTCCAACATTCTGGCAAGTGTTGTGGCAGGAAGTCTGGTTCTGGCAACAAGGTCACTCTAGCATCCAGCGTCAGCAGCATCTCAGATGGCCATCTCCTATGAAGCCAGTTCAGAGCATGATTTCGGATGTCACTCTTCCAAGTAGCCTTGAGCCTCGTTCTTCAGTTCTCTCAGGGGTTCTATGTATCACCCATATCCTTTCAGGAAAGTTGGCTACGTTTTCTTGCTCCATATAACCCCAGAGTAATCTTTCTGAAAGGTAAACCTGATTTTCTCACTCCCCTACTTAAATTTTTCAGGGCTCCCTACTGCCTACAGAATAAACTCCAGATTCCTTAACCTGGCATTGAAGAACTATCACCATTTAGGTTCCATCACTTCTCTAGCCTCTTGCCCTCCTTTTCTCCCGATGCAGACACTATGACCTAGGCACAGCAAACATGTAAGACCCTGTGTGTGCCATTTTCTCTAGCGCTATACTCTTTGCTTAGAATTCCCCTAACTCTACTTCTGTCTGTCCAGTAGACACCACTCCTCCTTCATGCCTTAGCTTACCCTGAACCTTTATTCCTTACATTTTCCCTTGGCAAAGTTATATATATTTCCCCTCTCTTCCCACAGTGTGTCCTGCACATCTCTATTTTAATACTTATCACACTGCTGAAATTATTTGTTTAGATACTGGCCTCACCTATCTGGCTGAAAGCCTTTCAGAGGCAAGAATTATCCTATTTCTCTGCATTATCTCTACTCCTAGCACAGTTCCTGATACCTGTTATGAACTTAATATATCATAAAGGAATAGATGAGTGAACGAATTTACCTAGCCATTTTAGTCCATCCAGCTTTACCTCTTTCGGTACCCCACCTGCTCCAGCCCAGTGCTTCCTTAGGGGTCTCTAATATCACGGGGACCTGACATCTCTATCTCCTGTCTGCAAAGTCTTTCCTCTAGATGTTCTCCTGCAAGCACCTACTCAGTTAACAAGGTTGTTTGTTACAGTCTCCTTCCTGGTAAGCACTTCCACCCTCTCTCCCTCCCCTAATATATTTGACCACTCCCTCTTTTGTGCTTAAACTGTCCCCTAAAGAGTTTTTGATCATAGTCTCCAAAATAGTCCCTCCTCGTTGTTAGCACAGTCTGTTTCCCTTTGTTATACTGTAAGCTTTTTGAGGGCAGTGACCACGTCTTCTTAGTATTTATATCCAGAGGATTTACCAAAACATTCAATAAGCTTAAAAAAAGTATAATAAATCCCTTGAATGTTGCTACCACCCATTTTCTAGTATAAGCAGTATTTTGGCTTTTTTTTTTTCTTGGTCTTCTATCTCTTTTCTTTTGTCCCTTCCTCTACCTAGTCTTTCACTAAAAAGGAATGTTTCCAGAGGAAGTGGGATTTAATATATAGTTTTAGGGGAGAGATAGATAGATGATAGGTGATGATAATAGATGATAGATGATAGATAGATAGACAGACAGATAGATGGATAGATAGATAGTTACCAGAGAGCTAGGATAACAAAATAAAAAAAATGCTACTTTAAAAATTACAAGAAGCTGAAAGTTAACAACTAGAGAAACTAAAACAAACACTTGAGAAATGAGATATAATGAGAAAATTCAACTAATTATAATTGTTTTAAAAATAGAAGGCCCCCTACTAATTCATCCTGAAAGCTGTAGCCAAAATCGGAATTCTTAAACACTTACTCCTTTAAATTACTTTTACTTTAAAGTTCATACACTTTAAATTTTCCAAAACTCAGAATCTTAGCATAACCCATAGAGTCCAATTACAGCTTGACCCTGCCTTTCTTCTAGCCTGGGGAGCTAATACAGGGGAGATTCTTTTAAATCAAGGGTAGCAAGCACATACTGGGGGATTTTATTGCTAAGTATGCCCTATAAGCAAGAAGTTTGGGATCTGAATAAAAGACCATGGGAATTGGAAGGATGCAAAGGGGAAGGGGTGCTGCTGGTGGAGATGGAAACAGACAATCCTGGTAGTCTTGCATAGAAGGTGAGAGAAGGTATGGGTGAGATGAAGCCACCAGAAAGCTGGATGGGAAGCGACCCAAAAAGAAATGTGAGTTAAGTATTCTGCAGAACTTTGCAGTGAATAGTGATACACTTGGTCGCTGGTGAAAGGCAAAAGAACACAAGTCTGCTATTTAGAGACTTCCAACTAACCTCAGAGGTGTTCCAGTCCTCCTGGCAGGCAGCTGGAGAGAGTCCCAAGATAAAGAGCAGAGTCATCTGCTGTTAAAAGGCAGTTAAAGTCATAACAGTGGATAAGATGAACTAAGGAAGAAAGGAGAAAGCTGTAAAATGCATTAGAACTGACAAAGGAATAATGCAAATTAGACAAAATGAAAGTAACAGAAATTCAAACAATGGACACATTTAAAAAACAAACACCTTTTTAAAAGGATTTAAATCTAGTTGATCATTTACTGGTGTGTCACACCTCTGTCTTTCCACTATGGAGGGTACCCATCATGTGACGAAGCAGTGGGCCCCAGAGCACTCATTTCCTTGGCCTGCCGAGTTGCCTGCCATCTGTCCTTCTAGCATAAGCAGCACTGCCAAGTGCCAGGCCTCGCTGCTGGTGCCCTCAGCCTAGCTGCACACGGGAGTGCAAGTCAGCGGGCCTTGCTGCAAACCACTCATGCAGGACGCGTTTGGCTTTAGATTTCCATAGTGCTATTTTTGCAGTGTGCCAAAGAGATCTCCCAAAGGGTTCATTTGGACAACTGCAAAGATTTTTGTCTAAACTCAGTTGAGTTGAATGATTTTGCAGCTGAGATTTCAATCTGTTTTCTCCCTTTTCTCTCCCTCTTTCTCTTTTACTTTTTCTTTAAGCTGAGTAACTTGGGCACTGATGTTTCCTCTCTCTAAAGATCTTAGTGGCCTGAGGATTTTATAGGTCAGCTCATTCGGATTCTCCTGCAGGGGCTGGTTTCAAAGCGCTAACCCTAATCTATAACCAAATTCACCAGCTTTCTGAATCTGTTTAACCCCTTAAAGGAACAGAATCCTACTGATGCTATGATAAATACTCAGCCCCTGGGTGGGGGGAAACATTGTGTTTCATGTTCTAGATCATCCAGAGGAAAGGTCAGAATGGCAAACACTGGACAAAGTCAGTATGACAATTTCTTTCCCCTGCAAAAAGTAAATATTTTTGTTTAACATGATCTTAACGTATTTATTATATGTATATATTTAATATGATTTTAATGTATATTATTTATAAGTAAGGAATGGACATAGAATACACTGTTGAGATGTACCTACACTTGCACTGTAACATGATATTCAAGTCCGGTGGGATGCAGACTTGAGAAAAACATATCCTTATTGTGACCATATTTAAGTCTGTTCTCATTCATGAGGCTCAGTTGCTCATCTCTGATATAAGGGATTGTGTTAGAAGATGCTTCAGTTTGACTTGCATAGCATTTGTTTAACTCATCTTGGTGTTACAATACTAACTGCATCAGTAAGTACATTTGCAGGCATAACTCACTGGTAGAATCAGCTTATATTTCAGAGAGTGCTTAGCTACAACATACAGTAAACTGCTTCCCTTGGAATACAAGGATACAACTGACTCCTCAATTAGACATGCCCGTGATGTTTTCTCTTAACTAATGGTGAAAATTTGTGCCGTGAATTATCCAAACTCCCTGTGATATGTGGCTGGCTAGGTTTACATTTATCCTGTAGGTCACAGGACAAAGTTTTGGTTGGAAGAATCACAAACACAATAACATGCATGTCTTTAATTCTACTACTGTCATGTTGAATCAGTTGCCAACATTTAAATATCAGGACAGTTCACGTAAAAGAATGTTTCTGACTTTTTTTTGAATAATCAGGCAAGTGTGATAAACTGGGACCTGTAGTGTGTCATGCCAACAATCTGGAGCAGAGGATGGCCACCGCCTTTGGGTGGCCATCTACTTTCTCTCTCATCTACATCCTCCTTGCCTTTCCTTTTGTTTCTCACAGTCTGGTATCTGAAGGCATTTTGGTTTCCATGTTTTGTTATCCAGAAAAGGACACTGGCCTTAATTAAAGCACTTGCATCTGGTGGTCCTCTCTGCTGGATGAGGCAGGATGGATCTCTCAGTTATTCTCACTACAAATGTATATTATTCCCTTAACCCATTAAGCCCTGTGGCCTACGAATTAGCAAATCTCTCAAGTTCAGAGATAAGTTTCCTCTTTAATAGAGACAGTCTTGTCACTCAAACTAATTTTTGACATTCAAAAAATAGATTACTTCAAATGTTTAAAATTTTTAGAAAAATTCTGAGTTCATCCTAAAATTCTGTGAGCTTTCCAGATTTCCAAAATTCCTCTAGACCATCAACTAATCTCTCAAATCAGCCTCCATTCCTTTACTGCACCAGAACACTCTCCCCAGACCTTCCAAGTATCCAAAATCTTTATTTCTAGACTCAGTTTAACTCTCAATTTCTGCCCCAGCTAAACAGACCACACAATGCAATTTACCTGAGACATTCTCAGAATAACTATTAACAGTATCCCTTTTATTCTCAAAAGTATCCACTTTGTAACAATAAAATATTTCAGTTCATAATGGTATCTGTTTGCGATTATCGTAACATAGAACAGTCCGTGTTCTAGAATTTGAAGTTATACATTTTTTTATTTAATAGCAGTCTTCTTTAGGTATGAAGATTTCTTCTTTGTTAACATCAAATTCAATGGACACCTCTAACTTTATTCTAGTAACAGTAGCATATCTCATATTTGTTTAGTTCAGCACTTTTCAAAATATGGTTCTGGGACCCCTGTGGGTCCCTAAGACCCCCTCAGAGGGTCTGCAAAGTCAAAACTAGTTTTATAATAAGATAAAGACATTATTTGCTTTATTCTCTCTCACAAATATACAGAGGAGTTTTCCAGAAGCAACATGACATGAGACATGACAATAGATTGTATGCGGAATCCAATAGTTCTTATTCTTTACAGAGATTTGCAAAAAAATAAATAAATAAAACAATACCACTATTCTCCTTTTAGAAAGTAAATTTATATTTCTTAAATATGTTATTTATGTTAGCATGTGATAGGGTTATTGTTTTTGTTTTTAAACAAATTGATAAACATTTAAAATTTTTCTCAATTTTACTTTCTAATAGAGCATTAGAAAACAACCTTTAGATTAAAAATGTAGAAGGATTCTGAGACTAAAAGTTTGAGAACTGCTGATGAAGTACTTGATACTTTTCAAATAATTTCACATTTGTCATGTAATTTTGACTTTCATCTCTTCTAAAGTTGAATTAATTCACATACTACAATGTTCACTCTTAAAGTATATAATTCAGGGGTGTTTAGTATATTCGCAAAGTTGCACAACCATCACCACCGTCTAATTCCAGAATATTTTCAAAATTATAAAAGAAACCCCTTGCCCATTAGCAATTATTCCCCATTCTGCCCTTTCCCCAGCCCCTGGCAACCACTAATTTACTCTCTGTCTCAATGGATTTGTCTATCCTGGGCATTTCATATAAATGTAACTAGGCAGTATATGGCTTTTTGTGTCTGGCTCCTTCGATTTGTCATAATGTTCTCAAAGTTTATCCATGTATCAGAATTTCACTTTTTATGACTGAATAGTATTCCATTGTATGGATATATCACATTTGTTTATGCATTCATCATTTGATGGACACTCGGGTTGTTTCCAATTTTCAAAGCTATTATGAAAAAAAGCTGCTTCGAGCATTCATTTGAGTACAGACATGTTTTTATTTCTCTTGCGTATATACCTAAGAGTGGAATTGCTATGTTTAAATTTTGAGAAACTTCCAAATTGTTTTTTAAAGTGGCTATACAATTTTAAATTTTCACCAATCATGTATGAGGATTCAATTTCCCTATATTCTTCCCAACAATTGTTGTTGTCTTTTTTATAATAGCCATCCTAGAGGGTAGAAGAAGTATTCCATAATGGTTGTGATTTGCATTTCTTTGGTGTCTAATGATCTTTTAATATGCATATTGTCCATTTGTATATCTTCTTTACAGAAATGTCTATCCAAATCCTTTGCTCATTTTTAAAAAATTATATTGTCTTTTTATTGTTGAATTGTAATAGTTTTTTATATATTCTAGATATTAGACCCTTATCAGACATATGATTTGCAAATATTTTCTCCCATTATGTGGGCTGCCTTTTCACTTTCTTGATAGTGTCTTTGAAGCACAAAAGCTTTTAATTTTTATAAAGTTCAGTTTGTCTAGTTGTTCTTTTGGTTGCTTGTGATTTTGGTGTCATATGAAAAAATTCAATGCCAAATCCAAGGTCACGAAGATTTAAACTTATGTTTCTTGCAAGAGTTTTATAGTTTTAGCTCTTAAATTTAGTCTTTTGGTCCATTTCAAGTTAATTTTTGTATGTAGTATGAAGCAGGGTCCAACTTTATCTTTTTTTGCATTTGGATATCCAGTTGTCCTGTTTGCAATGTTTGATGAAAAGACTCTTCTTTCCTTCAGTGAATTGTCTTGGTACCCTCACCAGAGTAATTTTACTTTTGACCCAACTTTCCTTGCTTCCAAGTTAGTCTTGACTAGTTGTGCCTTTCACACAAGTTCAAAGTCCATTTTTCCAGACCAAGTAGTGTCTTTCAGATAATTAGTGCAAACATGTGGCAAGGAAGTCAATTCTGAGAAACAGTTTACTCAGTCTCCATGAAGACATCTAGGATGAGTGATCACAGCAAGCTCCTGGGTCTGTGAGAAGATAAATGATTCTGTGTGAATTCATCTTAAAGTTTCCTTTATGCTATATAGATTGGATTTCCTGAGGTTCCATATGGCAAAGTGACAAATCTGTTGACTACTTGTTTGCATTGACTTTGGATAGCTTCTTTTATATTTTTCATATTGCTTTTTTATTTTCAGAAGATATGTAACTTCAAAAATTAGAAAATGCTATCTTTTTCTAGGAATTTTTAAGAATTCTACATTTTTTGAAAAGAAAATTTTAATCTATGTACTGAAAAGTAATTTTTTGAATATAAATAAGTCCTGGAAACAGAGATGAAGGTGTTGAAAGAGATGTGAGATCATATGATGCAAATCCTTGATTTTTAAAGGGAGAATAGTGAAGCCTACGAAAGTAAATTTATTTATCTAGGTGATACCCACAGAAAAGTAATCTGGCCATGAGGAAAGGTGATAGGAGGCTCTAGCCACAGTCTTGAAAAATATTTTTTTTTCTTGGTTCTTTATAATTTCAGAGTCTGAGCTCCAGTCACTCTCTCAGATGTAGTTCTTCTTGGTCCAAGCTCTCTCTCTTTCCCAGCAGCCTCTGCTGAAATTCCCAAGTGGCCGATGCTGTGTCTTCCCAGGAGATAATATCCCTAGAGGAGAAAAGAGAGGAAAGAGTGGCCAGGAGGAGATATGCTAGTGGTTTCTGATACTACTAGGTTCATACCAATTCCACATGTGTTTTCCTGAGTGTTTGTTTATAAAGTCATGCATTTACACATGCATAATACTGATAACATTTCTTTTCTAGAAAACAGGAACTTTTCCAGTTTTCAAATAACTATTGAAGGGTAATCCTTCTTTCTTTGGAGAAATCAATGATGCAATAAGTATAATTACTAACTCTTCTCCAGACAAATGCATATTTTAAAGTATATAGGAAGAATTAGTTACTGAAATTGAAAGTAACATGTCTTAGAAAAAAACATTTATGTCCTTTTTGACATTTTTGCTACCTAAGGAGTAAAAGAGTAGACATAATCAGATGTGTAACCTAAATTTCTGGGAAGGTAGATTTCAAAATTTTATAAAAAATGTATTTGTGCTCAAAGACAGGAGATAGGTAAATGCCCTCCCCATTGTCAACAAAGTAAAAGGTGTTGCTATTAACTATGCATCAGTGTCAATCCTGGGCCATACTCTAGAATGGACCACTGAATGGAAATAGTGCAGTAGATTAGAGTTAGCGGTAGTATCTAAAAGATGCTTTCTATTGTAAAAGCGTCAACTTAAAGGAAGGTATCCGGAGAAGGGAACCTGTTGAATATATTATCAGTGATTTGGGATAAAAAATATGGAGGGAACTATCGTTAAATTTGTATATAACGTTTATGTGATGAATGAAAGAAGTCACAGCAATTTAAACGTGTAAAAATTCAACAAGATAGAAATTAATAGGGAATATTTTCCGTATCTATCAAGATGACAAGATAGAGATTATTTAGCTATAGTACATAGAAAAATATTTTCATTTGGGTAATAAGCTCAAACTATGTCAGCAATGTAATGGGGGAAAGCAAAACGTTCTGCAATGAAACTTATGTTCCTATAAACACCGCATCCAGAACAACATCTGCAATAGAGCTGAACTCAGGAACCAGACAGGGGATGTAGAATAAAAAACTAGTCCAAGTTCTTAATCAGAGCATGACCAGGACAGTGAAGAGACTTAAAATTTGAGACACGAGGAATATTTGAAGCAAAATGGATAAGACTTTAAGTATATAAAGGCTGTCATATGGAAGAGTAGTTTGATTTTTTTCCACTGATGCTCCCCAAAAGCAGAATTAAAGCAGTAAATGGAAGCTACAGGAAGGCAAATTTTGGCTCAATGTCAGGGGAAAAAATTCTAACAAAAAGGAAAGGGAATGTTAAAATATGAAATGAGAGATGAGTCATCCATCATTAGAAGCCTTCAAGAACAGGCTGAAAAAGAATGGGCTTTTGGGCATCAATATTTCACAGGGGCCTAGAACAATTTTCCAAACCCGAGATACTATGATTCTCCCAAACTAGAGAATGCCATATCGGGTCAAGACACTTGCCGTGAGACTTTATAATTAGTTATTTTAGGGACTATGAAAATGGAGATTGTTATAAAAAAATAACAGAACAGCCAGAATTAATTGCCTCTCAGGGCACTTATCTTATGCTTTACTGAGCCACTAGGAATCAATGGCTGTGGGTGTGCTGTCTTCCCCATTCCATGCCAATGGCCAGCTCCCTTGTGAAGGCACAGTATCTTATTCACATCAATTTACTCACTGGAAGAATTTTTATTTGGGTCTATTTTATTAGCCTATTTTTGAAAAAAAAAAAAACTCTCAAGAGTTCAAACTTCACCACTACCATTTTATATCATGTTTATCTAGGCCAGAAGTATAAAGTAAGCCATGTCCTCATGATCTGTAAGTTATGTAGTTTAACTGTAACATAAATTGAGACGAAAACATTTTTCTGAAAATGACCCTCTGTGAATCTATGGTAAAAAAAATGTAACCGTAAATAACAATAAATTTTGATGTTTCTTCATAAGATCATAAGTAGTCACAAGGCATACCTTTCCTCCCCCAACCAATGAATTTCCTCTGTCAGCAACCATTTTGAACCCAAAGCCATCAAAACCAAATAATAAGCCAGGTAGTGAAGAGTGCTGAATGCTGTAGCTATGCCAACAGAAAATTACTGTGAAAGAGCAGCCTGGCTAACTTCCTGTATTCATGTTAATGACATATTGTAAAGTATTCTACACTTAGGTAAAAGTAAATTCCAAGGAAGACGGGTCAACCTGACAGTAAACTGGATTGTGTCAATGTCACTTACTGCACTTAAAATGAAATCACCATCAGGAACTATGTTAACACTTTATCTTTTCATTGTCATCAAGGACAAGAGATATTCCAGGCTCAAAGGGACAATATTTCTGCTGGTAAACACAGTGAGAGAAACACCTTTTTTTTTTTTTTTTTTCCTGAAATTGGAAATAGACACTGTGAGCAACAGTGAATTCATAGCAGAACTGAGATTACCAGGGAAAATTTTTATGTGACTAGTTTCTTGAAACTGGGCTGTCTAGCTATAATTAAAAGCAGTTTTTGACTGACTGATTTGAACTACATGGAATCCTCACGACTTAACAAGAGGAGTGAATGATTGGACCAGCTGGGATTATATGGTAGTTCTACATGATCTATTTTGGTGGCTTGTGGGCTTCCATTTCTAAAGAGTTCTAGAGTCATAGCAATCCTCTCAAAGCACCTTAAACCTGGCCTGCCTTCCCATCCAGGGCCTGACGATAAATGCTACATCTAGGAACACTGGGTTCACCTCTGAATCCCTTACATGTTCCTATGGGGATTATAATGGTGCCTCGTGTGTCAAGACTACCAAAATATGACTGTATGTAAGGTGAGTGAGGAATAAGCAGGGAGGGAGCGGGAATCAACAGAGTTTCAGACATTTTAGGGTAGTTTTAATCCACTTCCTTTCTAATAGCGTGCTAAGTATTCCAGAATCTTCTTTCATCTCTTCCGTTTTTTCCCCAGCATTCCTGCTACCCTTCTTCCCTTCATCACTAAATTTTTCCCTTTCATCTTTCAGAGAAAATCAATAAAAGATATGGTCAGGCTTGGTCAAGAGAAGAACATTCCTCATACTCAGGGAGTGACTGGTCACGTCTGGGCTCCAGGGCTCAGGTGTCGTGGCGACTGCTGTTTCTGCTGGAGAGAGGGCCTCCTCTTTTGGAATTTGCTTTGCTCCTCGGTTCATTGGTGTTGAGGTCTTCACCTCATAGGACACAGTTCAATCTTCATCTGTTCAGTTAGTCATTTACTTCACAGCGTTGGAGGAATGATTATTGAAGTTGGAGTTAATAATAAATGATACTAATTTAGGTGTTCAGGGACTTTTGTATGAAGCTAGAATCTCTAGGGTAGTTTATTCTACCCCAGAAAGTGACTTTTTCCTTTATTTTAGGAAATTAAAAAGAAAACTGGTGCAATTAATTGATGTGAGCCCGGAAATTTTACACTCTCTCTCTCTCTCTCTCTCTCTCTCTCTCTCTCTCTCTCTCTCTCTCTCTCTCTATATATATATATATATATATATATATATATATATATATATATATATATAATCTGTACATTTCACTCTCATTAAGAGAATTAATTCATCATCTTAAGGAATACAGAAGCAAACATGAAGAAATTGAAAACATTAAAAATTCCAAGATAAATGACTCTGGATACCAGTTAAAATGAGGGGCGGGGGAATGATTTTATTTTCCATAGTATCTAAAAAAGCTTTTGGGCACAGCTCACATATGCCACTCAAAGAGTAAACTCTTCCCAAAACAGTGTCTGGAAGTTTAAGAATTTATTAAGATAACCAGAATATGTAAGTGGGAGGTTCACCAGGACTGAATTTCAGAGTTAGTGACTAGTCCAGGCTAAGAAACAAATGACAGTCAGGAGAAAATCTGACTTACATTCTTTGAATTGATAGCATTGACAATAGCAATCAATTAAAACTGACATGCACTTTGAACCCTAAAAATTCTAAGAATGAAAATAGGAATGCATAATTGAAGCAAACATGGTGTCTTTTTATGTACAAATTCTCCTGTCTGCTTTCATCAACAGTAAAAGCATTTTGACTTCTTTTCCCTCCATAAGCAAAGTGTATGCTGAGCATATGCACTTTCTCATTTAAGTTTTTATGAGCTCATTTGCAATAAATATTCCCCTGTTGAATAAGCTATATCTCTTTGTAAACTTAAATATTCTATTAAAAACTGGTTTTGCAAGCCATACTATATAAGCAATGAGGCTAATTGGTTTTCATTTATCTATGTTTAAATAATACAGATAAACTTTTTGCAGTATTCACTTGTCCCTAGAACTTTGCTAGGGGCATAAGGGAAGAAACATAATGTCCTCTCTATTCAAAGAGTTAACAATCTTATTGAGGATTTAAGACTTACGTGCATTATTAAAAGAGTGAAAAATGTAAGTCAGTCTACTCACAGGGCAAAATATATCTTACAGATACTAACTCTGAGTCTTAAATGTTAGTGTACATAAAACTATATAGGATGCCAATGAAACATGAAGATTTCCATTTTGATCTAATAGAGCAGAAAATCTATATTTTTGTCAAGTGCCCAGATTGTCTGAATACAGTTGAACCAAGGAGCCCTCCTGGGCTACTGCACAGAAAGTCAGGATTTGGGAATTTGGGCAAAGACTGGAATTGTCAGGATGGATTCGTAGAAAGCAGTGGATTTGAGATGAGTCTACAAGGTCTAACATTAAGGATGGATGGGATTTAAAGACAGAGAAGGGAGGCGATTTCTTGGAAGAGGGAAAGATCTGAAGCATAGCACAAATTTAGAAGTAAATGTGGCATAAGAAGCAGACAACTGAAAAACAAGCCTGAGAGAAGCCGCCTGAAAGCTGGTATCAGTTGCCCTCATGTTGATTGTCCATGCACCTTAAGTGTCTTGGACATTCAAACTTCTTTGTGAAGGTTGAATATATAAAGAAAGAATCTTTCTTTCTCTTTATGCCTAAACCTGAGTTTCACATAAGTTATGCCTAACTCTAAGGTTCAATGGACATAGAGAGAGCGAGCTCTGGAGCTACAATGCCTTAGCCAACCAAACACTGTGCCTATACACAAACTCTAAATGTGATGGTTTAGTGTTTAATGTGATGATTTACTATTTAGTATCAAATTAATAGTCCTTATGGTAGGCACATGACATAGTACCAAAAAAACCAGCATTGCCTTAGGAGCCAGAAAGTATTGGATTTTAATCACTATTTTATATTACTTCTGCATACCTGGGGTATTTTACTTGGCCTCTTTGAATTTTAGTTTCTAAATGTGTAAAACAAAAATAATAACAATACATACATACACATTTAGTATTGGGTTTTGAGGGTTAATTGAGGTGGTAAATGTAAACTCCCAGACACAGAGTAGATATCTATGAATGAATGAGCAATATTTCCTATTTTTTTTATAGTTGTAAAAAACATGTTTTAAATGAACTAATCCATGATTATGCAATGACATGATACATTTTAGGTCAGATAGATAAAACACCACAATTGTGATGCATTGAGATATTTATGTTTTTTTTTTGTTGTGGTTTTTTTACAAAAAAGAAAGAGGTGAATATTAATTGTGGGGCTGATTAACAATGCGCTGTCATTTGAAGGACACCCTGATATATGTTTCCAAGGGACCCAGAGTCTCCTGTTAGAGTTTCATTTTCTGGTAACTCTTGCAGAGGTATGCAGCCCATATTAGTCATTTGTGTTCAGTGTGAATTATTTTTCAGATCTCTTTTCTCTATGGCAGTAGAGAGAAAACTGCTGAGGAACAGGAGATTGGCTGGACATAAAGAAAAACTAGAAACATTTTACAATAAGAGGCACCCACAAAAGATCAAACTGGCTAGAGCCTCAGGCCATAATAGGAAGGTCCTGTAAGCCTTTGTCTAGTGAGAAATGGACACCAGAATAGGGAAAATAGGGCACAGAAAGCAAGTGCTAACAAATGTCAAGTGCTTTTCCTTCAGCCTCAGTCTGGTTTGAGTACTATTGTTCCCTGCACAGTAAATTCCTCATTTCCATTAAATGTCACATGAATGCCTTTTTACTTTTGGTGTCATGTCACAAAGTAAAATCCTCTCAGAGGAGAAAGTGAGTCTTAAATGTTCTCACCAGGTGGCTTAAGGAAATCAGGGAACAGAAACGTTTTCTTCAAAAAATAGTGGGAAAAGAAAAAGCAGTGATCTGTTATATAGAAAAAAATAAATATTGAAGCGGTTTTAAGTAACTCAGTTCCTTTAATGTGTTTTGTAACACTATTATTGCTGCCTATTATTGCTCATGGTTTATTACTATTATTATTTATAATTACCCCCTCTTTCATCTGAGAAATTCAAGGTAAAATGTGCCTCTTTGGTTTGGAGACTTTTTCTGTTTACTATTCTGATTTTCCTGAATCACTATATGTGATGTTTTTAGAAATTTACACTTTTAGAGGGGAAAAAAGTACTTTTTCATTTACATTAAGAATACAGGGAGAGTTGGTGAAAGAAATCTTTTTCCTGACGGGAAAAGAAAGCAGAATTACATTAGTGTAGAATTAGAAATAAGATTTAAATGCTAACCAAAGATTAGATAAATGTAAAGTTATGTATGCCCCCCAAAATGGACTATAAATTATAGAAGGAAATGCATTTTGTTTATACCTAGGGCTGGGTGCATAGTAGTTGCTTAGTTGTTTATTGGATGATCAATTTATAGTACAATGAAAAACAGAGTTCCTAGCCCTGAGGAGTTTCAAAATACAACCTCCATATCACTTTCAGAACAGTCTCCGTTTTCACACACACACACACACACACACACACACACACACACACACACACACACTTGGATGGCCCGAATAACCCATCTCTGTGCAGATTCCCTTGTAATTATCTAGTCAGTATCAGCACGATAGTATCAACTCAATCCTGGAAAAGTCTTTCAGGGGCAGGCTTTTATAAGGCTTCACAGTGACTTTTGGTTTCTTATCAAAAGAAGCAACAGCGTCCAGGAAATATGCAGAACTTTGCTTTCAAACCGTGAAGAAATCATTGTGTAATTGAGTGTGTTACTGGGGAGGAAAATGCTATTCAATGTCGGAAGCAGGGTTTTTTATCTTTTGAGGGCAGAGGATTCCCGAATGGGAGAGGTCAGGAGTTCCTCAAGTCACACTTCACATGAGCAGTGCAGAACTGCCTCAATATGGTGTCTGAGAAGCCCAGAGAAATCCATCTGTACCAAAACCCTTCCCTTTCACACTACCACACACTGAAATTCCTACTGTTTCAATTCACTTGTCGAAAATGAGCTTTCTTTGAAGGGCTACAGAGGCACCCAGTGGAGACTTGCTCAAGGCACTACCTAAGTGTGGGAACTCCTCCCATTAGGGAGCCCAGAAGTCAGGAGACATCAAAAGGGCTGGAGGGGCCTCATTGTTGGCAAACTCAGCCAGTCTTACTATTTTGCCTTCTCCTAGACTTGGCCAGTCTATATTCCAGTTAATATGAACACTGAAAATAAAAAAGAACAACCTTTACCTTTCAAAAGCCATACCAGCAAATGATCTTTGATTTCTTGCAGTCTTAGGCTTATCTCTCCAGTTAATTGTGACAGTAAAACCATAAAGATCGAGATTTAATTTTAACTCATGTTGATCATTCTAGGGCAGTGAGTGAAGAGGATGAGCTAGAGAAATATTAATCCAGGCTGATTATTTAACATCTGCCTTATTTTGAGGAGAACACTATCAAAGGCACCCACTCAGGACAATGAAACTCTTTAGTAATATTTTGCTTTATCGTCGATTTCTCCTTGTAGTTTTTACTCTATTGATTTTACTGCCCTTGCCTATCGTCCTCCACAGCAAGGTAAGTGAACCTGGAGAACAGGTTGGTGGATTTCCTGATTTATTTAATTGTCCTTCATTATTGCTGTGCAATTGCCTGGCTCAGAGCTGAATGAGTGGTGATCCTTTGGGGCTGAAGGAAGGATGCTCGTACATTGATCATTTTTCTCCTTCCTAATGGTTAATGTTGGTTGATTCTCAGTGTCATTAACTAGAATAATTAAATAGTCTATTCAATTAGACTTATTCTTTTCCTGTCACTAGTTGAGAGGTACAACCCTTGAGATCTTATAGTTCAAGTTACTAATCTCCAGGGAGCATCCTGGGTTAGCACAGCCCCTTCCAGAAATGTGATACCAGGGAATGAGCTGGAGGAACAACTGGGAGTCCTGGGGTGTCATACAAACCAATTCACTTGTCGGCTCTGTGGCTTGGTATGGGTCACAGAACCTCCTGGAAATTTAGTTTCCTCTTGGGATAAGAAGATATTGAAAGCATGAAATAATTTTTTTTTTTTTTTGGCTAATTAGAAAATCTAATACATTACTAAGCCATGTTCTGGTCACTCCAGCTTGTATTCCATTTTGGTATACTTGTAAGCATTTCTCTGTTTGCTCTTAAATGTAGTCTGTCTGAAATGATAAACTCAATGCATTTTTAAGCCCTTAGTAAAATGATTTAAATAAGCAGACATTTAGTGAGCACCTTCAATATGCCAGGTATGACAAGTGTCACTTACTGGTAAGAGGACAGACACTGGAGCCAGGCTTTCTGCTTTAAGTTTCAAATTTCCCACATACAAGCTACATGTCCTGGGCAAGTTATTTAACCGCTCAGTACTTCTGTTTTTTCATATGTAAGATTGGGATAGTATCGGTGTTGCTGTGAGAATTAAATTTGAGTAAGCGCTCATTAAGCACTTACTTGGAGCAGTGGCTGGCATACAGTGGGGCAGTGTGAGTCTCCCCAAATGTGTTGACTCCACAGCTAGTATAATTTCCATAACCTCATGATGCCTTTTCTCTCAGTAGAAGAGAACCATTCTGATGTTTTTTTCTCTAACAAGCATTAATCAAGGTTATGTCACCCTGGGTTAAAACAGAATCGCTGTAATTATAATACTATGGGTCCGCAGAAGGCAGCTACCGATCTGGGACTCTCTGAGGGAAGTTCTTGTGAGCTCATGAAAAGTCTTTTTCGACTCTTCCAAGGTGTCCTCTACCTGCAAAGCCATCAGAGGAACTGGCCTCTGCTGCCTGTAACTGCGGGTTGTCTCCTGCCAGGGGCAACCACCCAGCTGCAGCCTCCCAGGCTGGGCCTCTCCTTGCACCAAGGCCTCCTAGTACTCTGTGGATGGAGGGAAGAACTCCTCATCCCTTTTGGTTAAACATTGTTCTAAGCGCCCCCACCTCCCAAATTCTTACAGAATTTCTAGTGAAAACAGCAGGCACAGTCAGTTGTTTTGGTTTGGTTAGTTTTGTTTTGTAAATTCTATGCCTCTAATCTTTCCCTCTCTTCCCTGCTCCCCGCCTCCCCCCCCCCCCAACTTCTGCTACCCTCAGCACTCCTTAAAAGTCTCTGGCAACCACCAGGTGACAAATTCAAGTCTCAGTCACAGAGCTCTAATCTGAATGACCACCCTCAGCCCCCTTTGAAAATTTATACTCCATCCAGATTGCATCTTCTTTTTCCGACTCCCCTGGTCCCATGTCCCCTAAACCTAGCTGGATCTACCATGGGCACATCTTGGTTCATCCTGGTTCATCCTGGACACCTGCTATATGGTAGAATTTCTCCACTTAGTTTCAGCATAAGTCTGTCCTTACAGCAGAGAAAATAAGAAATTAAACTAGTTAAACAAATTTAGGCCATGACTGCATATCATTCATGCTGCTTCTTTGACATATAAACCCATGAAACTTTGATTATCTTCCATAATTTTCAAAGAAAATGAATATAAACTCTGAAAGAGAAAACAAGTAAATAAATAAAAGGCAATGATTTCAGTGCATGATTCATTAACTGGAAAGTACATTCTTGCTAATCGCAAGAATAATTGCAGTCATCGATTTTTTTTCAAGGTGTTAGGACAAGTGTATGTTAGGTCTGTGAGGAAACTAGGGGCCTGGCATTTGATGAACTGTATTCCTCTTTCCTTTCCCTATAATCAGCTCATTTGTTAAAACTCAAATAATGTTAATAGGAGGGTTCTTTTTCCTAGAAAAATAACATGATTTCATTTTTTTTGGCTACTCTAAATGCATATTTAATCATTTTTAATCAACTTAAAATTAAAGAAAATTATTTTAACTGTTGCTTACAATGAAAGCAGAACTTTTTTTTCAGAAAAAAACAGTATTTTGGATGGACTATAGTTTAAGTAAAGACTGACTTTGATGTAGATGCAAATCAATTTATTGTTAACTATCAGGCTACTTTAAATGCATATTTAATCATTCAATCAAATGATAAGTAAACTCAAAGAATGTTATGTTAACTGTTGCCTACAATGAGAGCAGAATTTTTTTTTCAGATAATCTGGCACTTTGGATAGTATGAAATTTAAATAGAGACTTACACTGACATGGATGCAAATCAATATATTATAACTTTCAGGTTACCGAACTGGAGAACGCTATGCTTCTAAACACACAGTAACAGAACAAATAAAGATTCAAGCAAAACAAAACATCAATTTCACTTTATAAAAACATAAAATTACATGATCTAGAACCAACAATGAAACATTGGCTCATATATATATTTTTTTCATTTTCCTACCAGTTATTCAGTTGTTTATATAGACTGGCCTTAACCCTTACCTTAATTCCATCTCAAATCAAAATGTGGCATCAATGATGAGAGACTTTAAGTGATTTTTCAATGTAATATTCAAAGAGAAGGAGAAGAGCTTAGCAGAGCATGCTTCTGTTGCACGCATTCTGCCAGTTGCTTTACCTAAATTATCTTATTTATAACCATTACAAACCAACAAGATAATCACATATGTTCTATCATTCTTACTTTACATTTGAGGAAACTGATGCTCAAAGATATGTAACGCAACGAAAGCCATATGGATGTGTGGAAACTTGATTTGAACTTGGGTTTTGCCAGAACTTGTAATTTACACTTTAACAGTGTCCCGCACACCCCCACCCCGCCCCGCCCCGCCGCCTGTATTTTGTATTTTTAAAGATTTACCCTCTGTTTGGAAAAGTTTCATGAAGTGTGGCTTGGAATCATTTATCAACAACTCAGGCATTTCTCTTCATGATAATGCTTTAAATAGGTCAAACCACAGAAGAGGTGTAGTTTAGCGATTTTCTCAATTGACCTCATGCTACTCAATATCTTGAAGGAAGAAAATTGCAGTGATTCTAACCACTGGTGATGGGTCTTGTTAACCAAAAAAGAGGTTCAGTCTGTAATAAAGAACAAAAGGCATTTATTTGAGCAAAGGGATTGCAATCCAGAAGAGGGAGACCCAGGTAGCAATCCAAACTGGGCTCTGGAGAGAACAAAGAAAGGCAGCGTTTATAAAGGCAAAAACCACAGAATGTAATTTTTTTATGCAAGTGAAGTATTACTGGCTAGGTTGACAGGAATGGGTTAGTTCCAGTATACAAACATGGGAGGTGAAAACTACCAAGAGGAAGTAAAGTCCACATGCGTCCAGACAGGGGTTATTCCAGGATGTTTATGACTCAGCGTTGAGCTTTGTTTAGCAACAGGTTTAGCAGCTAAATAGCAGTTTGGAAAACTGAGGCACAAGATGTGCACAGGCCTCACTTCCTTAATAGCTTGTTGACTCTATTTTAAAATGACTCAACTCTCTTAGCAATACTTATTCCATTTTTTTTCTCCATATCACTCTATGAGAACTGAAGTAGTAGTCTTCTTATATGTATGCCATTTGCGGAATGTCCCAGCTTTACAAGCTGGTCATGTCAGTTTGTCAGGATACAATGCCCCTTCGCTTCATACCTGTGCCCAAATGCTCACCCTGAGTCATGGCATTTGGTAGGCACCTAGATACCTTCATTTCATGGAAATGATATTTTTATAGCAAAGGAGAATATGATCAGCCCAGAAGCCCATAGGCATAAATCAAATAGAAACTCAAATTTAATCCTCCTGAGTTAGGTATTATTAGTCAAACTTTGCAGATTAGTAATGGAGACAGAAACAAGTAAATAACTAAAAACATGGTTATACAGGTATTTCCAGTCAACATCTGTCTGATTCAAGAGCCAGTGATCTCAACCACAAGTTAACATCTATATCTTTATAGCCTCCATGGTGGTAATCAGTATACTCCTAATACATTGGGAGTAAATGTCACTTTGCTAATGTAATCTTATTTTTTTTTACTGCTTAACACTGAATCATCAGAGAAACTGTCTTTTTAGTTGTCACATAGACATAAAGGTCATCTTAGTCCTTCCCCAATTAGTAGTTAGTGATCAGTAAAATAACCCTGTAATGTAATTGCTATTTATGTAAACATTTGGATGAAATTAATAACTGCAATGAATTTGTCTCATTTTGGAGAAAAAATTTCTTAAATATTCTCAGATAAAAACTTGTAAAAACTGGCCTAGTCTACGTGCCACAGTTCCAGTGACATTCTCTGTATGGCATTGTTCCTTTATGACTATTTCTAGCATCTTTTTCATTTTTACTCTTCTCAGTTACTCTGTACTATTTCCATACTTATTTTTCCAGTTCTTTCCAGTTCTTGGCTTTTCTGTGTGTGTGTGTGTGTGTGTGTGTGTGTGTGTGTGTGTGTGTGTATGATAAAGATAAAGAGAAAGATAAAAGAAGGCCAGGTTTGTTTGAGAATCAGTAAGAGGAGAAAACTGAACAATAATATTTCAGGTTTGTAGAGTGCATTTCCTCCAGGTATGTCTTGCTCCTTCTAGTTTATCTAGTAATTCAGACCCCTTTTAGAGATAGGGAAACAGGGGAACAGCCATGTAGAGATTGACCAGCATTCCCTAGTTGAGTGATTGTAAAAACAAGAGCAGATTTCAATTATCTCTGAGGTGCATCTGGATTTCTCTAGAAAATGTTTGGCACCAAGAGAGACTTGAAAAGTAGAGAGCAGGAGATTGACACATCAGAGCATTAGTGCCCTTGAAGGACAGGGGTTAGGGAGGGAGAAAATGGCTTTAAGGGCCAACTCTGTTTCTGTAGCTGTCTTGTGCTGCCTGTTTCCTTCACAATATATTCATTTTATACATCATGAATTTCAAAGTTAGAGTAGAAATTATAATAAATAAAAGAAACAATACATAATGAGAGACTTATGGTGCTAAATCTAAATAAACTAAACAGATGGGAGAAACACAGTGCTTGTAAAGAAATGCAAACTTTAAAGGGAGAAAGGATCTAGTTAGAAGGAGGAAAGTGGTAGGTTGGGAAGTCTGACAAAGAAAATGAAAATGAGTGGGAGAGGATTTTAAAAAGACTACAAGTGAAGGAAGAAGGAGGGGATAATTTCCAAGAAAACATAAAGAACTTTTAAAGGACCAAATCAAGTAATTAAATCTATTAATAGAAACAGTTGATATCATTTTAAATGTTGGTTTAAAATATTGTAGGGATCAAGATAAGGGTGCAAATGCTGTAAACTCTAAGAAAAGTGAATATTTTAGACACAATAAAGCACCAAAATTATGGAGGGCAAGAAAAAGAAAAAATAGAAATCACGGAATAATAATGTGGTAGATGAACAAAACCAGAAAATCCAAATTTAATATATTTTTATCTCACGAATATTTTATGAGAAATTGCTAAGCCCAAAGTGTTGTGCTAAGTAAACTGTGGGATCTTAGCAGGAGTTTAATGTTTCTACTTTCAAGTGGCTTGCATGATTGCTGAAAAGTCAATATATACTATGGCAAACATTCATGACAAAACAAGGTTGTCTATAAGTATACACAAGATGATTTAAACAAATCATTTGTGTTATAGATGTGTGATTAACAAATAGTACTCAACAGCCTCTAGCCCCTCCATTCCCCCAACCACACACAGTTCCACTTGCCCATGACCTGCTGATCCTATTTCCCTTCTCTTAGAGAATCTGGTACCCTTCACCCCATTTCCAGGCCTAAAACCCATATTAGATGCTTCAGATAGTCCTAAACCCCAATCACTCAGTCTTAAATCCCCCCAACGTACTTCCCCATCTCTGTTCCTGCTGGCACTGCTTTCCTTGAGGCTGACTTCATCTCTTTCTTTCATAGACCATTTTTGTACTCTTTCCCCCAAAGTACTATTTTTAAAATGCCAACCTAGTCTTGATAGACCCCTAGTCAAACTTTGTCAGTGGCTCCCTTTTGTTTACAGGGGGAAAATATCTAAACCAAAAGCATATACATGGATAGATCTTTAAGATTTTGCTATTCATTTGTCCTAACAACCCTTTCTAAGGCCCCTAACGCCTACCTACCTATTCACATTTTCCACATTAGCAATATTTCCCTATTGGTGGACCCTAGAATACCCATGGCCAATGCCTCCCTGTCTTTGCACAAGCTGTGTCCTCTTCCTGGAATGCTCTCTTCTCTTGCCCTGTTCTTGGGACAGGCAGCTCAGGCTATTATATAAACTGAGTATTATCCTCCATATTCTCATTGCATCATGGATACACTGGCTTCTACTAGACTATGTACTTCATTTTTCTTTTATCTTTGCTCCCCCTCTTGACTGTAAATACCTCAAGAACATGGAACATATTTAATTAGCTTCCTCTAGCACCAAACACAGTGCCTATAACATGGTAGACTGTTGATAGCTATGCTGAATTAATGGATTGATGATCTCTCATGGCAGAAGGACATGGAGAATAAGCCAGATCTTATACGAAGGATAGGATGCAGGAGAGAGAAGGTGATGAAAAGAAGGAACTTTAAATATAGCAAAAAGAATTATTAAGGTTCAGAGCACGAATGCTGGTTTAACAGGAGGGCGTCTCTCCAACTAGCTCTTCTTTTGCTTTCATGATATTTTTTTACACCTAGTTTGATAACAGTAATAAATGTGAACGTTCACTATAAGCCTCATAAAAACCATCAAAAATAGTCAATATCATCGTCCCCACTTTACAGATGAGCAGAGACTCAAAGAAGTTAAAAAATTTGCCCACAGGCACATGGTGTATAAAAGAAGCCGGACAATTTAAATACAAGTCTGTCTGACTCCTTGACCATCAATGACATTGCTTGTTTAACAGTATTTATATCAGATCTTTAAAAGCTTGTACATGAGTTGCCTTTCTCTACTGTTCCTGCATTTGTGATCACAAAAGCATTTTGCTTTAAATATATATTTTTTTATTTGTCAATTACAGTTGGCATGAATTATTCTATTAGTTTCAGGTGTACAATGTAGTGATTAGACATTTATACAACTTATAAAGTGACTAACCCGGTAAGTCCAGTATCCATCTGACACATAGTTATTACTATATTTTTGACTATATTTCATGAATATATGCTATATTCATGACTATTTTGTAATTACCGGTTTGTACTTCTTAATCCCTTACCCTTTTTACCCACTCCCTAAGCCTCCTCCCATCGGACAACCACCAAAATGTTCTCTGTATCCATGAGTTTGTTTCTGTTTTGTTTGTTCTTTTATTCTGTTCTTTAGATTTCACATGTAAATGAAATCATATGGCATGTGTTTTTCTCTGTCTGACTTACTCCACTAAGCACAATACCTTGTAGGTCCATCCACGTTGTTGTTGAAGATGGCAAGATTTCATTCTTCTTAATGGCTGAGTAATATTCCATTGTATATATGCATCACCTCTTCTTTATTCATTTCATCTATTGATGGACACCCAGGTGGCTTCCATGTTTTGGGTATTGTAAATAGTGTTGCAATGAACATATGGATGCACATTGTCCCTTCGTAGTAGTGTTTGGAGTTTGTTTGGATGAATACCCAGAAGTTGGATTACTGGGTCCACCTTCTCTCTTGTTATAGCCTTTGTTTTAAAGTCCATTTTGTCTAGTATAAGTATTGCCTTTTTTTCTTCTATTTTCATAAAATATCTTTTCCATCCCTTTACTTTCAGTCTGTGTGTGTGTTTCCTATCTGAAATGAGTCTCTTGCAGGCAGTATATGTAAGGGTCTTGTTTTATTATCCATTCAGCCACCTGATACAAATGTTCATATTGAGATGAGGCCCCCTCTGCCTGCATTGCAGAGCAACCATTACTCATGATAGACAGATAGTGTAAGCAAGAAATAAACTTTGGTTGTTTAAACTGATGAGATTTAGGGAGTTTAGCCATAGTAGCCTCGACTTGCCTTGACTTATCTAGCATATTCTGAAAAACTCCCCAAGTGATTCTGTCATGCTACCTCTGCGCCATTTCCTCATGTGTAAAATGACTGAGACTCTTAAAAGAGTTTTAAATATTATCTGTGGATCAGCTGCCCCAAATTTACCTGAAGTAGTTGTTTAAAATCCAACCTCTAGATGTGAAGTCCAGGATGCAGCATCCTTAACTGACTCCTCATGTTTCTGAAGCAGTTAATCCACAGACTATTCTGATCACACTCTAATGCTTAGTCAGGTGGGGAACTAAACGATCTCTATGGCTATTTCTAGTTCTGCTGTGTGCATGGGGTGTGAGGATGGTTTATCTCTGTCGCTAATTAGTTGCAGAAGTTAAATGAAAAAAAGGAGTTAAAAATTCTCCAGTAACTAGCATAGAGGCGCCAGCAATTGCTTTTCCCTGCTCTCCATTTGGGCCAAAAACTAACAAGAAATGGTAGTTAATTGTCCTCAACTTTGCAGTTGAGTTCCTCCTTTCTCTCCATCTTCCAAGATGACTGTATTCCAAGTCATTTCAAGCTTTGCAATTAACATGGATTGAGTCTTGAGAAATCAGTACAGCAGTAGGGGTAGGTGTATCACGAACCATGCAAAGCTCTTTACAGGCTCTGTCAAATAATAGTGTTTTTCTTGTAGCACACAGATTTAGAATGCATGATTCTTCTCCTTTCTTAATTGCTTTGCATTCTCTTTAGAAATCAATTGCATGAGTGAGACCCGTGATTGCTCCTACTTTTCTCAAGCTGTGCTGAGAGAGCATATCCACATACATACTAATTCATCAGCCAAATTACTTCCTAATATCAGTATATTGTTAAAAAGGGGGAATAGTGGAAACAAAACTATATTTTAAAGCCTAATTTATATTTTAATTCCATCTGGTGCTATAATTTAAAACATAATCAGCCAAAATAATTTGACAGTCAGAACTTGGGGTGGGGGGTAGCACTATCCACATTGCCCAGAATAGCTTCATTTGCCTTTTCCACTTATGCAACAAGTGCCCTGGCTGCGTGTGGCTGAAGTGGTTAAGATGAGATATGAGTATGATATTGTTAAGTGGGGCCTGAGGAAGTTGGAAAATGTCAGTTATGGGGAATTAGCCTATGCAGGTAAATGTTTTAATTCCAATTCTAGTTTGTTGACAAGAGAGATGTGAGCTCTAGGAGAAATGTAGAGACATTCACCCGTTGGGGTGAGGGTCAAGATATCTAGTGTTAGGCAAATAGAAAACAGAAAAGAGAACAAGGCAAAGAAAGAGGTTCCTATGCTAAATAACTATGAATAGGATAGTGATTGAGTGTTTTATACAGAGGTCAAGATATATGAATAAAAACAAGTGTAGAAAGAACATAGAGAAGAAATATTCGTTCATTCATTAAATATTATCGAGTGCTTACTATATGCCAGGCATTTTAAGTGCTGGGAATAGGGCAGTTAATAAAATAAATTATGCTCTCAGGGAGCTTATATTTGGATTGAATCCCATCTCAACCAAATACTAGCAATGTGATCATCGATCCTTAGTTCAACATGAAATTTTAGTGAAGACTAAATAAGATAAGTTATATACGCCACCAAGAATTGTATCTGGCATGCAGTAGGCATTCATAAATGTTATTTTGCCATCCTCTTACTTTGATCACAAGTAAGAAAAAAATATTTACCTGGCAAATAATTTTTTCCTTTTGAATAAGCTTTTTCTATCTATAAAGGCTATGATCAGCGTTTAGATGAAGTTTATACAGTTAAGACCCCCCATCCCCCACCACACACACGGGCATCCCACCCAAACTCCCTTCTCCACTCTAAATACAAAGCAAGTAAGTATTTCTGTAGACCAGAATGAGTCAGAAAAGCAAGTAAGTAGAGGAAAGGTGAGAAACTAAGGTCTCAAGTACTCCTACATCATTCTGGGGTCAGAGTCAAGTTCAGTGCCACAAACTAAGGGTTGGAGAATGGTTTTCTTGCAGCTGTGAAAGAGAAAAAGAGCTAGACTAACCATTTTCTGTGGCAGTATTCACAGGGCAGACGCTGCCCAGACTCCCAGCCTGTACCTGACTCTAACTACGTGATCCAGCTAGATAACTGGATTTTCTTATCCTGGCAGGACAGGCCCTCAGGGAGCTCAAAGCTAGCTGGAGGCAACTGTAAAACTTTAGATAAAGAATAATGAGTACAGAAAGAAAAACAAAACAAGACAAAACAAAACAACTACCACCTAATATAAATCTGAAGATAAAATTTGAAAATACAATAAGATAATTAAGAAAGACCACAAGGAAATCAACACAGATTAAAACACTCCAAATGAGAGAAAAATAATAGGAAAATCAGTAAGTGAGGAAAGAGGGAAAAATCCACAAAAAGAATAACAAAGTATTTTTTTAATAGAGATAATATCAATTACACACCAACAAATTGGGAACCTGGAAGAAATGAATAAAGTCCTGTAAACATACGACCCATCAAGAAATAGAAAACTCAAACAGACAAATAATGAGTAAGGAGCTTGAATCACTAATCAAAAATCTCCCAACAAGAAAAGCCCAGGAGCAGATGGCTTCACTGGTGAATGCTACCAAATATTTCAAGAAGAATTAATGCCAATTCTTTACAAACTCTTCCAAAAAACTGAAGAGGCAGGAACACTTCCAAAATGATTTTATGAGACTGACTTTACCCTGATACCAAACCCAGACAAAGACATTGCAACAAAAGAAAATTACAGGCCCATATCCCTGATGAATAGACCTATAAAAATCCTCAACAAAATACTAACAAATTGAATTTATTAGCACATTAAAAGGATCATACAGCATGATCAAGTGGGATTTGTCCCAGGAATGCAAGGATGATTTAATATACACAAATCACTTAATGTAATACAGCACATTGACAGAATAAAGGATTAAAAAAAAATCACACCATTATCTCAATAGATGTGGACAAACCATTTGACTAAATGCATCATCTTTTTATGATAAAAACTCTCAAAAAATTAAGTGTAGAAGGAGTGAAACTCAGCATAATAAATGACATATATGACAAGCACACAGCTAACATTATACTCAGTGGCGAAAAACTGTATTCTTTTCCTCTAAGATCAGGAATAAGGCTAGGATGACTGCTCTCATCACTTCTTTCAACAACGTATTGAAAGTCCTAGACAGAGCAATTAGGTAAGGAAAAGAAATAAAAGTCATAAAATTGGAAAGTAAGAGGTAAAATTATCTCTGTGTGTAGATAACATGATACTACATATCAAAAATCCTAAATACTCAATAAAAAACTGTAAAAACTAATAAATTCAGTAAAGTTGCAAGATACAAAATCAACATCAAAAATCAGTTGTTTCTATATACTAATAAGTAACTATCAAAAAATGAAATTAAGAAAACAATACCATTTACAATAGCATCAAAAAGAATAATATGTTTAGCAATAAACAACCAGGAGTTTTAACTTCTATACTGAAAACTGTAAAACTATAAAACATTGATGAAAGAAATTAAAGAGACACAAATAAATGGAAAGACATACCGGGTTCATAGATTGGAAGACTTAATTTTGTTAAAATGCCCATGTTACCCAAAGCACTCTACAAATTCAGTGCTATCCCCATCAAAATACCAATGGCAATCTTTACAGAAATATATAAAACAATTGTAAAAATAATATGTAACCACAAAAGATCCTGAACTGCCTTTGTTCTTTTGAGCAAAAAGAACAAAGCTTGAGATATCACACTTCCTGATTTCAAAATACATTACAAAGCTGTAGCAATTAAAACAGTATCAGAGTGGCAAAAAGACAGACATGTAGACCAATGAAACAGAATAGTGAACCCAGAAATAAACTCATGCATATATGGTCAACCAATCTTTGAGAAGGGGTGCTAAGAATACTCATTAGGTAAAGAACATGAACGGACATTACTCCAAGGACATATAAATGGCCAACAAGTATATGAAAACATTACTAATTACCTGGGAAATACAAATCAAAGCCATAATGAAATACCACCCCACACCTATTAATATAGTTTTTATTTTTATTTTTTTAAAAAGTGAGCCTTGGCTATGATGGGCTATGATGCAGAGAAATTAGAACCCCTATATACTATTGGTGGAAATATAAAATAGTTCAGTCACTATGGAATACAGTATGGGGGTTCTTCAAAAAATTAAAAATAGATCCAGCAATCCCACTTATGAGTATATATCCAAAAGAACCATATGATCCAGCAATCCCACTTATGGGTATATACCCTAAAGAACTATAATCAGTATCTTGAAGAAATACTTGTACTTCCATGTTCATTGCAGCATTCTTAACAATATCCAAAATAACAACCAAAATGTGTATCAATGGACATGTATAGATATATATCACATTCATATATATCATATATATATATATATATTATTCAACCTTTAAAAAAACGAAGAAAATCCGGCCATTTGCGACAGCATCAATGAACTTGGAGGACATTATTCTAAGAGAAACAAGCCAATCACAGAAGGATAAATACTGCAGGTATCTAAAATAGTAAAATTCATAGAAGTAGGGAGTATAATGATGGTTGCCAGACCCTGGACAGTGGGGAAATAGAGAATTGTTCAATTGGTATAAAGTTTCAATTATGTAAGATAAATAAGTTCTAGAGATCTACTACACAATATAGTGTCCACAGTTAACAGTTAATTTTGTGTACTTAAAATATTTGTTAAGAGAGTAAGTTTCATGTTACCCCCCCACCACCACCTCCACCCCACAAACCAAAACACAGGGGGGAGCATGAGGAAACTTTTGAATGTGATGGATATCTTTATTACTTTGCTTGTGGTGGTAGTTACAGTGGTACATATGTTTAAAATTCTGCAAATTGTATAAATATGTGTAGTTTTTTGTAAATCAATTATACTTCTTTAAAACTGTTTTTAGAAAAAGAAATATGAAACAAGAACAAGTAAATATATAAAAATGACTAGTTAGAAAGAATATTAGGAATTCAACTAAAAATCAGGCTGGAAATCAAATATTTTTTGAGTGAAAGAATAATTTGGAGGATGAATTCAGAATTCTCAACATACATGTAAAAGGTATTCCTGAAAAAGCAGGAATAGAGAAGAGACTATATTTAGAATAATAAGGGTTGAATGCTTCAGAATTAAAAAAAATATATGAGTCCTCAGACTGAATATACATTTCTATGTACAAAACCATTTTTTAAATATAAGTCCACATTTAGATACATCATAAATGAAACTTCAGACCATCAAAAATAGAGAAAAATTTTAAGCTACCAAATGGAAAAGGAAAAAGAGTCTCTAAAAATGGATAATTAGATTGATTTCTCATTCTCAACAATAATAACAATATCTAACAAAGATATTTAATACCTTTGTGGAGAAAACTACAAAATATAAGGAATTTAGTGAATATCAAAAGGAATGGAAAGGTTCATAAATCAAACAATTTTAACAACGTTTCTTACTCTATAAATTCTTTGTAATTTGAACAAAAAATCTAAAATTCAACAAGAATGGTAAAATCTTAAAACTATTAAGACAAGTTTGAGAAAAATGTAAGTTGAAGGACTTGTGATACAGAAGATAAAACTTATTGAAAAGCTATAGTAATGAAAAGAGCTTAATTTTTCGAGAATTGATTTTTGCAATGTGGTGTTGTGGGGAAGGGACAGAATAAAGAGCCCAGAAACATAGGTGCCTGCAATGTAGAAATCTGACATAGGAAATACATAGCAATATGAATTAGTGGGCAAAAAAATGGATCATCCAAAAGAAAAAAACCAGGGCATTTTGGCTATCCATTTGGGGGGAGGTGAGAAGTATCATATTTCTATACAAATAATAAAGCCCTATACTTGAGAAGAAAGTTTTTAAACATTAGAAAAAAACATGGGAATGTATAATATATGAAGAATTTCTCACACAAGTTAGTAAAAACACAAAACATAACAGGACATAGGCAGTAAAATTCAAACGTATTTCTTTCACCCAGAAATTTCACACTTTCATACTCTAGCTAAGAAATCTCCTTCATATGTCTACATGAAGCTAGGTGCAAAGGTGTTCGTAGCCTTATATTAACAAAAAATTGTAGGAAAGAACTCAAAGCCACCATCAGTAGAAAACCAGACAAATGAATTGTAAGATAGTCATTAAAAAAAAATATACTATATACATTTGAAATGGATTAACAGTAGGTCTACACGTATCAACATGCATTTGAAATTCATAAACTACTGAGTGAAAAAAATTTGAAAATGATGTATACAATAAACTTTATTTAATTTTAAAACCACACATTATTTATTAATGTATTAATGTCTACATGTGTCAAAATCAAAAAAACATAGAATGGATACAGACCATATTCTAGATAGTCACTGACACTGGGGATTAACAGAAGAGAAAGAAATGAAAGAATGGTATATATATGTCTTGAACCATATGTGGAATGTTCTAATTATTTTTTAAAAATTAAGCAAAAGTTGCAAGATCTCAATATTTTAAGAATATGAGGTGTACAAGTTTGTTTATTTTATTATTTTCCATATATTTTATGATTTTGAAAACTCTTAATAAATATACTAAGGTTTTTAATACTTCAAATTTTTTTTTTTAAATATCAGGGAACAGGAATTTCCCATTCATATTTGTAATCAGTCTGTATGCCATAGCTTCATCTCTCGTAGTGTGAGAGGGGCTTCTTACAATAGGGAAGGTGAAGATGGCCCTAACTGATGCAGGGAGGCACGATGCATACATACTGAGCAGGAAACCCTGGTTAAATGACATTATACCTCCTACTATCTAATGGAAATTATGACACCTGTATTCTGCATGACTGCTTCTGTCTGATGGTGTGGTTTGTGTGCTATACTTCTCGATATTACTTTTGAAAGTGTGAAAGGGTATATAGATTTTTAAACAGAAAATTGATATTTTTAATTTTGAGGAAGTTTTCTGGACTTCCCCTCCCCCTTATTTCATATAGTATTCTGAAAAGGAATAATAATTTTAAAAAATTTGTAATATTTGTCTTAATCATAATTTTAAATCATTTTCTATATTTTTGCTATAATTTTCAATCTTTTCTTTCTATATTTTGTTCAGTAAATGAAATAAAAGCATTGTTTGTGTTGCCCTCATTCAGTTCAAGAATTGATACTACTAAAATCCTTTGCTATTTCTAGAATAGAATTTGATTCAAATTTTTACTTGTTTTTGTTGTAGAATTAATTTTAATAAAGCTATCAAATGTACCTGAGACTTTCACTAGACTCTAGAGGAGTTGAAAGAGAAGGGAAAACAATTCCCCCACAGTATAACATACTTGACGGTTGGCCTCTTATTGTTTTATCATTGTGTGCTCGTGGTAGTAGCTGTGGTAGTAAAGGTGGTGTGGTTCTGTTTTAGGAGTAGGCGCCTTGCTAAGAAGGTGGAGAAAGAAGGAAGAGAAAAAATTTAAAGAGATCAACAGGAGACAAAGACGGTATAGCTAGAGATCATGGGTCACTAAGAATTTCCAGTGAGAAAATAAAGCAATTTTTTACTCTACCTCCAAGCTGGTTCTATAAATGAAATATCTACAATGCCTTTTGAGTTGCAGCATGGTTAGGCAACTTCTGAGTTTTCTCTTCATGAGGAGAACCTGTTCACAAAAAATTACTCACCCTTATATAGTTTTTTTTGAATATATGTAAATAAAAGAAAACAATGAAATGTTTTCCTCTATCTTTTGTTCCTTTCTCCTCCTTAACAAGAATATTCACAGATCTTTGATTTAAAAACTCAAATAACACTATATATTTTAATATAAGATTCTTAAAAGAAAATACTTGACATTGTGCCTGGATTAACCATCTGCCATTGAATGCCTAAGGAGTGTTGTTGGGAAAGAACTCTTTCCTGCCCATGACTCCAAGCCTGGTTAAGGAAGATCACAAACAGAAAACAGGAAGTGGAGGAAGGAGGTATTTCTAGGATGGACCCATCAATAGGATGACTGTATAATTTATCAGCCAAAGAGAAACACTTTCCAGAATGAATAGGGTTGCTAATCAGAAGGAACAACAAGTGTAAACAAGAGGTGTAAACCAGGACTATCACGAGAAAACCAGAACAGATGGCCATCCTACCCCTCAGAAGGGAATAATTCTGTTATCCTCCTTTTCTAGACTTTGAGCTTCCTTAAGATAGAGGGAAATAGGGGGTTTCCTACAAATTCCAGGAAGGCAGCTATTGGGAACAATGCAGATATGCTGTCCTAACCAGCCACAGTTATAAGCTCCTGGGACTCGTATGCAAAACTATGAGAGCAGAACTGGAAAAGTACAACTTAGTCTCTAAAGGGCAAGCCTTTCTCAAGTCAGGAGAATTATTGGCACGGAAGAATATGATCCTGATGTTATCAAATTCCTTAATTTTTCAAGAGAAGCCAGAAATTCAGATTTTATTTTTAATTTTAAATCTTCCGGTTTATAAATCCTGCCTGAAATTGAACACACACACACACCCCATTGTGAATCAAATAAATTATATTTTTTTTGCTAAACTTGACCAGCAATTACTTCATATAAATAGTCAAACTAGGTCAAAGACTTTAAGAGTACAAAATATGGTCTCAGGCAGTAGAAGGTAGAAGCTGGCACTTAGGGGTATCTGGGGACTTACTGCTATAACTCAGCCTGGCTGAATATTATAGATTAGAGTTCAGGGAAAGGGTATATGATGAGGGGCAAGGATCAGAACCCAAATATCAAGAAGATATGTAAAGAAGGCTCTTTAAAATTAGGAGTTGATGTGATGTCAGGAAGTAATAGGGTAAGTCATATTATATGTTACAGATGGCCTTGAATGCAAGATGAGGATTTTGAATTGTTTTCATTCAACAAGTGAAAATCACTGACTTCATTGTTTTAAATCAGGATTGAGCCTGTTAAAATGTGAAAGTACTCCAGATGAGCTAACAATTTAATACTGAAAGTTTTGTTGTATATTCTGTCCTCAGTGTTGCCCCATCTGAGCAGAGTATGATTGTCTAGATAAAGTAGACCCATGAAATTTCACCCCTTATGGCAGGTGTTACATGTGGTGAACAGAATTAGTTAGCATCATATTTTTTTCTTTCTTCCTTTTCTTTCTTTTTCCTTTTTTTTTTCTTTTTTTCTTTTTTCTTGATGTTTTAGCAGTCCCCTGTGAACTGGTGCTCCAGATAGTCGTCAGGGTGGCTAGTGCCTTAATCTAGCTGTATGTATACAAAGGGATGATAAAATCAAAGTGGATCTTTGGAAGATGATCTGGTTTTGTTGTTGTTGTTGTTGTTGTTGTTGTTTTGTTTTAAACAGTTAAATTTTATTTATTTTTATTAATTAATTAATTTATTTATTTTTATTTAATTGAAGAAATGATTTAAAATTCTTTTCCCCTGTCTACCATTCCCCTCCCCCCTAACCCCTCCCCTCCGGTAACCACTAGTCCATTGTCCATGTCCATAAGTCTCTGGATCTGGTTTTGGAAAAGCATTACCTGCAGTAGAAGAAGTGAGGTACAAGCCGAGGGGCAGATGTGAGAGGTAAAATGACAGGGGAGGAGAAAGGACCAAGACTGGTTGTACCTAAAGAGCAAAATGGTAAAAGGGTCATTTTATCTTCGAAATCTAGGTTCTTGATAGCTTTCTATCCTATGATAGCAAACATAAAGCCATAAAGAGGAGCTTTTAGAATATTCATGTGTGTTCTAAGAGAAAATGCAAGCCTGGTGTTTCTCCTGTACTGGCATTTTAAATTAAGCTATATTCACAAATTCTCTCCAGAGCAAGTTAGGAAGGTTCAGTCAAGGCTCAGCTTTGTTTCACTATTTTACTTTCTGTCAAAATTATAGAGGCAGACTTTGTATAAAACTGTCAACATCAAAACACCTTTATTCTTTCTCCCTTAAAATAATAGCACAGTAAAGATATGACATAATTCTGGTTTATTAAGGATTTTTTAGAAACCCAATGAAAGTGCAGGGTGGGCGAGTAAACACCAAAGCCCGGAGGGATCATCCCAAGGTACGTGAATCAGAGAGCAGCAGTGCTAGAAACTTTACTGCCCTGGGAAAATCGTAAATAAAATACCTCATTAAACTGAAACAGTTTTTGTAAATTTTTTAAATTCAGCCAAGATTTTTGCAGAGATTATGCATAATGAGAACAAAAGAAAGCCATATATAATAGATGATAATCTTTATTGATCACTTAGTGTGTTTTAAGTGATTTCACCAGGTGATTTCATATCATAATTGTTTACATAAACCAAATATAATGATGAATTTCAACCATTTCTTAACAATGCCCTAAAGCAGAAACCCAGAGTCTTAATTCTAGCAAAGCAGCAGATTCTATTAAGAGTCTCAATCCTGTTGAGTCTCCTTGTGTCTCCCCAGGAGCAGCTGTCTTTCTAAAAAGCAAAGCAGAAGATTCTTCACCTTCAGGTTCATGTCACTTAAGAGCTAATTCAGTCTCATCCATGCTATGTAACTTGACACTGTCCTTCCGTCTATGAAACAAAGTACAAGCAAAGTATTTGATTGATTGTACAAGGTCGATTTCCCCCTTTTAGTAGAAGGAAAGGGAGGCAGGCGTTTGTGGGTCCCAACTAACAGGCACCAAGGAATGCAATTAAAAGGCAGATGTGTCCTGCCCAAGAAAAGGCAGTAACTTGGCCATTTCTGCACTCCAGCAGAACTAGGAGTGCATTTCATGGGCCAAATAAAGGTGAGCCCTAACATCCAGATGCACTGATATGAAGCACAGAAAGCTGACTATGTGCTGTCATCTGTTTTAAAGGAAATATGAAGGAAACTTAATGAGGTTTTAATTTTATGTCTTTGATTTATCATGTGTATTAAATTTTGGCTCTTAGAACCCCCAAGAAATTGGGCAGCTTACTGCCCAATTCAAAGGTGCAGAGGCCTTCGGAGTTTCTTCTTACTTTCTCTGTGACATGGCACCAATTAGCAAACGTAATTGCGATTTGAATGATGCCTTCCCAGCCTCATCATTTCATCTTGCGTTTTGTCTTTTCCAGGAAGCAGAATGTGCCTACATACTCTTCGTTATTGCCGTATTTTGGCTTACGGAAGCTTTGCCTCTGTCGGTTACAGCTTTGCTGCCTGGTTTGATGTTCCCATTGTTTGGAATCATGTCTTCTCAGAAGGTAAGTTCTCTTGCCAATGCCTGTCATAATCTTTTACTTTATGCTGATATTTTCCTTGAGAAAAGCTATATTTAAAAGGAACAATAATCCTGTTTATAAGGCTTCCACATAAGTCCTCCAGTTGTTTCTCTGCTCTAGAATTCCGCATGTGTGTCCACCTTCAGGTGAACAAAAACAAAATGCAAGCTGCAGCTTCTTGCGTCATGCATGTAAATAGGAAACATGTATGTCTAGTCTTCCCAGGAGACATCTAAGCCTGGTGCATCTCTCCCAACAAAAGGGCCAACTCTTTCACATTCTGCATAAGCTTTTTGTATTCAGCAGAGCTCAGTCTGACACAGTGTTGGAAAGCAATTGTTGTTTTTAATGAAGAAAAAGCTTCCCTGTTTTCTTTTCCAGAGACCTGCTATTTCAAAAGATAAAGCCAAATTAGCTTTCACGTGTATTTCTATTTTGTTCTTGCTGAGAGGAGTTTATTCATGCTGAGAGGTGCTTCTTACCTTTATGCAATCTAAAAGTACCCATCTGAGGAAAATGAATTCGGTTTCCTATTAAAAGCATGAAATGTATTGGAACCAGAATAACTATCTCTGTGCAGTCGCCAGCCACCCAGCACACAGTTGTGTAAACCACAGCTGAAACATTCTCAGGAAAGATGTTAAGTTCAAGATGCCAGTCTGTGTAATTTGTCACCTTTGATCTTCTATCTTCTTCTAGGGTCCAATATTGCTATCATGAAGCTCATCTGTTTTATAATGTAGGTGGAGATTTTTCTTTTTAACTAACCCGCGATACAGTTTTTGTTTATTTGTTTGTTTGTTTGTTTTGTTTTCTGTCTTTGTTTTTACCCTGTGGGAGAAGCTATTATTCCCCTTCTTATTTTCATGTTCTTTCCCCATTTTAGAGTCCAAGTCCATCTTTTTGCATTCCTGATCCTTTCTGCTCCTCTTACTATATTCCCCGCCCCCCGCCCCCCAATCTTGACTCTTTTCTAAGCACTGTTGATTTAGAAGAGAGTGGAGCCAGAGCTGTACTTTATTTCCTCTCACTCCCAGGCTGAAGCTCTGCTGTCCCACAGAATCTGGGAGCTATATATAATTTAAGAAGTTTCTCAAATGCTCTAACATGCTATATGGCTCTCAATAAAGGATATATATTTAAAAAGTGAGTTGGCAAGTCCTCACAAATAGGATGTTTAATTATAAACCCCTGTTCTGCTGGCTTCGGTGGTCCTACTGCCAGAGATAATTAGTTTAACTTAAGATTAAGATTTGTCTCTTAAGATTTAATAGTAATCAAACTTACTGTATTAACCTTTTATAAGAGGCTGAGACAGAAACAAGTAGAATTGGAATCATAGGGCATTTCTGTAGCCAGCAGGCTATCATATAACTCAGGCTGCAGATTCATGTTCAAGGTCTTTTATCCCTGAAAGACTTGGGCTAATTTAACAGTCTAGGAATCCTAATAGACTTGGAAGGGAGGTCTGAGTCGTTCCAGCCTGGGCAGGGAATCCCCTCCACAACCTCTTACAGATGAGGTCAGGTGGGAGGTGCCTAAAGGCTTCAAATATCCTACCAGGAATTCCATATTATTTTTGAATTTGAACACTTAAATGACTCAGCTTTATTGAGCTCAAGTGTGAAACTCAGTCACTTTGACTCTTTAAACTTTTCTTTGACATCAAAGATTCTACAAATAAACCTCATCTTTCTTCCTGATATGATACTGCTGCTTGGATTTGAAAATAAATAGAATCTCTTCCTTAAGTCTTTCTGCCTCAAGGCTTTATGGTTTTCAGATCTCAACTCCCTTCCTCACCGCCTCCCCTCCCTCACCCGCACCTTCACTGTCACTGCCATTACCTTTTCTCTTGCTGGAACTACTGCTGGGTTGTCAATGATATTGAAGGATTAAACAGTTAATAATGTCTGTCACATAGTAAGCACTCAATATCTTGGTCAATATTATTATTATTATTATTATTAGTAGTAGTAGTAGTAGTAGTAGTAGTACATTGATAAAAGTGAACCAATTCTTCTAGAAACATCTAACTGCTGCAAAGCTAAACTGAGTTTGTCATTTCCCCTCTGGTATTTTAGCTTAAATTTGTTTTAAACTTTATGTAACTTTTTTCACCTGTTAAGTTTAAATGGAGTTTGTAACAAATTAAAGTCCTTAGGACTTTAAGGAGAGAAAACTGTTTTTCAGTCTTGCGATCCTCTCTCCAGACAGGGCAACTAACCTTTTATTCAGAAATAGATGACCAAAGCTACAAGGAAAGGGCTAGAGATTTACTTAGAAGACCTGAGCTTAAAACCTCACATTCACCAATAATTATTTATATGATCCTGATAATGTCTCTTAATGACTCCTTTTTTTTTTCCTCCTCTGTAATGGGCGTGATAATACCACACAATCCAGGGGTTGTAACAATCAAATCAAATAATAAATGTGGAACAATAGTGCAAACTAAGTATCAAGTAGTCTTATGAGTTTTAATATTCCCAATTAAAGTATGTTAGATAGTGTTAAACTATCATTCTAGCCTACAGCAGCATTTTGGGATCTCAACTCTGTAAGCGAAGAGAATAATACGTTTTTAATATCCTTATCTATGTTCAGAGCCCTACATATCTCTCTCTTTGGCCACCTAGTTTTAACCTCACCTTACCTATTTATCAAGCCAATGCTAAATACCTGTATCTTACTGAGCACATCATTGTATTAAAGAATGTCAACAAGTACTGAATTTTTCTCAAATATGTTGAATAAATTTGAAATGCTAAATATTTAGTATGCCCAAATAGATATTCCAAACAGTATTAGTACTAGTAGTATGCCCAATTAGATATTCTAAATAGTACATATACATTTATTTATATATGAATTTTAGATATATAAATGTGAAGATATACATATGTAAATATAGATGTTATATTACACATTTACTTAGATATTTAATAAATATTTATACGCTAGGATTCTTCCAGGAACTTTGGAATTCATCAATGAAAAAAAAAAACAGACAAAAAGTCTCTGTCTTCCTAGGAGAAAAGAGACAGCAAACAATAATATGGGGAAAAAGGAACAGGAGAATGAGCATCAGGAGAGGGTTGCAGTTTTAAATAGGATAATTGGAGTAGACCTCTATGAGGTGAAAATACCTGTACAAAGATTGGCAGGAGATGAAGGAAGTAGCCATTTCAATGTATGGAGAATTATCATTGCCAAAGGGGAAATACCCGATGCAAAGACCTTCAGGCAGGTAGGCATGTCCACAGTGTGACTGCAGCAGAGTGAATGAAGGAGAGAATGATTGAAGATGATTTCAGGGAGATCATGTGAAGAGGGCTTGGACCATAAAAGGCCAACATAAGCCATGGTATGGTTTTTAACCCTGAATGAAGTGAGACTCTCTAGAGAATTTTGAATAGAAGTGTGATATGATGGATTTTTGACTTTTATTTTGAGAGGATAACTTGAACCACTGTGTTGAGAAACAAGGTAGAAAGGAGACAGGTGTAGGTTTTTGCAGTAATCCAGGTGAGAGGCCATAGTGATTGAAACCAGAGATATTAATAAGGATATTTAGTATAATACATATATTTTATAGATACATTTTTATATAAATTTTCTGAACGGTTTGATATGAGATATGAAAGAAAGAAAAGAGTCCAGGACACTTCACAGCTTTTAGATCTGCCTACCAGAAAAATGGAGTTGCCATCAATTGAAATGGGGAGAACTGCAGGCAAAGTAGGCTGTTGTGGGAGAGAGACTGACACCTGGAGTTCAGCATTAGATATTAAGTTTGAAATACCTATTTTATTTTAAGTGAAAATGCTGAGTGGACAATTAGATACAAATGAGTCCAGATTTCATGAGCCAGAGCTGAGCTAGAAATACAGATTTGAGAACCATCAGCAAATAGATGGTATTTAAAGCCCTCAGACTTGATGAGATTATTTAGAGAGTGAGTGAAGGTAGTAAAGCAAAAAGGACAAAGGATTGTGTTCTGGAGAACAACAGCACTAGGAGGTTGGTGAGAAGACAAAGCACTAGCAAATAAGACCGAGAATAATAGGTTATTAAGGTAGGAAGAAGACCAGGAGAGTGTGGGGTCTTGAAATCCAAGTGAAGCAATTGTTTTAAGGATGAGGCAATGATCCAAAGTGTCAGATCTGCTAATAGGTTAATTAATGTGAAAACTGTAAATTGACTGTTGGACTTAACAATACAGAATAAGTACATATTTTCTTTAAAAAAAAAAACCAACAAAATGTAGGCTCTTAATTAAAAAACTTAATGTGAAGTAATATTTAATTTCATGCATAAGTATATTGACTTGTAGAAAGGTTACTAAATTGTTATAAATTATATAGCTAAGACAGAACCTGTGTTCTGATCACAAAAGCTCAGGTTTTTTGATGAAATCACACTTGAAACAGAACTGTAACTACCTTGATGTTCCAAACAGATTTTAAATTTCATTAGAAATTTTATTTGAAATACCAATTTTGCCTCAAAAATAGTTACATTTATCAATGTCATTTACAAAGCAATAGCACTTCTCATTACCTCCTATACAAGTAGACTGCAAATAAACTCATCCACCTGTAGCTAATGTTCTTCTGCAAATAGACCAACTCTGATGAAAACAAAGAATAGATAATACAATAGAAAACAGAGAACATAAAAATTTCTTCTTAACTTTAACAATTAATTTTATTAAGACAACTGAACTACAGGCCTTATTTTGTTTACATAATCTATTATGGAATTAGCAAACCATGAGTCTGAGAACGAAGTCCAACCTGTGACCCAATTATTAAAGTAAATTTTTATTGAAAACATACACAGCCATGGTTATTCATTTACTTATTGATATTGGCTACTTTTGTGCTTTAAAGACAAGCTGAGTTGTGGAAAAAGGCTCACAAAGTGTAAAATGCTTACTACCTAATCCTTTATAGACAAAGTCTGTCAACTTGTTGCTATTATCTAAGGACATATTAACAAGAATATCTCATGATTCTGAACCTCTTTCTGTGTTTAATCACTTACTATAATGACTTTTTTCCCTATATGTTTCTTTGTATTTTTAAATTATGCATTTATCCTCTCATTTAATTATCAGAGTATTGGTGAGATAGGGTCAGTAGGGCTTAGTTCCATGAGCAAAATTGTAAAAAAGATAAAGGCCGAGGAAAACTCAATTATCTATTTATTTTATAATCATCAACTCAAGTATCAAGTCCTATAAGAAGACATACTCAATTAACCTAAGAAAAAGTGGTCACTTACTCTTTGAACCTCAACTATACCTTGAAGAGGTAGCTCTCATGCATCTATTATACATTTTTATACTCTTTGTTAACTTATTTTCCTCCTCTAATAACCTTTAAACTCCTTGAGTTTAGAGACTTATTAATTCAACATCTATTGAGTACCAGCATGTGCCAGGCATGTCCTAAGTCCATAAAGACAGTGATCAATAGAACACATTTGTGGCTTCAAAATATGTTCAGTCAAATGAAGGCAATAGTTAAGGAAATAAATGGTCACTATATAGAATAAGATATGTCATAACAAAAGGGAATACCATCCAATCAAGTTTGTGGTGGCTGGAGAAGGCATCTTGGAAGAATTGACATTTAAGTTCATCTGTGAAAGAAGATTAGGGGTAACTAAGGTGAGAGAAAAGTATCGTTTTGGTTAAATAACAAGAAAGTGTTAAAGCATTTTTGTGTTTGGAGAACTTTACACATAGGGAGAAATTGATGGAAACTGAAAGACTAATCTGGAGAGATGAGATGAGGCCAAATGATGAAGAAGCTTGTAAGGCATGTTGAGAAGATTAGATTTGGTTTTAATAGCCAGGGAGCCCACTGAAGGGAGTATAGGAAGAAAATAATGTGATCATATTTACATTTTAGAAAAGTGACTCTGACAATGGCAAGGGATGGATTAGGGAAGGACAGATCATACAGTAACCAGGTGAGAAATGATGAGGAGCATAATTAAGGTAGCAATTTGTCAATGGAGAAAAGCAAGTATTTAAAAGATTTGAAGGAACTAGAAACAATAGAAATTAGTTACACACATTGAAGTGAAGAGGAATGATGCTGACCCTCAGGTTTCTGGCTCAGGCAGGTGAGTAGATAAAAGTTTCAATCACCACAGAAAAGGGTATGTTGAGTTTTTAGACACTTCTGGAAAATTCAAATGGAAATGTCTAGTTACATACACCAGTCTGAAACTCAGAAGACTTACCTGTATATATCTAAATATTCTAATGTCTTCAACATTCATTCAGCAAATATGTATTGGATGCCTACTATGTACCAGACATTATTTTAGTCACATAGAGCTAGAAATTGAGACCATAAAATGTAACCGTTCAGTGTATAAAACAAGAAAGCTACAGACTACCAGCATTTAATTTAAGAAAAGGGCGAAGTAAAAGTAATTTTCTAAGAAGGCCAAGAAGAAAAATCTAGAGAGGGAAGGATGGAACCAGGGAGGAAAAAAAAAATGATTCACAAGTCTGGAAGCACTAGTAAATTAATAAATTGAAAGAATACTTAAACTGAGAGTAAGGGTCATGGGAATTCAGAGAATAGAAGTTTGGGAACGGAATGTAGACAACTGAGATTTAGTGGCTTAGTGACTCTAGCTCATTTACTGACTCCCCTCCTCCCTCTCTCATTTATTCAATACTGTTTACTGAATTCCCCTCTGCAGCAGGGCTGTGCTAGGTGCCAAATATGCAACGGCTAGCAAAACAGATTCCCGGTCTAGACAGAATGTGTAGTGTAATAGAGAAGACATGTAACAAGCAGATATACAAACAGTATTTACACAATGTGATATGCTAAGAAGAAAACAAACAGGACTCTACAATACAGAAAAATAGGATTGATTTAGAAAAGTTTGATATTTGAGAATTAAAGAGATGTGAAGAAGGAAAGCCTTTAGGCATTTATATCCATATCCCCTGCTCATATGACAGTTTTGGTACATGGTGGATGCTTATTAATGTTTGAGTAATCAATAAATGAAATAATAAATTGATATACTTATTTACTTTCTATTATGCAATTACTACAAAACGTAAAGAGGTAAATTGAAAAGCCTGATAAAATAATTTTTCATAAAACATAAAGAAGATGTCTACTTTTCCACCTTGATCCAAGGGCAATTTTTAATTTTTGCTTTTTTGGAAATCAAGCCAAGCTCAGTAAGCTGTATTAAAAATGTAGATGCAGTTCGAGATAAAAAAATCATCATAACAATTGATTTTCTTATCCCTTTATGGTTTCATAATGTTAGAATAGTTTTGTTCTAATTCTTCCATTCCCTATATGAGATATTTGATTTTTTTTAAAGAGATGTTTCCTCTTATAACCCTTTTCTTTCAGCATAGCCTTGTGATTCAGTTTAGCCAAGCCTTTCCTGAAGTCAGGTCTCGAGTATTCATCCCATGAGGTACTCCACCTAAAAATTGAAAAACAAGGTTTCTATGATCAGATAAGTTTGAAAAGTATGTAGTATATGGAATCCACTCTTGGAGAGTAACACTGTGTATTAGTATTTAAAGGTTTTGAGGAGGCCTACAGAGAAGAAAATTCTAGTATTTCAGATTTCAATGTTTTCTAAACTTATTTAACCACAAAATTTTTTTTAAGAAAAATAAGAGTATTCTTTGTTAAATACTGCTGCAAATGGTTGCCCACATTGTTTGTACACTCTTCTAATCTCTGAATGGTGTTAGCTAAAAATGGCTTAAAATATTGGCCCATTCTAGGGTATTCACTTCATAATGAATAATTTTGACGCTATAACCATTATAATATGAAGAGTGACTCTGAAGTTATGGCATACTGGATGATAATGAAGATATTGGCGATTTGGAAGCTTGGCTCAGTACTGTCCCAAATCAGTCATCACCACTCTACCATAGGAGCATGAATCAGTTAGCCTAAGTTTACAGATGGAGAAATCAAGGCATAGAAGGCGTTTGCCTGATGTTACTCAGCTATTCCGGGTACTCTTTTTTTTCTGTATATTTCCCTTTAACACTACTATTTCTGGGCAAGAATATAGAACATATTAAAATTTGTATTCAAACACATCTACATTTCTCTCAACAAAATAGGATTATGTAGTTGAAGGTCAAAGTTTAGAGCAGCGAAATGTCTTTTTCATGTAATGCTGCTTTCCCCCCACCAACATAAATAATCATGGGTTTAATTTCAGGTGGCATCCTCTTATTTCAAAGATTTTCACCTACTGTTAATTGGAGTCATTTGTTTAGCAACATCAGTAGAAAAATGGAACTTGCACAAAAGGATTGCTTTGAGAATGGTCATGATGGTGGGTGTGAACCCAGCATGGTGAGTACTGTGTATACTGTTCCAGGATTGCATTCTGAATAGACCATTTTTGTGCAGAGCAAATAATCAAATAAGTAATGCATATCCAGGCAATCATTTGTACTACAATATGTCATGATTTTTTTTTTCTCTGAAAATATGAAAGTGATGTAAAGTGCACTTGAGTGGTAGGAGGGGAGAAAAACGACTTTCCTTTCACCACAGGTCTAATTAGAGAGAGATTGGAATAAGTGCACACAACTCTCTCACCTTTTATGCACCATAGGAGTCAAAGCTGAGAGAAGCCTTGAACCTCCACAGACAAGATTGATACATTTCAGAGTCAATTTCAGTCCTATCTTGTTTATTTGGTTGATTGCACATTTAAGATTTGTTCAAGAGCATCTTTAATCACAGGGAGGATTTTAAGAACCAAAGACAAAGACATTACCGACAAAATACAAATATGTGCAGAAAAATTCCAAGGTAGACATTTTTTTTTTTAAGTGAGCTATTGCAAAGTGAAATACTCAAATAAGAAATTTTATCTATAGAATGCGAGATCACTCATTTGACTGATTTTTCCCACTGAAATGAATTTTTCATTAAATTAATTGCCTATTTTAGTTTTAATTCCACTTCTTAATATAGATGTAAGCTAAAAACTTCTCAGTGTCATGATCATTTGCATAATGAAATTATGCTTTAAAGCTTCAGGTGTTTCTTCCCTTCTTATCTTTCTTTGAAAATAAGAAAATTGTGCTGAATTCTATTGCATACTTCATTCTAGGTTATAACCACATCTGTGTTTATCATATGTGGAGCAACTGTTTTGTTAAATATCAAACAATTAAATAACCCAGATGAAACAAATTTTTAAAAAATATTTTTTATTTAAAAACATCATACATTTACATTAAGGGCATTTTACTATTTAAGAGTGAAATGCTGTTCCATGTCTCTTGGAGTATCTCTTTTCTTTGACCATCTGCTCACTGACCCCAGAGGTTGGGGTAGTGCACTGCACAGTGGAGCCGGAGTCCTGTCCATTTATGCCACTAAATGGCTTTTCAATTTAAGGAATTTCACCACATAGAGAACTTATCTGATCCCAGCTTTTTTTTATTGGAAGTCTTTTTGTCATGCCAATGCCTTATGTTAAAAGCATTTCTAGTTTTCTTTTTATTAAGATTAATTTTTTTGAAGTAGATTTCTAAAAAATTTGGTTTTACACAAAGAAAATATTCACCTTTTCTGAAGTTGAAACTCATAGTGCAAATTTTTTCTTGTAGACCTGTTTTAAAAGGGAGTCAGAGCATTCCATAAATGGCTTAATATGGAAAGATGTACTTCTAAATGATTACCTGGGACTTCCTTCTCAAAAGAAATCACATTTTTGCTCAAGTATGATTTTGAAAGCTTGTAAACATGGTTTAAAATCCTATAGTTTTAGGTATGTTATTTTTTAGAGAGAACTACTCATAAGAGAAGACAATGTAATGTGTCCAGTTCTTGACAACAGGCAAGGATGTCAGATTCAGGGGAGTACCAATAACAGAATCTACAAAATATTCTGAAACCTCATTTTAGTAAGTGATTTTAAACAATTTCCTCTACCCACCACATATTAAACCAGACTAGTGAACATGTAAAAGGTAGATTTATAAAAATTAATCTCTCTCCTTACTCTTGTGCCTCTTTGGCAACATATTAATGAACAGAGGTATGACAAAAAGATAAAAGAAAGAATAGGAGATCCAAAATTCAAAAGTTGATTGCACCTCATCTTACTAATATTTGAAGATGTGTCATCTGTAAAAGGCATTCAAATATTGGTGTCATATTATAAGATATTATAACATCCACCAACTTGCAGTTACTTACACATTTAATTGTTATTCTGTTTTGGTAGAGAAGATTGTTATGGCTTCCAGGGAGATGAATCTTATAAATATTCCACTCTTACATATGCCACTTTAATTCCTACCTGGCCATGACTGTCCTCAGAGTTTGTTTCCTGGGAGGGATCTTAACCTTCCTTATTTTGAAAAAATGAATTCCCAACTCAACAAACAACATCCTTCACAGTTAAACAACACAGAGTTAGTTAGGCTAGGAGCACAGCTCATACTAAAAGCCCTCTCATTTCAGGCTGGCATTGGGGTTCATGACCAGTACTGCCTTCTTATCTATGTGGCTTAGCAACACCTCTACTGCAGCCATGGTGATGCCCATCGCGGAGGCTGTGGCACAGCAGATCATCAGTGCTGAGGCAGAGGTCGAAGCCACTCAGATGACTTATTTCAGTGGATCAACCAATCATGGACTGGAAATAGATGGTACCACAAGTTGATATGGCCACAGGGGGTCTAGTCTTATTGGCAATAGGCATAAACTCAAGAATTCTGGGTTACATTTTAAATTAATTGTTTATGCATTCATGCTGTGAATTTATCCTTTCTCTTTCCATATTTCCCACTATTGATATGAGGAAATTACATTGCCCAAATATTTACCTTAACTTAATGATTGAATTTACAGTTTCTAACAAAAAATGAAGAATGCCCTTTCTATCCTGAAACCAGTCTGATGGAACTCTCTCTCATGTCTTTATCAGTAGACCCTCAGGTTACTCTTTTGTACTGAAGTAATTATCCTGCATAATATTGGGAATCTTTAATGTCTACATTCTGTCTGGAAATAGCATTTCATTTTACTGTGGTTATTTCTGCCTCTGATAAACTGCTCTAACGCAGTGAAAAAGTATTGGGGGATATTTGCGTTTATAAAATACCAATGAAAGTTATGTTAGTACAGGTGAATTTGTTTATTTTCAGTTTTTAGTAATGCTTCCATCATACACACACACACACACACACACACACACACACGCACACACACACACACACACACACACACACACACACTGATATTCCTTCCTTTAAATTATCTTTCTTTTACTTTTACAGAATATGTTAATGGACATGAAGCAAATGAGAAGAAAGAGAAAACAAAATCAGTTCCAAGGTAAAGAATATTGACATTTTGATTAGGATTTTCCAAATTACATTTTAATAACATTATAAACTGGGTCAATTTATTTTTCAGACACAGTAATGATGCAGGGAAAATTTCAAGCAAGGTGGAGTTGGAAAAGGTACATTAAATTTGATTCTTTCTAAATAATTATACATGAAATTGTATTAGACCTGTAGTTAGATATGGATACATTTTTAAAACTCTTACTTGCTTCCTTGTCTATAATTACTTTGCTTACCTATTGCACTGTCAAACTACAGTGCAATAGTTTGATAAGCCTTCACGGATAGACTGAATCCAACATCCTGATTGGAAACATTTTAGGCTCTGAAAATTAGCATCATTATTTTCTCCTTTTGCTAGGTTCTTGATGATGGCATTTAGCATACGTAGTTTAAAGAAATATAATTCCAGTCTGAGAATCATGTTTCTTTTTTTTATTAAAATCCTGCTGACCTGATATGGCCTGATTTTCATTAGGGACATCCTCATTTCTTCCAGGTTATGAATTAGAGCAGCTCCTATTCATGTAATAACAATCCAGTTACCTTTAGTGTCCCCATTGTCACTAAAAAATTCAATGCAGAATTCATGAGTTGTTACTGTCAAATACATATGGAAGAGTTGTGGTAGTTATTCTAGTTATTAACGGAAGGGGACTCTTGTAAACTATGACATTGAATTTATTTCCCCAGAATAAATCAACATAAAAACACGATATTAGGTTGTACTGGGAGAAATATATCTCAGGATCACTGAAAAATAATCCTGCATAGAAACAGTCCTAAGGCAACCATGGCATTAGGAATAAGAGAGTGGGGCATCTGTTCCTTCCTCAGGCTATAATGCATTAGCACACAACTCAATAGGAAAAAGAAAACCCTCTCATTACTTACAGAAATCTTCAAGGAAAGAGTGATTTCTATGTCAGGAGAAAATGAATACAAAGATATGATTTAAGCCATTAGTTACAGTGTACATTAGGGGTTTAAAGATGAGAACTGAATATAAATTTATAAAAACATTATCATCTTTAGGGATAGAAGTCATTCTTTTAAAACATAAAAAATTAACAGTATGCTAGGTAAGTTATAGAAGAATATATTACAATGGGCTTTTAAAACTGTTATGAAAATGGGAAAACCTAATCAGAAAGAATATACTTGCACTCAGTAATTTTCTGTGGTTGTTTTTAGAAGCCCAGTTTTCTGTCATAATGCTTAAATTTTGGGTCAAGTCCCTTCAAATTAATTTGACAGCTAACACTGTCCTAGGGATTCTAGGAATGTCTATTGGTAGATTGGACCTGTTCCTTATTACAAGCAGCTCAGAGTCTAGTGGGGAAGATGGGCTTTTAAAAAAATAAGTGTGATGTAAATACCACAACAAACGTAAGCACAGAGGCCAAGTCCTCCAGCAGCTGGAGAAACTAGCTCAACCTGGGCAATGGAGATGAAGAGATTTGAGTCTAGAAGGAAGATGGCATGTGCAGTCACAGCAGTGCAAACCTCACATGTGCAGGGACCGTGTCTATCCACTTTGTTCACCATTTAACCCCCTGGCAGAGTCCATCGCCTGACATAGAGGAGGTATTCCATAGACATTTATCTTTCTTAATAAATGAATGAGTAAAAAAGGAAGAGGTAGTCTATTCAGAAAATACAGTGGAATCAAAGACCCAAATATGTAGACAATAGGGCTTTTTCAGGAAACATCTCCAGTACAGGTACTAGGGATGTGTTGTTGTGGAAAGTGAAACGTCTGCATGGGTCGGGCCAAGTTAAAAATAGCTGTTCAGGCTGTGCAAAGGGGTTTAGTTTATCTTAGGGGAGACAGAGAGCTTTGAAGCTGGGGCAGCATGGTGAGTTCTGCGTTTGAGAAGCTTACTGTAGCAACATTGTGAAGGGCAGAGAGTATGGACTGCAGTGGACATTTTAATTAGACTTCGGGAGTGACAGAAAGAGAAGTATAGAAGATGCCTCTGCTACAGTAAACTGGATAATGCTAGATTGTGCTGCCACTGATTGAGATGGGGAACACAGAGGGAGGAATAAGTTTTAAATAGAGAAAAGTAAGATCATTTGGGTGCATTTTAGGCAGTAACAATTGAGATCTGAGTTTAAGAGAGGAGAGCAAGACCTTCGAATGATGATTCTATGGTCTTTCCAGAACCTGATGCATTAAAATTCAGCTTTATGTAAAGGAAAAATTAAGGAATAAATTTCTGCCCTACATTTCTACAAAATGTTCTTTATAAGAGATTGCACAAAAGTATTATTTTACAGATTACACATTAAGGATACATTTTGATTTTTAACGATTATAAATCTTCTTAGGAAAAAACATATTATACGGTTTGTGTTATGATTATAATAAATTGTACCTGTCCTTTGCCAGGTTTTTATACTAGGTAATTGAACACTAAATTATGCAGAAATAGCTGTATTTTATCTAGCTATAAATGGAAAGAATATGTAAATATTTTGGTCTTCTGCTTTCTTCTTGGAGTAGATGAGACATTCTATTGAATTAAAATAAATTCTGTGTGATTTGGCTTTAAATTTGAACCATAATTCAAAAAAGACCCTGACTATCTTTGAGGGGGAATGGTTTCAAATAAATTTCAAAAAAGAGAGAAAAATATAATAAAGAGTTTTTGGTACTTTGCATTATTTTACCATGTTCCTATTAAAAATAGATTTGATTTTTAGTGAAAATCACTATAATTTTATACATTTAAACCACTATTTGCTGACTAAAAAATTAAGAATTTTTAAAATTTAATTAAAGTCTCTCAGCTAATACAATTAAATCAATCTAAGATAATCAATAATCTTACTTCATCTTTTAAAATTGTATGCTTACTTAACTTTTAAAAATTATATGGGTTATTTCTCTCTAAATAAGATACACACTTATTTATGTAAAGTTTAGTGTGTAGTAAGCAGAAATTTCCCAGTAGCAGAAGAAAATTAAGAATTCCTACCAAATAAGTTCTAAATTTAGTGATTATAATAATATTGATTAAGAAATATACATTTATCATTTGCTCAAATATTACCTTCTCTATGAGGTCTACCCTGACCACCCATTTTCATTGAAGCCAAAATATCCCCTCTCTGAATCCCCCTACTTTCCTCACAGTATATATTACCTTCATACGAACTATGTAATGTACTTGAGATTTACAGGGGCAGGAATTTCTTTCCATTTATTTATATTGCAAATATCTGGAACAGGTAACTACCATAAAGTAAGCATTTAGTAAATATTTGCTGAGTGAAGGAATAAATTCAGTAACATTTTTCTTAAATAGTTACAATTACATTAAAATAACTCATTTTGCATATAAACTATAAAAACAGAAACAAACTGATAAAGGTTGAAAGATAAAACTATCGATCAGATTAATATCACCTTTTTCTAGCATTATTGAGATATAATTGACACATAACATTGTGTGAGTTTAAGGTACACAACTTGTTGATTTACTACTCTTAGATATTGCAAAACAATTACTAGCGGCAGGTTGGTTAATCCCTCCATCATGTTGCATAATTACTTTTGTGTGTGTGTAGGTGGTGAAAACATTTAAGATCTACTCTTTTTTAAACTTTCAAGTATGTAAGTATTATTATATTGTACATTAGATCCCCAGAACTTATTCATTTTAGAACTGAAATTTGTGCCCTTTGATCAACATCTCCCCATTTCCCCTCCTCTCATCCCCTGGTAACCACCCCTTGACTCTCTGTTTCTATGAATTTGGCTTTTTTTAGAGTTCACATATAAATGATACCATGCAGTATTTGTCTTTCTCTGTCTGGCTTATTTCACTTAGCACAATGCTCTTACAATGTTATCCATTCTAACAGGTGTGAGATAATATCTCATTGCATTTTTAATTTGCATTTCTCTGATGATTAAAGATGTTGAGCACCTATTTATATACCTGTTGAGCATGTGTATTCATTACCTCTGCCCATTTTTAAATTTCATTGTTTGGGTTTTGTTATTTGTTTGTTTGTTTGTTTGTTTATTGTGCTCTTGAAGTGTATGAGTTCTTTACATATTTTGGATTCTAGCCCCTTCTATATGATTTTCAATATTTTCTCCCATTCTTTAAGTTGCTTTGTCATTTTATGATTGTTTCTTTTGCTGTGCAGAAGCTTTTTAGTTTAGTCCAAATTGTTAATTTTTGCTTTTGTGCTTCTGCTTTTGGTATCTTATCCAAAAAAATCCTTACCAAGTCCAGTGAAAAGATTTTCCTCCATGTTCTCTTCTAGGAGTTGTATGGTTTCAATTTTTCTTTTAAATCTGAGATCTACTTCAGGTTCATTTTCGTGAGGGGTGTAAGGTACAGGTCCAATTTTATTATTTTGCATGCAGTTATCCCATATTCCCGACACCACAAAGGCTATCCTTTTCCTATTGAGTATTGTTGGCTCCCTTGGCAATTATTCATTAACCATATATGCGAGGGTTTATTTCTGGGCTCTCAATTCTGTTCCATTGATCTTTGTGTCTATTTTTAAGCCAGTACTGTTTTGATTACTATAGCTTTGTAATATAGTTTGAAATCAGGAAGTGTGATACCTTCGTGTGATAGCTTTGTCCTTTCTCATGATTACTTCGACTATTTGGGAGATTACTTTTATTTTTGATGGAAAGAAAATAAGGGTTTGGAACTAAAATTTATCGGCCTGAAAATTCTTGTTAATAGAACTGCAAAGTTCCAATATAGATAACAGTGATAATAATTTTGCCATTGTTACTGCTGCTGCTACTGATGGCAATAATTGTATGTTGGTTTTGAAGATGATAAATATTCAGCAGTTCCTCAGATTCCAGGAACTAATTAAGGAGTAATCATACCTAAGAGTCAGATTCCTATGCAACATACTTAGAAAAGAAATGTTTTCCCTCACTCGCCACATTTCCTTCTCACTTCTCCACATTTCCCAAACATTAGCAGAGCTCTCTACTTGTGCCTGGGATAAAAGTGGTGGGTAGGTACTTAGCCCATAAATCCTGCATTTATTTCTCCAAAAGCAGTTGAAATACTTTTAAAGAAGAAAAGTAACAAGAAGAAAGGAAGACCTATAACGGACAATGACAGTATATGTGGGTATATATTTGTCAGGTTCTAGTGGGAAAACTGGGAGACCAGTCACCTTTCATATTATTTCCATGAAAAATGAGTTTCAGGTATCCCAAAATTAATTTTTACATACCAAAAGAAGAATAAAGTTGCTAGATTTTTCCCTTCCTTACGAGCACTAATATTATTTTTAAAAAAATCCAATTTTTACATTAGCTCACTTTCTAAACTTCCAGCCATCTTTGATTGAAAAGAATTATAAAATCAGTATGCTTTTAATAAAATATCTGAGATAATTATTTTCCATTCATCGTATATAATTTGTAGTTCCCCAAAGGGAAAAGTTCAAAGGAAAAACTGCCTTAAACAAATTAAATCTTGTTTATAATTAGGTTTTGTTTAGTTTGGAGGTGAAAATCCTTATTATTGAAAATCAAATCCTATAGGATAGCACTTTTAAGCATTTTTTAAAGAATTAAAAGAACCATATAACAGCAATAGGAATGGTTCAGAATATGAGAGATGAGGGTCATTAGTACTTCCAAGTAAGGCAGTACCAATTCTAGAATATCTGACCCCTATATCAAATATGCAAAAGGTATTTTAGATCAGACCAGGTAGGTGCTACTAACAAAAGTTGGTTCTCTTTGATTATTCTTCCCTTCTCCTAGACTGGGTGAAGTTGTTAGTGCTCCTCATTTCTCACCTAACGTAACTTAGGTATCTCCTTTCACTCATCCACCCAAATCTTATGGTTTATAGAGAGATGATGATGTTGAGAGAGAGAGAGAGAAAGAGAGAGAGAGAGAGAGTGGGGGAGCGGGGCAGGCTACTACACACCCTTTAGGAATCACAACAGCATAAAAAAGGAAGAAACAAATGTTAGTGAGAATGTGGAGAAAAAGGGACCCATGTAAATTGGTGCAACCACTATGGAAAACAGTATGGAGGTTCCTCAAAAACTTAAAAATAGAACTGCCATATGATCCAGTAATTTCAGTGTTTGGTATGTAGCCAAAGGAAATTAAATCACTATCTCAAAGAGATATCTGAACTTGCATGTTTCTTGCTGCATTATTCACCCTAGCCAAGGTATGGACACAATCTAGATGTCTGTCCACCAATGGATGAATGGGTAAAAAGCTGTGGTGTGCATATGCAATGGAATATTATTCAGCCACAAGAAAGAAAGAAATTCTGTCATTTGTGACAACATGGATAAAACTTGAAAACATTATGTTAAGTGAAATAAGCCAGACAGTGAAAGACAAATACTTTATGGTATCATTTATATGTGTAATCTTCTAAGAAAGAAAGAAAGAAAGAAAGAAAGAAAGAAAGAAAGAAAGAAAGAAAGAAAGAAAAAAAGAAAGAAAGAAAGAAAAGAAAGAAAGAAAAGAAAGAAAAGAAAGAAAAGAAAGAAAAGAAAAAAGAAAAGAAAAAGAAAAAGAAAGAAAAAGAAAAAGAAAAAGGAAAAGAAAAAGGAAAGGAAAATTCATAGGAACAAAAAGTAAAAAAGTGGTCACCCGGGGCTGGGGTAGGGGTGGTGGAGTAAATAGGGAGAGGTTAGTAATAGAGTACAAACCTTTGGCTATCAGATAAACAAGGTCTGAGGATCTAATGTAAAACTTGGTGAATACAGTTGATAACACCATTGTATTATTGAGACTGGCTAGGGGAATGGTATTCGAATGTCTCACCAAAAAAAAAAAAAAAAAGAGTTATGTAAGGTAATGGATGTATTCATTGGTTAAATGGCTGTAACTTTTTCATAATGTATACATGTTTCAGATCGCTATGATGTACACAGTTAATGTCACAATTTTATTTGTTAATTGTACCTGAATGACGTTGAAAAATTGTGGGATATTTAACATGTATGTCACAATGATTTGATGTACACATTCATGAGATAAAAAGGTTCCTCCAATCTAGTTGATTGGTACATATACCATCTTACATATTTATCATTGATTAATTTTTTGTGTGTGTGTGAAAATTTTGAGTTCTACTCTCTTGACAAATTTCAAGTGTGCAGTACAGTTCTCTCAACTGTAGTTGCCATGTTTTGCCTTGGCGCCTCGGTCCTAATTTACCTTGTAGCTGAGAGTCTCTACCTTACTTGGTCTTTTTTAACTTGGCAGTTTTCTGTGCCAAGATAAAGTTGAAATGTTAAAAGAAATAATAGCTATTCTACTCACTAATCCAATTTATGAGAGCTCATTTTATTCAACTGAAAATTCAGAAGCCTCATTTTCCATGGTATTATATCAGAAGAAATGACTAAATTTCTGACACATAATGGGAATCCAATATGCTTCACAAAGAGTCTAGAGTGAAGGTAAATGTCCAGATACAGACAAGCAGGTAAAACCTAACCCATCGGAAATCTGCCAGGTATATTTTCTGAAAGAAGAAAGTAGTTGGTGGCAACAGTTGGTAAGATAAATTCACTTCATTATTTAATATTCATTTTATAAAAAGAATCAGAGTAGCAATTTTGTGAACATGACCTCACTCCAGATTTCAACTTTTATTGTAGTCAAAGCCCTAGATCCATTGATGGCTATAATTAGCTGTGTTTCCACAAAACATTTTGTTTTTTAAAAAATGATTGACTCTTGATGATATCTTTTCTCACATATATCTTTAATTTTTGAATCACCAAAATGTAGTTCTTCACATTTTATGTTATTGAAATATTATCTAGCAAATAACATAAGCTCAGCCATGTTGGAAGCATCTGTACTTTCCTCTAATTATGCATTAAACCTCCCACACTATATCATGTATTCTAATGCTGTGTTTTGTTTCTTAAAATCCTCAGCAGTGTTTCTCTATGGATCTTCTAATGGCATTTCCTAACAAAGAAATACATTTATTTTGTCCCCTAATCGTTTTTTTATATATTGATTATGAAATATTTTATACATATTTATAAAATGTAATGGAAAATTTAAAGAATAACGCAATGAATAAAATGGGATATACCATACCTCAGCTTAAGACATAGAACATAATTTCAAATCTCCATGATCCTTTCTCTGATTCTATGTCTTTTCTCACATAATTACATTCATCCCCTTATTAAGATAGTCACAGTCCAGAATTTTGTGTTAATCATTTTCCTGTTTTCTTTTCAGTGTTATCACTTGTGTTAGTTGCTTGTTCACTACAACAAAGATCCAAAATAGCATTAGTTTTAATAAGATAGAAATAGGCTGGTTAGTGGCTCCATAATCATGATGACCCTGACTCTTTCTATCCCTGCTCTGCTATCCTCAAGTCTGTTAGATCAAGTTTGCTAGTTGTGCTTTTCAAATCATCTGTGACTTAACCAATTTTTTTTCTGCTCAACCCATCACTTAATGAAACTGTTTTGTTAAAATATCCCTTTGATATGGATATGTCTATTTCTTGTGATAGTTCTGTCAGTTTTGGTTTCTATATATTTTTAGATTATTTAGGTTATGTTATTATATCCTTACCAGTTTTGAATAATTATATATTATTAATTAATTAACACTTTTACCATTTTACAGTGCCCCTCTCAATCTATACTAATGTTTTAGGGACTTAGAGTTTATTTGATGATAATGTAGCAATATCAGCTTTTTTTAGGCTAATTTTTACCTAGCGTTTCTTTACCCTTCCACTTTTGATATTTCTACATCCTTATACTTTAGATGTATCTTGCAAAAAGCCTATTGCTGGCTTTTGCATTTTTTTCCAGTTTGAAAGTTCTTGGATGAGAAAGTTGATTCACTTGAACTTTTTGCAACTTATTAAATTTAGAATTTCTAATGCCAGATTTCATTTTTATTTCTGAATATTCTTTTCATCCCTCTTTCCTTCATTCTTTTCTCAATGGTTACTCTAAAAATGTGTGTGTCCATGTGTGTGTACATGCACACTTAAATCTGTGTATAGGTCTTTTCCAACAGTTCTTGAGCATTCTCAGCCATTATTTCCTCTGGGTCTTTAGTTTAACATATGTTAAACTTTCTCTGTCTTCCACATTTCTTAACATCTCTTTAATATATTAATAATATATCAATAACATAAAATGTTTTTAAATTCAGTTACCTAAATTTTAATTTCTATAAATTCTACTTGTCTCTTTTTAAGATTTACTTGGTAATCTTTGTAGTCTCTTTTTCCTTATTCATATTTTCCATCCCTTCTCTAATTTTATTAATCAAAAATAAATTTGCTCATATTCTGTGTCTAACTCTAATGTCTCAAAGTCCTGGATCACTCTCTCTCAGGCCTATTCTTGGTTTTTGCTGGTTCTCACTTTTGTTGGCTTATTTTCTTGCCTGTTTTGTGCTTTTAAATATTGAAATGCTAATTTTCCTTGAAATTTCTATGGGAATTCCTCAAGTCCTGGGTTGCAGCTGCGTGGAAGAGCTTCAAATTATAGTACCATTTTTAATTAAGGTTTAAAATGCTCATAGTTAGGAGTTTTCAGGGTACATTATGTTTTGCCTTAAGTCAGCATGAGATTTCCTTGCTGTCCAATTTGCAAAAGACACCATCTTTGTATGTGTTTTCCTAAACAACTCCCCATACAGGGCGGGCCTTAGGCATTACTTGCCTTCTCTAGCTCTCCCTGCATAAGAACATACTGAAATCCTCAATCAAAAAGCTGCCTATTCACTCACTTAAGATTCCACTTTCACTTTATTGGGGTCAGGACAGATTTCTTACATTCATATCAGTTTAGTGATACATTTTTAAAGGCACTTTTAAATATTTTAAACAGCATTTCATTTAGTGGGGAATCTAATCTGTCATGCAGCTGGATAGAGAAATCTGCTATATTATTTATATATTATTTCGGTCATTTTTATCACTATAAAAAAAAACCCGAGATTTTCCCCAATAGCATGTACATTTTTACTTTTTGCTCTTCACTAAGAAATTACAAAGGAAACATAAATATTTAACAATTAGAAGAATAACATTTTGTAAAATAATCCTGGATGTAATTGATTTTCAACATTGCTGAAAAAGTAGAATTTTTATGGAGTCCTCATGTCTTGAGTGCTAAATTTTTAATATCTATCCATTTATCATGCTATTACTGTATAAACTAATATCCCAGTTTACAACATGCAATATAATTCTTTATTAACTACAGTAGATATAAATCATATTTCAGAGTTTTATTGATAACTTCAATTTTGTTTCCAACTTCTCTGAGTTGTTCAGCTTACTACTGATTAGAGCTTTACCAGATCTTCCTGAAGAGATAATATCTAGAGTAGAAGGAGATTATGTATTAGTTCATTCTGAAGCTTCTTTACATAAATCATTTCCTGTAGTAATAATTTAAAGGCATATGCACATTATAGGAGGTCTAGTTTACTTAAAAATAGAAAGCATAATCTGTTATCCACTTAACTAAGCACTTGTAAATTCAGTATGCTGTGAGCAAAGAAAGGAGACAGGGCCCCACTGTCAATCAGTCTGCATACTACAGAGCTTTTTCTCTCTCCTCTCCTTTTACCTATATCATTCACTGTGTATGGACCATGAAGGTATCAAGGTCAATCTGTGCAATAATTATTTGTTAATGTTCATTTATTTTTTAATGTAAAAACAGATATATCGCATATTCCAATATGATGGCAGATTGAATAGGCTCATTTACCTTCACTCTACCCTAAATCTCCATTAAAACAAGGACAGGTAAACCTTTTAAGTCATAGGTCACAATTATAAAAATGTCAAGGGAGGAGAGGACAGCATAATAAGTAAAGGAATGAGTAGGAACTGACTCAGTTATCCCACAAAAGTGATATCCCATGTCGACAGTGAGGAAAGACAATAAATAATCCAATTTATATAGCAGCCACTCTCAAAGTTTTTAAATGTTGAAAAGTGGGGGTAAGTAAAAAGTTGCTTATGAAACAATTAAATTCTCAGATTTCTTCCCCAACTTTACATGGATGCAGCTATTTCTCCTCCACTGAATGGCAGTATTACATTTAGACATGATGAAGCAGACAGTAAGGAGAACCAGACACAGTTCAGGGGTGGGAAGGGATCACAAGGAAAATAGGGGCATTGAGTGACAGTTTATACACTGAATGATGAGAACCCTGACTTCTACCCCATTGGCTTCAGTAGCCAAGCCTATATCTCCAGCTGCCAGGAGCAGGTAAGAAATCAGGAGGTTTTCCCTTGGGGAGTACAATTAGCACAAGCAGGAAGATGAAAATATATAACATTGGGTTTAAAAAAAAAAAAAGAGCCCAGTCAGATGATACTTCAGTGAAGCCCACAATCAGCAATGAATCCCAATGCACATGTACAGAATTTTCAATCACTTTTCACTGGATATCTGAAGAAAGTCTTAGGCAAGAGAGGATCTCAGACAAACAAAAAGGAAACAGAAGTTTGTAAAAAAGAGACTGTGCAAGAAGACGAAAACACAAGAAAAGAAACTAATGTTAATCTATTAGGAAGATAAACAGAAATTAGACTCCTGAAATATGAATGACATTCTACAAAAGAAGGATATGAAGACAAAAATAAAATATGTAATATAAAATAAATAAATAAAATATAAACTTTAATATAAAGTTATAAAATATAAATGTAAAATTTCTAAAAAATAGGAAGAAAAAGAAAAAAAGGGGTTTCAGAAAGAGAATAGAGAAAACCAAGAAGATTACATTAAAAATACAGGAAAATTTTCCTTTTTTGTAGGATATACTTGTTATTTATTTATTTGTTTGTTTGTTTGTTTATTTATTTTAATTGAAAAAAATTATTTAAAATTTTTTCCCCAGTCTACCTTCTCCCTCCCACCTGCCCCCTGCATTTTGGTAACCACTAGTCCATTGTCCATGTCCATGAGTCTCTGTTTGTCTGTCCTGTTCATTTGTTGTTTTTAGGTTTATATCTCACATATAAGTGGTATCGTGATTTTCAACTTTTTCTGTCTGGCTTATTTTGTTTAGTATGATTATTTCAGGGTCCATCCATATTGTTGCAAATGACAGTATTTCATCTCTCTTATGGCTAATATTCCATTGCATATATATATATATATATATATATATATACATATATATATATATACATATATTAGTATATATATATACTACAGCTTCTTTAGCCAATCTATTGTAGGACACTTCGGTTGCTTCCACGTTCTAGCCACTGTGAATAGCGCTGCTGTGAACATTGGTGTGCAAATATCTTTACGGATATGAGTTTCAAATCTTTGGGGTAAATACCCAGTAGAGGGATTGCTGGATCAATTCTTAGTTTTTGAGTAACCTCAATACTGTTTTCCATAGTGGCTGTACCAACTTGCAGCCCCACCAGCAGTGTATGAGTGTTCTTATTTCTCCACATCCTCTCCAGTATTTGTTATTACTTGTCCTGCTGATTATAGCCATTCTGACAGGTGTGAAATGGTATGTCATTGTGGTTTTGATTTGCATTTCCCTAGTAGCTAGCAATGTTGAGCATCTTTTCATATATTTGTTGGCCATTTGTATGTCCTCTAGGGAGAAGTGTCTGTTCAGGTCCTCTACCCAATTTTTGATTGGATCATTAGTTTTTTGGTTGTTACTGAGTTGTATGAATTCTTTGTATATTTAGAATATTAGGCCCTTACCAGAGGCATTGCTCACAAATATATTTTCCCATTCGGATCGTTGTCTCTTTACTTTGTTGAAGATTTATTTTGCTGAGCAGAAGTTTTTCAGTTTGTTGAAGTCCCATTCATTTATTTTAGCTTTTACTTCCTTGCCTATGAGGTCAAATTCATAAAATCCTCTTTAAGTTCAATGTCCTTGAATTTCGTTCCTATGTTTTCTTCTATGCATTTTATTGTTTCAGGTCTTATAGTCAGATCCTTAATCCATTTTGAGTTAAATTTGGTGTGTGGTAGACAAGAGTCTAGTTTCATTCTTTTCCAGTTTTCACAGCACCATTATTGAAGAGTCTTTCCTTTCTCCACTGTATGTTTTTGGCTTTTTTTGTAAAAAATTATTTGCCCATATAAATATGGGTTTACTTCTGGACTCTCAATTCTATTCCACTGGTCAGTGTGTCTGTTTTGCTGCCAATACCATACCGTTTGATTACTGTCACTTCATAGTATAATTTGAAATCGGGCAGAGTGATGCCTCCAGCTAATTCTTTTTTCTCAGGATAGCTTTGGCCATTCAGGGTCTTTTGTGCTTCCATAGAAATCAGATGATTTTTTGTTCTATTTTTAAAAAAATGGCAATGGGATTTTGATGGGGATTGTATTAAATCTGTATAATGCTTTAGGTAATATGATATTTTAACTATGTTGATTCTTCCAATCTAAGAACACAGAATATCTTTCCATTTCTTTGTATCTTCTTCAATTTCTTTTAGCAGGGTCTTGTAGTTTTCATTATATAGGTCCTTCACATGTTTTGTTAAACTTATTCTGAGGTATTTTATTTTTTTTGTTGCAATTGCAAAATGAATTATTTTTTCCATTTCTTTTTCTGACACTTTGTTATTAGGGTATAGGAATACTATGGATTTTTGAACATTGATTTTGTATCCAGAAATTTTACTGTATTTGCTTATTGTTGCTAGTAGTGTTCTTGTGGAGTCTTTAGGGTTTTCTATATAGAGAATCATGTCATCCACAAATAGAGACAGTTTGACTTCTTCATTTCCTATTTGGATGCCTTTTATATCTTTCTCTTGTCTGATTGCACTTGCTAGGACTTCCAATGTTATATTGAATAACAGTGGCGATAGTACAGCCTTGCCTTGTTCCTGATCTTAGAAGGAAGGTTTTTAGTTTCTCACCATTAAATTAATGTTGGCTGAGGTCTTGTCATATATAGTCTTTGTTATATTCAGGTTTTTTCCTTCTATGCCAATTTTGTTAAGTGTTTTGATCATAAATGGATGCTGTATCTTGTTGAGGGCTTTTTCTGTATCTATTGGTATGATCATATGATTCTTATTTTTAAATTTGTTTATGTGGTATATCACATTAATCAATTTGCATATGTTGAACCATCCCTGTGCCTCTGGGATGAAGCCCACTTGATCGTGGTATATAATCTTTTTAATACGTTACTGTATTCGGTTTGCTAGTATCTTATTTAGGATTTTTGCATCTGTGTTTATGAGAGATATTTGTCTGTAGTTTTCTTTTTTTGTGTTATCTTTACCAGGTTTTGGTATCAGGTAATATTGGCCTCATTAAAGGAGTTGAGAAGTATTGCCTCCTCTTCGATTATTTGGAAGAGTTTGAGGAGAATAGGTATTAAATCTTTGAATGTTTGGTAGAATTCACTGGTGAAGACATCTGGTCCTGGACTTCTACTTTTTGGTAGGTTTTTGATAATTGTTTCAATTTCCATACTGCTGATGGATCTATTTAGATTTTCCAGTTCTTGATTCAGTGTAGGAAGGTTGTATTTTTCTAAGTACTGGTCCATTTCTTCTAGGTTATTAAATTGGTGTTATATACCTTTTCATAGTATTCTCATATGATCCTTTGTACTTCTGCAGTGTCTTTCATAATTTCCCCTCTTTCCTTCCTGATTTTGTTTGTTTGCATCCTTTCTCTTTTTTCTTTAGTGAATGTAGTCAGAGGGTTGCCAATTTTATTAACCTTCTCAAAGAACCAGCTCTTTGTTGCATTTATTTTTCCTATTATTATTTCTGTTTTCAATTTCATTTATTTCTGCTCTAATTTTGATGATTTCTTTCCTTCTGTTGACTGAAGCTTCATTTGTTCTTCCTTTTATAGTTTTTTTAAGATGAAGCATTAGGTTGTTTATTCGGGTTTGTTCTTATTTTTGGAGGTAGGCCTGTAATGATATGAACTTTCCTCTTATGACCACTTTTGCCGTGTCCCAAAAGTTTTGATACGTTGTACTATCATTATCATTCATTTCTAGGTATTTCCTGATCTCTCTTTTTATTTCTTCTCTGACCCAGTTATTCTTAGTAGTGTGTTGTTTAATCTCCCACGTACTTTTGGTTCTTCCTGATTTCTTTTTGCAGTTGATCTCTAGTTTCAAAGCATTATGATCAGAGAAAATAGTTGGTATGATTTTAACCCTCTTATATTTTTTGAGGCTATTTCTGTGTCCCAGTATGTGATCAATCCTTGAGAATGTGCCATGTGCACTGTTTGGGGATGAAAGGCTCTGTAAATGTCAATTATGTCCAGTTGGTCTAATGTATCATTTAAGGATATTATTTCCTTATTCATTTTCTGTTTGGATGATCTGTCCATATCTGACAGCGGGGTACTTAGGTACCCTACTATGATAATGTCCCTCAGTATCTTTCTTTACCTTTTTTATTTTGAAGACTATTTCATCTGATATTAGTACTGTTACTACTACTTTTCTCTGAATGCCATTTGCTTGAAATATCATTTTCTATCCTTTCACTTTGAGTCTATATTTGTCTTTGGAACTGAGATGTATCTCCTGAAGGCAGCATATGGTTGGGTTTTGTTTTTTGATCCATTCTGCAACTCTGTGCCTTTTTATTGGTGAGTTCAGTCCATTTACATTTAGGGTGATTATTGAAATATGAGGTCTTCTTATAGCCATTTTATCTTTTACTTTCTGGTAGCTCAGTGTTCCCATTGCTTCCTTGTCCTTATGTTTCTGTTTTCTCTATTTTGATTAGCTTTTGTGGGTTTTCCCTCTGGTTCTTGTATTATGTTATATACTTCAGTTCTGAATCTTTGGTGCGTGGTTACCATTACGAATATATGAAGGATAGTTATGTATATAACTATTTGTATCTGTATGTGTATGTGTGTGTGTGTGTGTGTGTGTGTGTGTGTATAATATACAATCATTCATTTTCTTCTGCCCATGCCTTATCTCCTTTGCAAATTTGGATCTTTAAATCCTCCCCTTTTCAGTCATTGTCTCGATTTGTCCCTTTGTATGCTGAATGTTCATTACTATCTTGCTATAGCAATTCTCTTCTTATTGTTTAAGCTTATAATGCCCTATTCTTAGTAAGGGCTGCACTCCTCTGCTTCTATTTGCCTGATGGTCACTTTACTCCTAATTATGTATTTTTTTTTGTCATTTGTTTTAGGTGAGCTCACCCCTTTCAGTATTTCCTGTAGTACAGGTCTCGTAGTGGAGAATTCCCTCAATTTTTGTACGTCTGGAAAGGTCTTAATTTCTCCTTCATATCTAAAGGAGAGTTTAGCTGGATACATTATTCTAGGCTGGTAGTTTCTTTCAGTTAATATTTTGAATATTTGATTCTACTATTTTCTGGCTTGTAAGGTTTTCCCTGAGAAGTTTGATGATAATTGAATGAGTTTTCCTTTATAGGTTACTGTCTTCTTTTCACTGGCTGCCCTGAGAATTCCCTTTGTCAATGATTTTTGATAACTTCAATACAATGTGTCTTGGTGAAGGCCTTTTTGGGTTGAGATAATTGGGTGTTCTATTGACTTCTTGAATTCCAAGCTCTAGCTCGTTTTTTAGATTTGGGAAATTCTTGTTAATTGTTTGTCTGAAAATGCTTTCCAGTCTCTGCTCCTTTTCCTCACCTTTGGTAATGCCCATTATTCTTATGTTTCCTCTCCTGATGGTATTAGTTAGTTTTTGTATTTCTCTTTCATTATTTTTCATTCTTCAGTTTTCTGATTTATTTCTAGATTTCAGTCTTCAATATCACTGACCCTTTCTCCCATTTGGTTGACTCTATTTCCCAAGCTTGTTATTTCATTTTTCAAGTCTTGCAGTGTGTTTTTTATCTCTAGAAGGTCTATTCAGTTCTTTTTGAGGGTTTCAGTCTCTTTGCTAAAGAACTCATTCTGCTTATCTAGTTGTTGTATCAATTCTTGAAATTGTTGATATGATTCATTTTGGATCTCATTGAAATTTTTCAGAAGTACCATTCTGAATTCTCTTTCATTTAAGTTGCATATTTCTATGCCTGTAAGCTTATATTCTAGAGACTTTTATCTTTCTTTCTGAGATGCCTTGCCACCTTGGTTGTTTATGGTGTTTAATGGACTATTCTCTGCTTGGGCAGAAGTATATTCTGCTGTTTTTCCAGAAGGAAGATTTATTATATAAAGGTGTCTCTTTAGCCTGCTACAAAGAAAGTGCTTTTCTTTTGGTTTCCAATAGGTAGTATCTAAGCCTCTTGGATCCCTGCTTTATACAAAGCCTTAAAAATGCCTTTTTATTTTCTGATAGATATTTTATCACACTCGCTATTCTCAGTTTTAGTCCCTGTCAGTGTTAGCAACAGTTTCAGTAGCATTTTCTCAGATTCCCCTGGGGCTCCGTGGTGTTTGGTCTCGGAGGGTAAGGGAGGAGGGGCCCTCTGAGTTGGGGGTTGGGGGCTCTGGCTCAGTCTTGGTTTTTCAGCTGTGGCCAGGAAAGATCAACTGTTATTTTCCTGCCATCCTGCTTCTCTGCTTTCTGCCATGATGACTAGGCCCTGCCGCTGGCTGCGCGGAACTCACAAATGTCCCAGGCAGGGAAGTCACTGTACCTTCTCCTTTCCTCCTACTCCTGCAGGGAGCTCCGGCTGCAAGAGGCAGCTTCTTTATTTCTCCCAGTCCACTGCCTGACACCCAGAGTTCTGTCCTGTGGTAGCTCTTATGCACAGATTCCATGCTCAGACATGCTAGTGTGCAGTTTAGGTGTTTTTTATTGAGTTTTAGATATTCAGCTTATTGTTGTTTTAAGGGGAGAGATCCAGGGATGTCTCTTACTCCGCCATGTTTCTAGGACATCAAGAAAATTTTCTTAATGGAAAAAATATGATTTTTATGAAAAAAAAAACCTACTGCATGCCAATATAAGAGATGAAACAGACTCACATAGGAAAAGATATTGAGATTTCAGAATACCATGGGTAAAGAAAAGAGAAAGTTTTCAGAAAGGGGGGAAAAACAGATTCCTTAAAAAAGAGTTCTCTATAGCAACATTGGAAACTCGGAGACAGTAGGAAATAATGCCTTTAAAATTCTGAGTAACATTTATTTCCAATCTAGAAATCAATAGCCGGTCAAACTATCAATGAAGTGAGAGTATGACTAATGTCTAGTTAACTTGTTGCAGATCTAGAGAATAAAATGATTTAGGCAGGCAGAAAGGCTCTAGAAGAGATGTCTCCAAGGCGATGAAAGTAGTAAAATATTTGATGTGTATTATATATCGATCCTATCAGTTGATTGTTCTAAGAGAAGATTTAAACAACCACAGAATATTTAGGGCTGATTTAGTGATATGTACCTGGAAAACTCAGCAAGTAAGAATGTGAGGGGAGTGCAAAACAGGAGAAGGAATAAATATCCTATTGCACAACTGTTAATAGATCTCTAGACAACATTCAGAACATTGAACTCTGCTCTAAACAAAATTATAATTATAGCCATAACGGGAGGATGATGGAGACATGAAAAGTGTCAGTGTGTTCAGTGAAGGAAGCTGAGAAAGAAAGCTGTATTCTCCTCATCTAACATAATTCAAATTTAATTATAATGCCTACAACTGAGAAACCAAGAGATGGCATCATATCAATATTATTTAGGTAAATGCAAATAAATATCCAAAGAGCTAAAGATTTTAAACTGGCTGCTTTTGGCAAGCACAAAATAGTAAGCAGGAACTAATATTTTGTGCTATTAACCTTGCATAATTATTTAAATGTAAATAGAAAACCTAATGTTTTCATACCACACTCACCCAAACGAGTTGTTTTGCACAGCGCTGTGTAGAGTACTGGTTAAGTCCATGTGGATTCGAGTATGTGTTTTTAACACCTGGGCTTGGAAATGTGTAACATGTCTGAAGAATCTGCAATCGCTGCCACCAGGTGGCAATAGTGAGTTATACCTAGACCAGCAAAATTGTGGCTCTGAAATGTCCCTTGAGCACCACCCGTGTGACAGTGTCATAGAATTTTGATTTTGGTCATGTCCTAGACAAAATTTTTTTCAGTCACTTAGGAGAATTTGTGGGAGGTATACTCACAAAGTCTTAGATGTCATATATTTGCGCAAAATACAAATGTATGAGACGATTGGGATTAAATAAAAACATGATAGGTTACAACTGTTTTGATGAAAGCAATGTGAAATGTAATTAAATGCAAAGTCTTAGATGTAGGTTTAAAAATTCACATAAGTAAAAAGTGTTCTGGAAGACGGGATGATACAAATAAAGTCATTGAGGGAACTCATACATGGAGTCTAGCTTTGATTCTGCTGTGACCAGCTGTGTTACAACGGAGACTCATTTTGCTATTCTGAAAAAATGAGGTGTTCATACCATAAAATCTCTAAATATATGTCTTCTCTAATAGCCTATGACTGTTTCATATGTTAAAGTTTTTATGATTGTGGATGCTCCAAAAAAGTATCAAGAAGGTAGCAGATATCCTCATAACCCCACTGTTAACATTTTGACATATTTCTTTTCAGTCTTATTTCTCGGCATATATACATATATGGATATATTTTTTTATTTTTAAAAATTACATCATTCTGTATATTTAATTTCATCATGAAACATACAAAACAAGCATATTCCCATTCAAAATATATACATGACATTATCCTCTGGTTACCAGCACAGGAGATTTTCTCTGGCCACTTCATCTCTGACTGTTTTCAGCCTCACTCCCCTAGATGCTTTGCTCCTCCACCCTTCTTTACTTCTGAATTCTTTTTCTTTTCCTTTCTCAAATTCTTAAGAGAAAATGTAACACACACAAATACAGACACACACCAAATTCCTCCTCTACTTATAGAGAAATGTAGTGATTGTTTTGTTATTCTAATACCTGCAAACACATGCATCCAGGGTCTTTCTATCCCAGATGATTTATGCCAACTCACTCTTAGGTTTGGTTCAAACCCTTGGTCTCAGGTTGAAACTACTGCAGAGCTGACTAATCTGCAGAGGGCCCTCCCCAAGTCCTTTTTTGTAGTTTCTGTACCCATCGTTGGCTCAATTATTGGCTCATCTCTGGCTTTTTTAAGAGCTCTATTTTTCTGCCCATTGCCCATAGAGGTAAAGAAATAAAATAGTAGTAGACTGTCTCTCTGGTCCTCATTCTTTACCCTTTATTACAGCATATCATCTCTTCAACTAGTTCACCCTAGCAATCACATGGCCTAAGCAAAATAATAGTAAAGTTGACTGCATGCGGCTCGTGTTGACGCAGACAACAAAAGTGGTACACCCCATCTCACCTCCCAAACTTCTTCATTTAACTGTTTGTTATGATACTAGTGTTGCAATTTACTGTAGAATTTGAATTTACCTCGAACTTTTAACATTTCTAACTTGTCTGTGAGGTTTACATAAACATCACCTTATGTGCAGTAGCATTAATGCATATTGCAAAGCAGTGGTCCCCAACCTTTTTGGCACCAAGGACCGGGGCTCCTATGAGAATCTAATGCTCGATGACCTGAGGTGGAGCTAAGTGGAGATGTGGGTGCTGGGGTGTGGCTGCAAATACAGACAAAGTTTCACTAGCTCTCCCATCTGCCGCTCACCTCCTGCTGTGCAGCCAGGATCCTAACAGGCTAAGACTGATCTGCAGCCCCAAGGTTGGGGACCCCTCTTGTAAAGGTCTTTAAATAAGAAAAAATGTGGAAAAATCCATAAGGGTAAAGCATGACAAATATATTAATATTTTCCTATTTTTATTTTTCATTTTATATTTTCCAATACATTTTGTATCATTGTTATATATAATATATTCACACATTTGCTGGTAAGCTTTTATGTAAAATCAAATTTTTAACTTCGTATTTCTGAAAATTTTAATGTGATGATGAGAAATTATATACACATTACATCTTTAAGTTTACTTTCTTATGATCAGTTTAAGAATATCAAAATTATACATCACTTCTGGTTTGTCTTTGAAGTCTTTCCTATAGTAAAATATTTAATACTTAAGCTCTAAATTTCACTTTGTTTCACTCATAAGAATTCATAATTTTATTTTGCTATTTTATTTATTTACCATTTTTCAAATTTTTAATGGAAACATTTATCATATGGAATATAAGTCATTTTCATGTAGGAAACAAGGCAAAGGAGACATTTGTAAATTAATTTATTTTGAGTAAAGAGTAGATACCCCTGGGAGCTAACCTTTAGGTTAATTAGAAAGTAAAAGGCAAATTACAGTCCAATGCACCTGACCCTGTCATGCTAAATGCCATTCACATATGCAGGGTGGCATTTAGTGAGTAGAAATTTATTCTTTTCATGATGTCTCAAAAAGATCTTTCAGTCACAGACAGCATGTTTAACTGTATGGAACATGGCAATCCTTCTGTTTGTATATTTCATAAATACATCTAGATTTTTTAAAAAAGACTGCAATGTGTAGAACAGATCTGAAATAGGCAAGAATTGGTGCAAAAAAGCGCAGGAGGAGACTATTACAGTAACTCAGTCAGAGATGATGTCAACTTAGACCAGCACGATAATGAGGGTGGAACAAACTGAACAGAATCTAGACAAATTTAAATAGATAAAATTGAGAGGACTTAGTGGGATGAGGAAGAGGATGATTTTGAGGAGGACAGACAGTCTAGTATAGTAGCTGAGCTCTACTTGGTTTTATGATCTAAGTCTGCCATCCCAGCTCTGTGACCTTGGGCAAGTCACTTAACTTCTTTAGGTCTTGTATCTTCATGTGTAAAGTGGGATAATAAAAGTACTAATCTCATTGTGTTGTAAGAATAACAGGAAATAAACCATTTATTTGATTTCAACTTAAAACAGTGTTTATTACATCTTAAGCACACTATAAATGTTTGTAATTATGGTGATGGTAATGCTATTATCTTAGTTGATTAATCCTGAAGAAGAACTAGGTTTGAGGGAGGTAATAATGAGTTTGGTTTTTAACATTTTGGGATTGGTGTTTTATTTAAGACATTTAAATTATGTTGAACAGTCTGATGAGTTGGCCTAAAAGGAGTAGTCTGGGCTGAAGATAGGAGTTTGGTAGTCTGGTATATTTATATTCATTAAAACAATGAAAACATATGAGATTTCCTAAGGAGAAATATTATTGTGAGAAGGAACAAGTGCCTATGACAGAGTTTCAGGAAATTTCAGTTTTGAGGAAGGATAAAGGAAAATAAACTGGCAAAGGAGACAGAGGAACAGGTAGAGATGTAGAAGAAAACCAGAAGGGTGAGATATCATGAAAACTCAAATAAGAGTTTCCAGCAGAAAGGCATAATCAACTATTTTGCAGGCTGCTGTGAGGTCTATAAAATCGAGACTAAAAAGTATTCTTTGGATTTAGTAATGTGGAGGCTATTGATAATCATAGCAAGTGAATTTTGGGTGGATTGAGGAGACAGAAACTAGATTGGAGTGGTTAAAGAAATGTACACAACTCTTTTTGAGTAGGTTGGCTGTGAAAATGGAGATGAATTAGGGCAGTAGTTTGAGAGGAGGATTAAGAAGCTTTTTTTTTTTTTTTTTTTTTTTTTTGGTAAAGATCACTTGAAAATGATTAAATGTTAGTGGGAAAATTTCAGCAAAGCTTATTGTATAAGGTTTCCGAGAAGGCCTGAGGGATCGGAGTCCAGAAAAAGGAAGTTGGAAGGGAAACATTTATTCTATTATGAATGCAAAGAAAGAGAGGGCATGTCAGATGCAAGTAGGTTTCTACATTTGACAGTGAGACATTTGACTGCTGGCTTCTATTTTACTTGCAGAATAGGAGGTAAAGCTACCTGTGAAGAGTAAGAAGGAGCACTGAGAAGAGAATAGGAAAGGTTTTAAATTTTCTTGTGGAGACAGAGGAGTTTGGTCAGAGAAACATAGTAGGGTAGAGAAGTGGCAGAGACACAGCAGTTGAAGTTCATGATCATGAATGTAGGAAACCCAATCTTCTCTACTTTGTGTGTAATTCTCACCAATAGTACTTGGCTGTTCAAGGGCAGACATGACACAGAGAAAGTAAATGGTTGGATTTATCTAAAGTTGAAAGTTTGCTTAATAACTACCATTCAAAGAGAGACAAGAAAGAGAATTTAGGGTTTTGTTAAGAAAGTTATTGATGGTGGTGATGGTTTCATGGGTGTATACTTATCTCCAAACTCATCGAGTTGTATACATTAAATATGTATAACTTTTTACATGTCAACCATACCTCAATAAAGTGACTTAAGAATGCCTAAAAAAGAAAGTTATTGCATTGATTTATTATGGGATCTAAATTGTAAAGGAACTAAAGAAAGGGGAGGAGCAATCTACTGGGAATAAATAGATGCCTCAGGGACCTAGGCTTAACAACAGAGTTGGAGGACAGCAGGGATAGAAGTAATTTAACAGCAAAGCCAGAAGCAGCAGATGTGGAAAAGGAACAGAATTCTTTGTTAAAAGGGTGGCAAGATGAGACCCTTTCTACACTCAAGGAACTATAACATCAAGTATATACCGTAAGTATTCCCATATTATTCTCACATAGGGCTTGCAAGAGAAATGACCAGAAATCAGTTTTAGACTCTAAAACTTAGTTTTGAAAACAAAAAGGCCAAGAGATGGTCTACCTTTGGAACAGGTTGTGATATCTTCCCCAACCCCCTCTAACCTGTACCACCAAGGTAGGGAGGAGCCTCTTACTAACCTCAAGACAATGAGATAGAGAAACCACCATTCGCAGAACTTGAGAATCTTTTTTTCCAGACTTAGAAGGGACCAATAGACTAGTATTTGACACACACTTGAAAAATTTTAAAGTGAAGGTCGTGGTTGAATCTCCTTACCTAGTGGAATTTTAGCTGCACTTTCACTGCCAACAGGGAAGAGGTGCCTGTTTCTTATGGACCAGTTGCTTTTGTCTTTTACCCAGAAAATTCTATTCTTAAACAAAACAAAATACTGATTTCCAAGATGGAGCTATTTGAGGATGTGCTACTGTCCAGGATGGAGCTATAGGACAGGGTGACTGAGGTAGAGCAGAGTTGAAGGTATCTGGAAATGAGGTTTAAAAAAATCTGGGAAGCCAGGATATATGAAGGGTTATTCATGAACATGTTATGATTATCCAGATGCTGACAGGATTTTGAGGATGGAAGAGTGTTGCGTGCCATGTGCTAGTGTCATCTTAAATAATAGCAGTGGGTGACCAGGAGGTGAGACTATGATGTTCAAAAGAAAAGGGAAAGAGATACCCAAATTACATGAGCCTTAAAAAAAAATTATTTTCATGATAGTGGAGGATTAATATTCTGAAGGAGATAGTGGGGAACAAGGAGGATGCTGATTCCGTCTCTCTATGCTGAAGTATATGGGGTTAAGAATGCTCAATTTCAGAAGTGATATCTGGAGGCCATCATTTAAGTCTCTGAGGTAGAGAAATTCTCCAAAAAGAGGTTGAGAAGTTTACTGACTGTGGATTACCAGTACAGCAGAAAAACAGTGGAAAGATTTGGAAGTGATGGTGAGAAGGGAAGAAAAAAAGGGAGGAGTTGGTTTAGGGATAAGAAAGAAGCATGAACAAATGAATGAAACTATTAAAATATTCCAGTGGTTTCAATTTAAATATTTTTATTTTACATTTCGAACGATGGAAAAGTAAATGCTGTACTGTCAGGCTGCCATAACAAAAATGCCATAGACTGGATGGCTAAAACAACAGGAATTTATTTCTTATGGTTCTGGAAACTAGAAATAGAAATCCAAGGGTGCAGCAGTATTCATGTCTGGTGAGGGTTCTCTCCTTACACTGCAGATGGCTGTCTTCTTTCTTTGTTTGCACAGGGCAAAGAGAGAGGGGGGGGGGGTGGAGAGGGAGAGAGGGAGAGAGAGAGAGAGAGAGAGAGAGAGATCAAGCTCTCTGTTGTCTCCTCTTATAAGAGCACTAATCTCATCAGACCAGGGGCCCACTTTTATGATTTCATCTAACCCTAATTTCCTCCCAAAGGCCCTCTCACCAAATACCATCACATTGAGCGTTAAGGCTTCAACATATGAATTTGGGGTGAACACAAACATTCAGTCCATAACCGGGGCTATTATTGCTTGTTGTGACCACTAATACAGTTGTTCATTTTCTTCTTGGGCAGAATACAGTCACAGGAACCAAATATCGAACAAAGAAGAACCACTTAATGTGTAAACTTATGTGTTTGTGCATTGCTTATTCTTCTACCATTGGTGGCCTGACAACAATCACTGGTACCTCCACCAACTTGATCTTTGCTGAGTATTTCAATATGTAAGTAATATTATTGGATTGGTGGCTTAATAAATGAATAGCACACAACCTACAAGGATTATTTTTATTTGATTCAGAGACTCTAAAGACAGAGATGCTATATTGGGTTAACTCTCCTTTGTTCCCCATAAGGACATTCATAGGTTTAGAGACCTTCCCTTCCACTGAGAGTTAAATATGTAAGACATAGTAAATTAGCAGGTGCATATAGATTCCCCAGATTAGTTCAGAAGATATAACTCCTGGCTGACCATTCTAATCAAACAAAGATTGCAAATAATACTGCAAATGGTAGTTAAGGGAAATGAAAAGGGATTATTTTCATGGGACAATTTATGTAGGGTTTGAGAACTGGCATTTGAACTTAAATGATGAGTGCTGAACACAGGTACTAATTACAGAAAACATGGCTTTGGAATTCAAAAAGAGTTGAAGGATTAAGCAATTACAAGAAATGACAGTATTCTACGGACAGGTATATGATCCTAAATATAAGTTTGGAACTGTGATATCAATCACAACATAAATTGAGGAATCTATAGATAGAATCAGATCACTTGGGTTAAAAATCCATAATATTTAGTCACTTACTTTGTGAATTTGAACAATAAAAGAAGTATATTAGTGTCTAAGACTTAATTTTTTCATATTTAAAATACTCAAAATTCATATGATTGTTCTGAGAATTAAGTGAGATAAACTATGTAAAAATATTTGGCACTATGTAAGAACTGTTGACACAATAGTTTGAAGGTCTGCGCTTTTGTGTGAAAGCTCAAACTAATTCTACACCCAGATGTATTTTCAAGAATAATAGGACAAATAATTGACAGAGGTCCAGGCAGGTGGGCAAAACTGAGATGACTTAAAACAGAATTTAGGTCCTTATCACAGAAAAAATAAGTTTCAGAGGCAGGAAAGTTATACTCTATGAAAAAGTTTCATAGACTATGACCTTTCTAAAATTATTTGCAAAATGTTGTGCATGCATAGCTTTTCCAAGAAATCAAAAACTCAAAAAATGCCACTTTCTTTTATGGAAACAATGAGAATTTTTGTACAAAAAATATTAATATGGTAGTTTAGGGACAATATAACACAGACCTCCCTGTGTGCTTATCGTTTCTATGAGCACACATTGATCATGTGTACTCAACAGCTGACTTAAAAAGAAACCTTTGAAAGATGTTTAGTTTATAAGTGGGAGACATCTAAAATTTGCAGTGCCAGAGAGGATTTATCCACTGCATCCCCTAATTCAAGACAGAAAATGTACTTGATCTCTTTCTGAAAGTAGACTTCTGTTCTTTCTCATAAATTCCCCAAAGAAAGAGATTCTACATTTTAGTGCTCTCTGTAAATCTCTTTCTGAAATGTAGACCAATTTTTTGAAAGCATTAATCCATTTGCAATGACAGATTGAGAGCATTGTAGCACTTTAAGCAAAATGTTTCAATAACTGTTTTTCCTATTTATATAATTTATTAATTCTCTTAGTCATGGGAATTTAGCCAAATATTCTTTAAATTTAGAAATGTTTAAAATGTACTTTAACTTTAGTGATTTTTTCTTCAAAAGTTTATTTTAACATTAGAAATTATATTCAAAGTAGAGAAAAAGAACACCTCAAAGTATCCCCTCTTGATAGAAAATACCAGAAAAGGGAAAATATCTTTATGCAACAAAACATAATTGGCATCATTAAACAAGCTAGATATTTAATAGACATTTTATTAAATATTAGCCCTAAAAATACAACAGCATCCCAAAGCAACACTGGAATAAATGCATTCAATTCCATTGGGAAAAGTTTCACAAACAAAACTGCAGGAAAAAAAAAAAGATTTCTTTTTGTCCAGATTTTTAGTGCTGGAGAGAAATTGCCCTTTATTTTTAAGTCCACTACAATAATCTCACCTTTTCTTCTCGATAGTGCTTTCCATTATTTTGAGCAATACCAGTGATTATTTTGTACAAATTTATTTTGGGTCTCACCCAGCTTCAAAGGGTACACGAGCCTGGCCGTCAGTGATTTCCTACCATTGACATTAAGAGAAAGGCAACATCTTACAAATAAACTAAGGGAGGAAGAGTTTGGATAACACATTTCAGAGCCTTATCTGTCTGTCTATCTGTCTGTCTATCTGTCTGCCTATCTATCTATCTATCTATCTATCTAATATATATATATATATAGAGTCTTCTCTTTTTTACACCAAAAAAAAAAAAAAAATACATTCTGAGGAAGCTAAACTTTATTTAGTGGGAATAAAAGCAGACTTTCACTCATTCACTCAGTCAATCAACAAACATTCGTTAAGAACTCACAATGTGCAAGGCACTGTTTGGAATTCTTTTGGATAATGAAAAAAATAAAACCTACTAGAAGGAAGATTCCATCTAGTTGTCTAGATAAAACATACATATGTGAAAACTATTTTTTGACATATAGGGGAGAAGGTAAAGTGACATGTACTGAGCACTTGCCAGATAATCGACATATTTTATAGTGTACACATATCCTATATATCCTTGCTGTGGACATGGTATTTTAATGGTGATTAAAAGCATAGCCTCTGGAATTAAAATGTCTGTGTTCAAAACCCAGCTCTTTTATTTACAAACTTAAGTGAACTTGGACAAATTACTTAATCTCTTTAAGCTTGTTACTTTGCTATAAAAATGAGGATAATAATATCCTTCCCTTAGAGAGTTGTTCTGTGTTTTACATGAAAGAAATAGCACTTAGGACAATGCCTAGCACAAACATATGCTCAATAAACGTTGGTTATTATTATTAGAGTTGAGACAGTTGAGGTTCGACTTAACAGAGTGAGGACCAACCAAGATCAGTCAGACCTCTAAAATCCGTCTCCCTAAAAACTACCTCCTTAGAAACATAATTGAATATGTGTCCTAAAAGAGGACTGTAGCTATTGCTGCTCCTGGATATGGCTACATCCCTTGATTACTAGAGAAAAAGTGTTCATACAACATGGTACAATCTTAAAAGAGGTAAATATCATTTCATGAAGAAATTAATGCAAATAATTCATAAAATCAAAGCACTGAAAGTCTGTAATAGATTTTTGGGGAGGTAGTAAAATAGTCTGTGCACATTCTTGCACAGTTTAGAACAGCAGTGTGCATATTTATTGTCATTCTGAAGACAGGAGAACAATTAAGAGTCTAACCAAAGTGCCAACAAACAATGAGGTGCAGAACATGACTAGTTATGAGGAGACGGGAGGATTTAGACTGAGGATACTGTACAGTCAGAAGGTGGTACGTAATTAGGGGGGAGGATTTAAGGGTAACGATGGGTGAGGGCAACTTCGGGAATTTTTGCCAATATGGCTAGATAGATAAGCGATGCCATGAACTTCTAGAGACGACATGGCAGGTTTATGGGAGAAATTAATAAATTTGATTTGGTTATATTGAAATGGCATGCTAAGAGACTATTCACAAGATTTTCAGCAGGTATTTGCAAGTGTATTGTTTAAGTTTGTTATAAATTTGGGAACCATCTTAAAAAATACAGAAATTAAGATCTTGACTATAGAAATGGTCACATAAGGAGAAAAAAGTTAGAATTGGGATGTGGTTAGACTCTTAGGAAATATTGACTTGAAAGAAGATGAGCAAAGTTAATCAAGGTAGATGGAGAATCAGGAGCTTGTCATATTTTGAAAGTCAAAGGAAAAGACCATTTTCAAAATGGAGGATGAGTCAAGAGCATTCAGTGTGGGAGAAGGGCCAAATAGATGATGGCTGAGAAAAGTCTTTTGATTCTCATCAGAGTCCTCTAGGAGGGCACATTCAGTGGAATCGTGAGGACTGGGGCAGAATTTGGGCTGAAGAGAGTTAAAGAGTGAGTTCATAGTGGGAAAGGGAAGGCAGCTATTTTAAATGATTATTTCAAGTTTGACAAAGAAAAGAAGAAAAGAACAAACATAGTATAACCAGAATCAGAGAGGCAGATGTCAGTTTGGTTTTATGCTCAAGAGGAGATAGTAAAAAGAGGGATATGTGAGGTTTTGAAAAAAAGAGAGAGAGAATATTGATTGGCTAAGAGTTTGGCGGCAGTGACATGGAATTAGAAACAAGAGTAGAAATGTTAGTCTTGGAAAAGAAGGACCTATGTCCCTGAGTGATAAAGTAAGGGAAGAAGAGAACAAGTGAAGATGGAGAAATTTCGAATCACGTAGACAACTCCTTTATTTCTCAGGTGAGAAAGCCTGAGAGTTTTAGTGATGATCACTAGTCAGTGGAGGAAGTGGGAGGCAGAGGCATACAGCCCAAGTCTCAGTGCCTTTTCAGCTCTGCAGCCTCATTGCCTCACAGACCCTATGTTAGGAGGCCATGTTGGCAAAATTCTAATCTAAAATACTCGCCATGATTCTTATCCACTCTTCCACTGATATACTCTTCTAGTCATCACCCAATTGCCTCCTTTCCTAACATGATTTTTAATAAATACTACCCTATAATTAACCCATTTCTTCCTCCTCTTGTTCTTGAAAGGCCCACCAGTTCTGCCAATTTCATTCTCTACTTGCAGATGCTCTATCACTTCAAACTCTGTTCAGTCACTCCTAAACTGCTATCTGCACCTCCCTTTATCATAAACTATGTTCACATTTCTATAAACTTGTTTTACCCACACACATGCACAACCACCACCCCTGATGACTGCAAGCTTTTAAAGTCTTCATGAATCATTCTCTTATTCCTTTATCCCACAAGGGGCACAGGTAGGGATCAATGAACATTAGCTGAGATGGACCGATAGAAAACATAAACAAAGTGCTGACTGTTCTAGGGAATCATCTAAATAACTAAATCATCTTTTAATATTAAAGTTAATGAGGAAAATATTATTAGGTACAACTACTGTTTTCTCAACAGAGCAGCTTTGATGCATCAATGTCATTTAACAAAAACAACAGCTATTAAACACACAAAACAAATCTACTAAATTACGGATGGGAGATTATCATAAGTAAAATTTTATAGCTTGCTGATTATCAAAGTATATTATTCAGTCTGTGGGTGTCAGCTGTGAAATACGTGGGTATACAAGGCATCTTGGAAGGAAGTTGTATCACCAATGATTAGCACTGTCACTGTTACTAATTATGTGTTAAATAATAGCTGCTATATAACCACAAACAAAGAAATGGTAAACGAAATTAGTTTATAGTTGCCTTAAATTTGAAGCCCACAACTCTAACCTTTGTTCTTGGCCACTTACAAAGGTAGAAGTTAAACCAGTCACCTAGCAATAGCTGTCTTCAAAACTTACTGTGATTGTCCCCTTCAGAAATGAGCAATACATATTTCCCAGAAAGAATTTCTCTGACAAATACCATAGAAAAAATTTGTATATAGCAGAGTTTGACTCAGACTTTGGTTCAGATTTCAATCTTGCCATCTATTAGCTTAATTTCTATGAACATGAGTTTCTTCATCCGTGAAATGGGGGCAAAACTATAATTTACATTATCACGAGGATTAAATGGCATAATGTATATGTGGCTCTTAGGAAAGGGCCTGGCACATAGGAAATTGTCAATCATCCTACTGCTGTTGCTGCTGCTTTTACTTACGCTATTGGGGCTAGAAATCTAAGCGTGGCTCGTGAATAACAAGTAGTTAATATTTGAAAAGGAACCTCTGGGAGAGCGCAAATATAAAACTGAAAAGTGGCTTTGACTCAGAAGTAATCAAAACAGTCATTAATCAAAAAGACTATAATCATTGTGGACACTAGCTTATAGTGATCTTAATGGCCCAAATCTGTTTCAAGGCTGTAAATTTTCACAGCTACATCCATTCTTTTGAGACCTTCACTGTGTATTTCATTAGTGTTATTTATCATTTTGTAGTTGGGCATAAGAACTGCAACAACAACACTGTCTTCCGAAGTTTCAACATGGATGTGCATCTATGCTTCAGATCAAGGCACGTCTCTGTTATGGAGCATTCATTTCCATGGTGCTCTAAAATGTCCTTCAAACATCAAGTTTGTACTCTAGCTTATGGATATTTTGCAATGTATATGGAATTTTCTATTTTTACCTGAGAGCTGGAGTTGAGGACAGTATGCTTTAATTAAAAGAGATTGTGTTTTAAACACTCCTCCTGGGTTAAAAATCCAACTTGACCTTGAACAACTCACTTAACCTTCTGACACTCAGTGTCTTCCCATGTAAAATGGAAATACGATGCTTTTCTCACAGGATTTTTGTTAGATCATCTGCTCATTCCTACACCCTGCCTGATTTCTAAAACTTAGAGAACCCTAGGGTGCATTCCCTTTTCTTATCTCCATTTACTCCCAAAATTATCACACTCATTTCCATGGTTTATGAAACCACCTATATGTCGGTAACTATCAATTTTATATCTCTAAATTGCTCTCTCCTCTCGGTTCCAGAATCCTTGATCTACTGCCTATCCAGCAGGGCCACTTGGACATTTCAAATTAACATGTCCACAGCAGCATTCCTGATCCACCACATCTTCATACTTCTGCCAACCAATTCTTCCCTCAGACTTCATTTCAATAAATGGAACCTTTTCTCCATTTCCTACATTTAATCCAAAATATATTTCAAATCTATTGCATTCTCTTCATCTTCACTGCTACCAATCTAAGTTAAGCTAAATCCATTCTACTCTCACTCTCCCCTATTCCTCTGCAAATCTTTGTCTTCTAATTGATTTCCCAGTATATTTATCTTTTATTGTTATGTTACAAATTACTATGAATTTAGCGTCTTAAAACTAAATTATGTCACAATTTTATTATCTGTGGGCCAGGTCAGGAGTCTGGGCACAGTTTGCTAGATTCTTTGCTCAAGATCTCACCAGCCTGAGATCAGAGTGTCAGCTGAGTCTGTAATCACCACAGAAGCTCAGGGTCTTATTCCAAGTTCCTTCTGGTTGTTGACAGAAGAATTCAGTTCCCTGTGGTTAAATTACTGAAGCACACTTTTTTTTTTTTGCTAACTGTTGTCATGCAGTCACTCTCAACAACTAGTGGCTACCCCAGGATCCTTGCCACACGGCCTCTTCTTTTAACAACATGGAAACTTGCTTCTTTAGGCCAGCAGGAAAATCTCTTTTAAAGGCTCATCTGATTAAGCCAGGCCCACTCAAGATAACTTCCTTTGATTAATTCAGAGTCAACAGATGGGAACTTTGATTACCTCTGCAAAGTCCCTTCACTTTTGTCATAAAAGAACCAAACCACGGCAATGAAATCTCATCAAAGTCACCATTTCTATTTATACAGAAGTGGGGAGGATTATACAAAGCACGTAGACCAGGGGCAGGAATTTTAGGGGTCATCTTGGAACTCTGCCTACCAGGCCTTGTCTTCCAGTCTTGTTGCCTTCGATCTTGAGAATCCACCTAGCTAACATGTTTTCTGTAAATAACAACTTTAAATTAGACTTTAAATTAGATCATGTAACTAATTTACTTACTTTGTTCCTACTACTCCTAATTCCATTTGTGCTAAACTTCGAATTCCTTCTGATGGCCTATAATGTTATGTATCTGACCCCTATTGACTACTTCTTAGGTTTTATTTCATGTTGTTGGCCTCTGTGTGATCCTCCAATATTCCAAATTTATTCCTGCCTCAGGGCCTTTGTACTTGCTATTCCTTCTGTCTCAAATGCTGTTTCCTAGTTATTTAAATGACTGGTTCCTTCTTACCCTTTAGATCTCATCTCACATATCACCTTCCTTGATCACATTATTTAAAATTTCTTCCTCTCCCAGTAATTTTTTAATTACATAATTTTGTTTTATTTTCTGATCCATTATATGCTCACCTGTTTATTGCCTGTGTTCCTCATTTAAATATAAACTTTACGAGAGCCTGAATGATGTCCATCTAATTCACTACTATATCCCCAAAAGCTAGAAGAGTACCTGGCACATGATAGACACCCAAAGCGTAGTGTTAGGTGAGAAAAAAAAGGGATCTTATCAGAACTAAATGTATATGCATAGCTCATGGAAGAAATCTATATTTGCTTTAGACAGACACTTGCAGCCACTTCACTTTTAGGGTATGAGGAAGTGGGAAACGAAACACAACAGTGAAACATCTTTTAGAGTATGACATTCATTCCATTTTCATCCAAACTTTTCACTCTGGGTAGAAGTAGAAGGCCACAATCCCGTGTGGTGTTTACTTCCTTACTACTGAAAAATAAAACAAAAACAAAGCAGAGTTTAGCTTTTTCAGGCTTTCATTTTTCTAAATGAACTATCCCTCTAGGCAAAAATTCTGAAAATCTCCTTTTCAGCTGAACAAATCTTACAGTATTCTCTGCAGTGTGTGGGGCAAACAATGAATGCAGTCTGACTTCAAGGTATGAGCCACAGATGGTGAAAAATGAAATTGGGCTTGGGACATTGTTTTGAACCTAATCTAAATGACATTTCTAAATGTCTTTAGGCTGGACAGAGTAACATAGACTATCAACCTGTAATCCAAGTTCAATAAATTGGTTGGAAATAAGCTTACACCTTCCCTCCCTTATTTTCAAGCTGAAAACAATTTTTTTAAGCAAGGAATTAATTCTCAATAGAGCCTCATGGACATGATAAAGCATCTTTCCATTCATCCATTCTATGTATTCTCTAGCATTTCTTATTTATCATTTGTCATTTTCTAATGCATAAATATGTAAGCTAATCCTTGACTCTCTTCAAGGTAAATAAAAATCATCCTCAAGTTGCAAATTTAACTCTGGGTCTCAGGACAATAAGCAAATTTTAAGCTCAAAGAAATTATAGAAAATATTAGAAACCTAGAGTTTTGAAAACTTACTGTTTTTTTCTAAGTCTTTGTATTATTTAGAATCCATCCTAAAATAGAAGAAGGAATGCTCTAAAATACATAAATTTAGCTTATATTGATACATTTAGCATGAAACATTTATTTACATGATCTTTTTTTCCAATGGCAAAATACAGATGTGATTTAAATAGAATAAGAATTGCAAAATCTATCATTTTTATAAAGTTCTCTATGTTTTATGACTTCAAAAATAACAAAAATATGTTAATAGTATTTTTATTACTTCTGTATATATTCTGTGCTTTCCAGATTTCCAATTCTATATTTGTATTACGGCTTCAAGAAAAAAACTTAAAGGACTGTTTTTCAAATTTCCTGTTTTTTTTTTTCCTCACATAGTCATAAAATAGATAACTATGTGAGAATTTATTTGGAATTCGGACTACATTTTAAAACAATGAATGTGAGGTTACCAAAGAAACTGTGCTTGTATCTAACTTTTTGTTGTTGTTATTGTTGCTATTGTTTTCTTATAATGTGAGGTAAAAAGCTGAAAATAACTAGAAGAGATAAAGAAAACACTGATATTTTCTATAGAACTTTTAATGAATTTTATCTAGTCCAGATTTATTCCATTTGACTGAGCCCCACAGCACTAATTCCAGGAAGAAAGGATTAGCATGTGTCTGGTATGATTATTACAGTTGTTCTGAGGCAGAAGAAACAGAAACACTGCTATGAAGGACAATGTGGGCCGGATCAGAGTCCCTTTCTAGGTACCTGGGGTGCCCACTATCAATGTGAAATGGTAACATTCAGTTCTATCAAATTAATTTTCATTTGTTCCCAAGTCTGCTTATTTATTTGTCTTTCCTCATTCATATACCGATGAATTCAGTGCTAATACCAAGACGCATGCCCCCATGCATACCCATTTATTGTGCATTTAATGAGTATCAGGTACTGTGCTAGGTTCTTTCATAAGCATGTCCTTACGGTTTGAATAAAGGAAGCAAAAATCATAACGTAGCCACTCTTGTTTTGTGGGAAGTAGCTATAATTATGCAGTTACAGAATCAAGAGATAGAAGCAACACTAACTTCTCTTCTTACTGGTAAATACCCACTGCATCTTTCTTTGGCTGCTAGCACAAGAAACTGTACCCACTGCTTCCCACCGACTGTCAGGAAGGTTTCCACTTGTACTCCTTCTGTGAACAATTTTCCATATTTTCCCACAGGCGCTACCCTGAATGTCATTGCATCAACTTTGGATCTTGGTTTATGCTTTCCTTCCCAGCTGCTATTATTATTTTGCTCTTGTCCTGGATCTGGCTTCAGTGGCTTTTCCTAGGATTCAAGTAAGTAAATAGTCCATGTTAATAAAATAAATAAAGGTGTCTAGGTTCTGAGTTCTCAGCTGCTCACACTTACTCTTTCGCCTATTCCATGAAGCTACATTTCTCCTCTGCACAAAACTGACACTTCTAAGCAGATATTTCAAGGATGCTATAGAATATCATAAACAGTGTTGGCTGCAGAAGAGCATTTGTGGAAAGCAAATCCATCTTGATCTCCTCTGAGTCCTAAACCAATAAGATATTCATAGGCCAGAGGCTCATAATGATGAGGACCCAGTTCACCTTGTTAAAGTGAAATTTGAGGACATTTCACCCTCCTCTTGGTTTAATGTGGGGATTTCCTCAGGTTGTTACTTGAAACTAACATGCAGGGCTTCCAGCTTTGTCCTAACACCAAAATTGATATGTCCTTGAAAAGATAAAGATCTGAGTGTTTGCTTTGTGGAAAGAATATTAGATTAGGAATCAGACCAGGGACAAAGTTGTGGCTTCTCACAAGCCAGATGAGTGATCTTTGCAACTCCTGATCCATTCTCAGTCAGCGTCTTCAACTGTAAAATGATAGAATTTAACTGGAAGATCAGTAAGATCACTTCAAACGCTATAGTTCTAACAAAGCCCAAGTTCAACACAAAGGTCAAGGGAAGAAACACTGATCAATGAAGAGCCGCTAATTCAAAGAGAATTTGCAAATATTACCTTGGCTAGGACTAAAGTGGGTGACTGATAGGTACCAAAGAGTTACATGACTTAAATGATAGCCAATATTTAAAATTGTGAGGGGCTCCACAGAAAAATAGAAAATGCAGCATGATATATTCAACACATACTACCATACTTCAGAAAAGGAAGGGGAAAAGGCTATATATTATTAAAACTTGAGGATTTTTTCCTGAAAAACAAAACAATTCAGGTCATTCTTATAGGGTTTCATTTAAATAATTTTAAGGACCAGTGAAGAAAGCAGCATGTTATCCACCAAGCAGGTGATACTGACATCGGCTATTTGTACTTCCTTTGAAAAGCAAAACACCACAATCAGATGCTGTTCCCTGCTTGTGCCCAAATATTCCAAGCCTAGTCATATAAAGACTGATATTCTTTCCATTCCTCTGCCCGCTTTTTCTCTAGAACTGTGCAATTTTTTAGTTGTGGGAGATGGTACTGATGGGTTTTTTAAAAAATCTATTTGTCCAGATTGTGGGAGCAGCATGTGGCAGTGCTCCTACTGAAGCAAATGTGTGGAATGTCACTGATTTCAGCAGGTGGGCATCAGTGGGGAGAGGCCAACTGTGTACTAGATGCCCCTTCCTGGAAACCCAAGCCTTTGGGGGTCTATTCAGTTGTACACATAGTAATGCAGGGTGCGGGAGACAGGAAACCCCAACCAATGGAGGAAGAATCCTCTCACAGACCCACAGCTATTTCCTTCTTTTTTGCTATATACAATGACTTTTTAAAATATATTTGCAATCATTCTCATTATTTGGAAATGGCCCCCCTCTTAAAAAGGAAAAAAATAAAAAAGATAAGAGCAGACATATGGAAATATGTTCTCTCTGAAGAAAAAAATACTGTGAAGTGCATACATTAGGCAATCTCCATAAATCACAGTCAGTGGAGTGTTTAAACAGTTTCCTTGCTGTCCACTATTGGTTAACACTGCACAGCTTCATGCTCCAGCAAATTTTTCAGTGTCCTTTACAGTCTGTCAGGGTGTTCACCTCCAGAGGTTTTAGACCGATAAACAGGAATTATCAGCCACTCCCCTGGTAGGCCACCATACATTCTGATTAGTGCACTGGCTGTTAACACAGTTAACTCACATGTTATAAATGGCCCCAACATACTTGGGAAGAGAAGCTCATCTATCAGTGCCACAGAACTTATTGAAATGGGAGGCTAACGCATTGTCATGTGCTTCATCAGTTCCTTTGTGAAGGTATTAACCTTCGTTTACAGCAAGGCCAGTTTGACTTTTGACTTAACTATTTATGATCTCCAACCAAAGTGACAAAATACATATGCAGTCTCCAGCATGGAAAACAGTTTCAAAGGAGACTCATCTCTTTCTTTACTTTTCCAGTCTACATATGGTTCTCAAGGTGGGCCATGGATTCATTTCTTATAATAGTAGCATTTACATATGACAAGGAGTAAAATTTTGAGATTGCCATTAGTCAGTAATTTAATTGAGACTATACAAATTAAAAATTACCTCATCAATCTTAAATCAACAACATCCATCTAATTATGTTCATGATCAGTATGTGCCGGAAAGTAGTTGTGAATGTGTAGGATGGATGACTTAAGAACTGAATAAACTCTACTCCTCAAAAGGGAATAATAGTTCAAACAAGTTCGAGTAACAGAGTTACAGAATAAATAAATAAATAAATAAATAAATAAATAAATAAATAAATAAATGATTTAAATGTGTCTTTGTGTGATAGCTACCTTTCACACTGCTTCAGTCTTCCTATTTATTCCCTCATAAATTTTCATGTTTAGCTAAGCAGTTTTACAGAAGAAGATGCCCTTGCTTTCATTCTGTTTTGAAATTGCTTTATTGAGGAATGATTGACATACAAAGAGCTGTAGATATTTAATGTACCCAAAACTTGATGTGTTTGGTGACAAGTACACATCCAGGAAACCATCATTAATAGCAATGCCATAAACTTATCCATCACCTCCAAAAGATTCCTCCTGCCCCATTTACTTTATTTTTCTTTTCTTTTTGTAGATAAATCATTAGCATAAGGTCTATGCTCCCCACCCCCATTTCCCTCTCCTCTCAGCCCCTAGCAACCACCAATTTACTCTCTACTTTTATGTGTTTAACTACTTTGCATTCCAAATATAAGTAAGATTATACAGTATTTGTTTTCCTGTGTCTGCCTTATTTCACTTTAGTATAATGTCCTCCAGGTCCATGCATGCTGTAGCATGTATCAGTATTTTATTACTTTATATGGCTAAATATATTCCATTGTATGTATATATCACTTTTTTTTAATCCATTTGTTTGTCAATGGACATTTAAGTTGTTTCTATGTCTTAACTATTGTGAATAATGCTTCAATGTCCATGTGCATGCAGATATCTCTTTGAGATCCAGATATCAATTCCTTTGGATATGCACTCAGAGGCACTTTTTATATCTACATACAATGTAGTCTAACTGAGCTACTCATAGATGTTTCAAGAGATAATCCATAAGAATCTAGCCATTTCCCCATTTGTTTCTTCCCCTGGAGGGATTTTTTTTTTTTTTAATCTAGGTCTAGAGCAGTACTTCACACAAAAAAAACTGTTTGAAGTTTTGAAGACCCTAGATTTCCAGACAGAAAAATTAGTCACCAGGGAAAGGGGTCACTAAAATAAGCAGCTAAAAAAATAGAGATTGGCAGCTACTGTTGGAAATAATTTTGAAAATTATCCAGTTGAGGCTATTAGGACACAAGAAGTAAAGAAACTTGAAGAAAAAAATGTAATAGCATTGGTTTCTGAGAATAGATCTAGTTTGGACTACTTGTCCATGATCAGTGTATGTGACTTCCCTGCCCTAAGGTATAACTTGAGTTTAGCACATTTTGTGAAAATTGATAGACCTGACAACCAACTGTTGTAAAAGTGACGGAGGTACTACTGAGTTGATGAGTCACCTATGCACCGTGTATGCCAGTGTTTAGAGATATTGGGCCAAAGAAAACATCTATGACACTGCTCCTGCCCTCACATAATTTAACTAGTGAGATAAAACTTATACATGTGCAACAATTAACGATCAATATATACAATAAAGATATTAAAAATATGTAACAATCAGGTACACACTAAAGTGTTAGAATAGAGATGAGTAGTCCATGGCAAAATTCTAATGGTGCAAAAGGACTTGAAAAAGGGAGAGATCAGTGGAAGTTCTCATGGAAAACATGAACAAAAACTAAGCATTGAAAATTGAGCAAAACAGGCAAAAACAGAAAAGAGGGGACAGGATATTCAAAGACGGAAATGGAGGTGTAGGTGAAAAGCACAAATTTCTGTTATTAGCTTTCACACAGATATAGTTTATAAAGGGAGACTCCTTCACTTAACTGGCTTAATTATTCTTTTCAGTTTTAAGGAGATGTTTAAATGTGGCAAGACCAAAACAGTGGAACAAAAAGCTTGTGCTGAGGTGATTAAACAAGAATACCAAAAACTTGGACCAATAAGGTAAGTTTCACGTGCGCACATGCACGCGCATGCACACACACACACACACACACACACACACACACACACACACCCCTTATACTGCAAGTATTTATTTGAGGGCAAATAAGCACATCATTGTCTATAATGTTATTAATAATACTCAATAAGTGCCCCAAATGTGCTAATTTGCGAATGTGAGTGCTAACCTCAACATGACAAAGTATATTCTTTGTTTAAATAAAACTTACCAGGTGGAATGGCAAGAAGCTGACAGACCCATAGAAGAATAAAGTCCTTTTCTAACTTCACTGATCCTCTCAAATTATTGACATGTTCAGTTTTTAGTGTTCAGTGCTCTGGTAAGATTACTCCCAACAACAGCTCAGGAAGTTTCCACAAATGTCCTGATTGAGAAAATAAGTGAAATGATTGGAATTTTCCCACAGGTATCAGGAAATTGTGACCTTGGTCCTCTTCATTGTAATGGCTTTGCTATGGTTTAGCCGAGATCCTGGGTTTGTTTCTGGTTGGTCTGCACTTTTTTCAGAGTAAGCATTACATGTTATGTTTGTCAGCCCTTCCTGTTTTATCCTCTACTTTTCTTCAAAGTGGTTCCTATAACTCTGAAAGATTGTATGAGAGTTGTTCTTTCTTTCTATTTAAAAGACTTTTTAATTCTAATATTTATAGGAAAAGATGATAAGGAATGAATATAAGGTAGAGCTTCAGTTAAGATAACCAAGCTACCATGTAACTAAAAATCAGGCTCCTTTAGACAAGGCTATTTCCATCCTTACAAAATTAGAAATATAATCTGCGGGAAAGCCATGTTCGATGGTGGTTTGGAGTATAAACTTTGAAGCCACACCACTTGGGTTCCATTCCTGGCTCTTCCACTTATTCTGGGCAGGACATTTCTCTCTCAAGTTTTTCATCTACTAAATGGAGATAATGATAGCATGTAAAATAGTGCTGCCCTTCTCCCTATATAGAGTACAATATTAGTGTTTATTATGTGAAATAAATGCTACTCAATGCATCTTAATAACCTGATATGAATTCCTAAGCTGTGATTTTTGCCAATTTAATTTTTTTTTTTTTTTACTTCTATGGAGGATTATTTATTTGGTTCAGTATTTTGTCTTTTCCTCTATTTATGTCCATTTAGCCCTAGTTCACTATAAACTCATGCCTGTATTATAGATAAGGAATTCCTAAATAAGTAATAAGACTGATTTTACAGACTAATATTAGAAGCTGGGTCAGAGTTAATTTAATCTCTCAGTGTCTTATATACCAGCACTTGCTGCTGAGTCATGTGAAATGAGGGGGAAGATTGTAGCATAATTTTCTAAATTAAGGACCATCCTACATGTCATTATAAATACCTTAGTTTTGAGATTTGTTTTCCCAATCTGTCTTTCACTGAAGTACTCTGGTTCCTAAATTCAGCAGATCTCTGATTCGGACTTCCTATCTCACATCCCCCAGCAAGAATCCATGTATTTTTGGGGCAGAAATCAAAATTATTAGAGTCAAATGTATTTTTCCCAAATGGGACAGAGAAATTCCTTTATCTTGAATCAGAGCTTTCTGCTTATACAAGCATTACCAAAATTTTTAAAGGTACAAAGGCTGAGTCCAAATTCATAGTAACACACAAATGCAGCAATGCAATGTGGTAGCATGTGTCAAAGACTTCAGCTTTATAAACTTTTGTTTTCTTTAGGACTAAAACTTTTCCCTTTGAGAGCTCTAAACAAAAGATAGCCTCCAATTATTCAAAACAAGCTATTCAAAGCAAAGTATTGTTTAATGGTTTGATGGTATTATGTAGTTTTGTAAGAGGACCTATACCAACATAAAAAATTCTTTCTCCTTTTTAACATCCCATCCCTACCATCCTACGAAAGAAGAGTCTTCTCTAAACACATCTATAAAAACTAAATGAAATCAAACAATAGCTAATAAAAATCTAGCAGATATCCCAATAGGAAATTCAATATAACTCATTTCAAATTTCTGTTTCTTACAGGAAAAAAAACTATAATTCAGAAGATGTTTAGTTTGTATCAAGAAAACAAAGTGTATTTGCTATGGGCAGGTGTTGATGTTACCTAAAATTCTGAGAGAGAACAATAAGAAAAGAAATGAAGGTTTGAGAGAGGAAGGGATTTGAAGATATAAATCTAATGGCAATTTGCCAAAGCAAATAAAATTTGTATAAGCATAATATCTGGTAACATCAAGATACCCTAACCTAGTTCATAATGAACTAAAACTAAAATAAAAATAAACTAATAATAAAATAATAATAGTTTTAAAAGCCATTTGAAAGTAAGTTATTTCAGTATTTATGGCTTGATTTTATTTAAAGTATATATTATGTAGACTATATTTGTGATGTAGAGTTTTTAGGCATTTAAAAGTTCCAAAGCTAGAATGCTAGATCAAGATTTATAGCTACCACCTAATGTTTTCATTCCATCTGTTTGAATCTGGACTGAATCCAATGTGTCTTTTCATAAAAACAAAATCAAATTACATGATGCCTGACCCAATTTGGCAAAACTCCAACAAAAAATTATAACTAAAATAAAAGAAATAAGGAACAATGAAATAATAAATATCAGTTAAGTTTATTGACAAAAAAAAAAAAAAACACTGAGGTAGCTTTTACTCAACAATGAAATAAAGAAAATCTATATTTAGGGAAAACAAACTGCTTTATAAAATTGTCAGATTGAATAAAGTAATGCATTTTCTTGATTATTTAGATTTTTTAAGTAAATTACAGGAGTAGAGAGCTTCTATACTATGTACACATTGCTGCATTACAATGTATCAAAATAATAGGATGGAAGGATTTCTTCTCAGCCTACAAAGATTCTCTAATTAAATATTGCTGACTTTCATAACTGAATTCTAATTTATGCCTGAATTCTAATTTATGCCTGCTTCATTCATATCTAGTTGCCAGGTGCTCCTTAACTGTTGAAGCTTCTGAGAACCTGTCTTATTTACTGTAATGGCCCAGTGATTCTAAGACTCCATCTGTTCCTGAATCACTCTTAATTTAAACAGCGATCACTTATGAGCATCTCCTAAGCCATTCTAATAATTAATATTCTTGATTGAGTTTCATAGGGTAAAAGCATTACATGGGTTGATTTCATTTTTCTGATAAGGCTTGGGCTTATAATCACAGAAGCAGGTGTTTTATCTTAGAAAAACAGACCATTCCTTTTCACAATTTACAGAAGAGTTTTAAAGGACTCTAGAAACATCCATGCCTTGCCACGATTATATGAGGCTTTGCCTATCTCAGCGATTGTTTCAACCTCAATTCTCTGCCAATATAATTAAAAGAAACAATTCAAAGACAAGTTGTTTACCAGATCTGTAAGCTTTACCTGAAAGGGAAATTTGCCATGTTGGCCTAGTATGTCAGCATTATATGGAAACAATGGAAACATGGTCTGAGATTTTTAGTTCTACTAAATTATTTAGTGAAAAATTATTTAGTTGGAAATCCATAGATTTTCATCAGATTATCCAGAATAAATAACTTATACCACCACTAGTACTTGTGTGCTATTAGTATAGTCGATTAGAGTTTAGTTTCAGCAAATTCTTGATGCCATTTTTTAATGTACGCATTTGTCCTTTTTTAGGTATCCCGGTTTTGCTACAGATTCAACTGTTGCCTTACTCATAGGACTCCTGTTCTTTCTTATCCCAGCTAAGATATCGACGAAAACTACACCTGCAGGAGAAATTGGTTGAGTATTATTTATAATTCTGAATGAATCTGACAGAACAAAAAATGCAAAATTCCACTGGTTTCAGTTGGCACTTAGAGCAGAAGGAATGGACATGCTGACACAACCCCTGGCTAGCACATGCACTGTTTGCACACTGTAACCGCTATTTAGGCAGCCACACATCCTCTCGCTACAAGAAGGATCATTTTACTTTGCAGAAGTGAGAAGTAGGTTTCCTTATGTGCCATAGTTAGGATTCTGCTAGGAGTGAAACTATTTTGTCTATGATAAACCCGCTTCCCCTGCTATTATCAGAACTAATTTTACTATGGGCAAACATAGGAACAAAAACTTAGAAGTCATTACTTCATGATGAGCCCTTGATACTCATGCTGAGAATCTAAAAAGGTGAGGAGTTTCAAGAGAAAGGGTGTTTACAGCTTCAGAGCAGTCTTGGAGAAAGTGAAAATCAGCCCTACACTAGCCATAACCTAGTGTCACAAATGAAAGGAAAGGTATTCAGCAGGAGCACCCATTGTCTTTATAAAACATGGACAAAGTCGCATGCATGTTTATGTGAGTATGCTCTTCCCCCCTCCCCACACATTTCTTGAACATAGGCTTCATCCACGTCTGTGTTTGATATTACCACATCATGTTCTGGGTAGTCAGATTCCTATGTTGCCATTGTAGGACTAATGGTTTAAAATTGTCTGGAAATAGTCTAGTACAGTAGAGTTGTGGAGGGGTTGTGTTGTTTGTTTTTCTTTTTTCTTTTTCTTTTTTTTTTTTTTTAAACTGGAATGGGCCTGGGATCTATGCTCTTGGATTAACCCACCGGGCTCCTTGAGTCAGAATCAATAAATGACTAATGAGTCAGATTTCTAGGCCATGATAAATGTAAACAGCACCACATAGGAATAAATGCCTATTGTTCTCCATTGAGACTAGAATTTCTTAAAGAAGTGTGTTATAAGAGATGTCGCAATACAGAGCAGTGATTCCTAGGAGACCCTGAGGACTCAAAGCCCTGAGGCCTGGCAGGGACATGTATTGAGGAACCAGTGCCTGGCTTAACTTCCCTGGCTCCCTCCTCTGAATCCCTGCTCAGAGAGTCTTGCCACTATCCACCATTCCCTCTCATTCTTCAATTCTTTTTCTCCCAATAAATGCATTCACACTTGGTTTAAACATGACAGATAAGATATAATATGTTAAAATTTACATGAAAAGTACATGTCAAAGATGTTTGCCTTTTGACAGGATATATGACCTTAATTCAAGTAAGAAGTAGAAAAATTTTAGTCAACAGTGAAGGGTAGGTTTGGGTTTGGGAAAAAAGTATAGGAAGGAAGCTTATCAGTAACCTTAAGATCTCATCAGGTAGAAGGCTGCCTATTACACATAAATGTTAAGTGGGCATAATATGTTCATGGATGACCCAATTTCTCAACAAATCCATGGAGCCATCAGGACCCAACTATCAAGATAAATCTTTATGATAATTGCTTTACGAGCATTTTAAGGGTCTCATGAATCATACTTAAATTATTTAATCTGAACTTTGAATTACTTTAAACTGGAATTGAAAGAATCTATCATGACCCTCTCATGATTTGAAAAAATAGTAAAGATTCAGGTAAATGTTAATAAATAAGAATTATAATGCTGCCCTGATACTATTAGAACCAAAGAAATATTGCATTTTTTGTATAGCAAAGAAAAATACAGTCCAATACACTGTGTTACTCATAGTGGAATGAACAAATGAATGAATGAATACCATTATAAATGATGTTATAATTTATCTAACCCTACCTATAATACAAGCCAAAGAATTTTTCCAAGATATGATTTTTTTTAAAGGATGTAATCTTCCACCTAGACCAATGCTCAAATTCCATCCAGATCAAATCCCCTATCTAAAAACAACTTAGGAATACTAAAAACTTCTTGTGAGATGGCTGTTAAGATGATGAGAAAAAAAAAAAGTCATATTATCGCATTTTAACCCACGTGTAACTGTAGGGCTTTTGTTTCACAGTTGCGTTTGACTACTCTCCTCTGATTACTTGGAAAGAATTCCAGTCGTTAATGCCCTGGGACATAGCCATTCTTGTCGGCGGAGGGTTTGCCTTGGCAGATGGCTGTGAGGTAATATTCTTGTCTAAGATATTTAACAATTAACTAGGCTGTTCCAAAGAAAAACACAGTTATCCAAGCTTTTGGCATATTTAACTTCATTCTATTGTTGTAAAGGCACAGATTTCAATAGCCATGCAATAAGTATATCACACAAATGAGGTCAGTTCAGAGTTCAAATATTTTTACAGGCTGCAAGCATAAAACATTCTCTTTTTTTAATGATGCACCAGCGTGTCAAAAGAAATAAAGCAAAGATTAGAATTCTTAATTCATGAATAGTATTAGAAGACTAGCTTAGTAAGAAAAAACAATATAAAAATCATTATGTACAGCGACTCTTAGTGAAACATTTTTGTAATATTTTTACCTTATTTCATGATGAATTTGAGTAGCTCTTAGAGTTCTGTGCAATATATCATGGTTCTAATGTCGAAGGAGAATAAGAAATATTAGTACTTTATAACATTATATATTTATTACATTATTTCTTACATAGTAAGCACATAAAGTTATCAAATACATACTTATTGAATAAATTCCAGAGAGAATTTCACACAACCATGACTAATGTTATATTATGTCTAATTTTTGGAAGAAGTAAAACCACCATGAGGAATAGAGTTGGCCATTTCTTTGGCCAATCTATCCAGCTGATATAAAGTTGAAATCTGGGAAGATCTTTGTCCCTGAAATTGCCCTGGACATTGTAGGGTTGCTGGATGAAAACTATCTTCTCCAAAAATTCCATGAAAACCTTCTACTCTGACTAATTGAAAACCTCTAATTTCTGAATTTTTCTAGTCTTCTATAAAACACTCAAAGCTCATGGCTGTTCCATTTTCTTAGTCATCAAACTAAAAAGAACAGTGAGAGAGATGTTGTGTCCAGCCTTTTAGTTTCTGGAAAGTTAAACTTTTATACTTCTCAAGACAAAGAACTCTCTGTTCTGTTCTCTTCTTAAAATCCTTAGAGAAACTGGTTTTTGCTTCTGACTTTATTGTCAGGTTTTCTCTATGGTATTTGAGCTTTCAGCAATGAGATTTGGTAATAGGCACAATTCAGAGTGCCACTTACAAAGTTATTTTCAGTCTAGATTTGACTTGCCTTATAGATTGCTCAAATATAAATGATAGAAATGTAAGACAGATACACTTTTCTCCTGGTTCAGCAGTAATGATATCTGGTTTCTCAGAATAAATAACTTCCATTCCTATGTCTGCTCATTTGAATTGTGAGGAAATTAGAATCAGCAATTCTGACATTGATGTGAACTTTGTTCATTCCTCCTTCACAGAATATCTGTCTGGACTGGACCCAGGTGTTCAAAGTGGTTTTAAAAGCATTGGCCAAACCTTATAATAGCAAAGACTAAAGAAATGAAAAGGTTTGGACTTAGTCTGATGGAGCTGTCTCTTTCACTGGAAGAATTAGGGAAACCATGGAAGGATGTCTAACTTGCCATGAAAATCCTAGTACTACATAGAATCAGATTTCTGTGAGATACCCAGGATAACTCTACCCAAAGTGATTAGATTGAAACCATGTGCTACAAAAATATGGCTATTGACAAATATGCCCCTAGAAACTGGTTTTACAAAGATTTGGAGACAGTTAATTTTTAAAAATTTATTCCAAATTGGGAATAGTTTAGCAAATGTCCAGAAATAGATAACCCTTTTAGTTGGGAGCCATGAAATAGCAACTGCTAAAATAATCATCTCATTATAGTTCTTTCTGTCTTAAATGTCCCTTGATATGTTTTAACATGACTGAACTCTCATGAGCTGGTAGTCACTTTCAAATTCTTAGTAGTGAATAACTCCTCCTCTCTCTTTTTCATACAGTCCTCAAAATTTTTCTCCTAGGTGAAACATGGAAGATTTAACACTATTTTTGTCAGCTCTCCACTAAAATGGTCATAAAAGAACAAAAAAAGTGTCAATCCAGAAAGATAACGAACTTACAGCAGGAACAATACATGTAAGAGCTGTTAATAAAATTTAAAAGATGGAAAGAGGATATTTGAGAGGCAACTGACTTTGTACTATAGAAAAAATAGAAAAAGATAAAACTATGGGCCTGCAAAAGGATGAACCACCAAGAAATAAGCCAATTCAGACACAGGATTCTGAAAGAGCTTAGAAATTGAAAGCAGCAAATTAATTGACAACTGGGATAAAAACCAGTACTAAAAGTGGAAGATGATTTTAAAGGTGTATAAGGAGCTGTGAGCCTCCTAGATATTCTCTCTCATCCTAAATGGACAGGCAAGTATTCTCTGTCCTCCACAGAAGAAAATTTAAATTTACTGTGTAACAAAATTGAATCAATGAGACATTGGCTCACAGCTCCGTCACCTAGCGAAATCTTCTCAAGAGCACAAAGAACTTTCAATTATCCTTTTATTGCCTCTCTATTAAACATGAATAGACAGATCAGGGTCATCAGATAGTTGGGAAAGCCTCTGATACAACAACCAGTAACAGAATAAAAAGAAAAGGAACACAAAAAAGACAAGGAAAATGTGTGAAACAATAGAAAACTTTAAAATTCTGTTATTGGTGCCTTAAAAAATATCAGAAAGGATAAACCAATGAAACTAAAACAGAATGTTATTTTTTTAAAGGCATAGACATAAAATAAGAGCCATGGAAGATAAATATTATAACAGAAATTTTAAAATTCAGTAGCAAACTTAAAAGATAGCTTGAACATACTCCAGAAAAGAGAACAAGAAATGAATAGAAGGCAACATAAAAAATGAAGAGATAAGAAAACTGGAGTATCGATCCAAAATGTTCAACAGCCAACTAGGAGTTTCAGAAAGAAAGAAAAAAAAAGAAGAAAGTAAATAGAAATGGAAGAATATTTCCAAAAACCAATGCAAGAAATTTCCCAGAATTGAAGACTTGGACATTCTGGAGTGAGAGAGATACTAAGTGCCTGATTCCAAAGCACTTCATGTGGAATTTTGGAACTCTAGGTGTGATGATACAATCCCAATGACCTCCAGAGAAGGACAACATGTGCTGTAACATTTGCCAGCTGCATCTAGTCAGACATAGATAAAAATCTATTCTTAAAATTTATGTAGCTATATTCTAGGATGAATTTGTACTAATGTGACTTAAATGGTAGGCAGACTTTTTCTATCTAAAAGTCGAGACCAAAAAACCAAAAATATACGTCAAAACCACAAATGACATATATAATATCTGGTATCCATATCTGGAGATGTTTTGCCAACCTTTGATCAAAGAGCACACTGCTTGTAATTAGAGCTTTTCTAAAAGATGCCAATCCTAGTTTGTTATGAGCATAAAGATTCATACATGCAGTAGCTCACTGAAATCTCATAAAGGATTTTTTCCTTCCATTTGAGGGAGAATAGAATAACATACCTATTAATTTGAGTACAGCTGACTTATTTGTACTACGCACATGAGTCAAAGATCAGAATGTCATCAAGCTTCTAAAGAGCCCAACTGGAAGCCACAGGAAATAGAGCAATGGCTAAGTGATAATTATTTTAAGTCTAAAATTTCATGAAAGCTAAACTATGAAAACAGTGTGAAAAGAAAATAAAGAGATTTTTCAGACATGCAGAAACTAAAAAAAGCTACTTCCCCTGCACCAATTCTCAGAAAGCTATAGAAGAATGTGCTCCACCAACACAAAGGAATTAGCAAGAGAGCATTCCCACACAAGAGGCAGGTGAAGGGAATTTATAGCACACTAGTGAAGAGAGGTCTCAGAATAACAGTAGAATAGATATAAAAAGCGGCTAGTCCAGATGGGGCAGAAGGAGGGAATACTTTAGAATGGATGTCTTCATGAAGGAAAATGAAAAAGAACAATGGCCCGATATGTTTGTCTACTTGTGGAGAGCTTTCTGGTTTTACTGGAGGGTGTGCTGAAGAATTAGTGATAGGTAATTAGAAAACCAAGCAAAATACGAAGCAATTATTCCCTGGCAAAACAAACAAACAAAACGAACAGTAAAACAAAAAAAAGTAAATATAATCGCAGTACATTAATTGACTTGGGTATAAACTATTGATATAATCATATAATCATAACGGTAAACTTTAAATATTGACTTAACCAAAAATGTTGATATATAAGGGAATGGAGGGACAGGAAATGTAATTATGGTAGGTGGTGTAAAAAAGCTGAAACCTTATGTAACATATTAGGAAGTCGGCAAATAATGTCTAAATTTGAAAATTAGGAAAAAAACTAATTTCAAAAAATTGATATAAATACTTAAACCTAGCTCTAAATAGCTAATATAGTTTGAAAGTTGTTGCCTTTGGGCAACACAATCTAGGAGTGGAGAAAGGTAGACCAGAGGGCTACTCTTAAAGCCCTATAGTACTACTTGTTAAAATATCCACATATATTAGTTACATAAAATTGAAATTTAATTGAAAAAAATGTGGGAAATGATTCAGACTTTCTAAAGCATGTTCCTAGTGTTAAAATAAGAACAACTGAGAGCTTCTCCATGTCAAAGACATCTAGATCTACAAAACCACAAAAATATATGAGATCAAGATTATATTTTAGAAACTGATTTCTTAGAGCAAATAATGCTTTTAAAAAAATTAAATTGTATCTATTAAAATGAATTATTAATGAATAACAAATATTGCAATTTTTTTTTTTTTTTTTTTTTTTAGGAATCAGGACTATCTAAGTGGATAGGAAATAAATTATCTCCTCTTGGTTCATTACCATTATGGCTATTAATTCTGATATCTTCTTTGCTTGTCACATCTTTAACAGAGGTAGCCAGCAACCCAGCTACTATTACCCTCCTTCTACCAATATTATCTCCATTGGTGAGTATCTCATTTATACCAATTATACTCTTCATCAAAAGAGCAGTGTTCTACTTTGCTTGTTCTGATATTGTGAAGTAACGTATAGAGTGGTCTTTATTTGCATAAATATTTTTCAGGAGACCTAAATTCAGGAGACTCTCTTCTTCCTTGTTCATGTAGCACAGTCTTAATCACTCACCTTCTCTCAGCTCAGATTTTCCATTTGCAGATAAATGGGAGGGTCCTTTCTAGCTATAAGACTTTGGGGTTCAGTGTTTCCTGGAAACTTTAGTATTTAGATCTCTAACTCTGACACTTCTCTCTCTGGAAGAATATTTCTAAATTTCTGAGAAAGGCTTGATATAAGTGATTTGCAAGTGAATGAAAAGCTAGACTTACACTTTAGGCTTCAAGCCTAAATATCTTAGACACAATTTTCTACTACCCAGGGAAGAATTTTAAAAGATAAGTAAAAAGCAGAATTGCAAGGAGAGAGAAAGATTGTCTTCCCTTCTTCTCTTCACCTAGCTAGCAATTACAAGAAATAGCTTTAAATAAATGTTTTTCTTAGTGGGACAGATGGGATTGGTGAAAGAAAAGCACTTTAAATTAAGAAGGATTGCCCTTCTGGAATTGTTCTGCTACCAGCCCAAGGGGCATATGTTGGCATTCTTGAGCTGCTGCTTCAAATTAGAAAAGAAATCTAGGGAGTTGAAATTGGGAAAACATTATTTTGTTTTTTTCTTTTTTTTATTTTTCAACATAGAGCAATTAGAAACATATGTGATAAATAATCATAATAACTCTTCTGTGATGATCCTGAAGCAAATTTTAATTAAATTATATTTGTCACAGAGGTAGTAAAGTTAATGGAATGATGAGAAGTTTTGGAGCCAGAGGGACCTGAGACCCTAAGCTCTACTGCTTGCCAGCTGTATGTTTGGACATGTTACTTTAATCTTTCTGTGCCTCAGTTTCTTCATCTATTATTTGGGGCTATAGTAGCCATCTTATAATGTCATTGTAAAAATTGAGTTGTAAATATAGTTTATTATAGTATTTTGTACATTATATATAATATATGTAAACTTTATATATATTATATGTAAACACATATATTTTACATATATGTAAACACTTAGCACAGCACCTAGCATTAGATAAATAAATGGTTGCTGTTTTTAGTTTCTGGAATAAACGATACTTTTTTTAAAAAAATAAACTGAACTATAATGCTTAAATGGGCACCAATAAACATAACAAGAGGAAGAGACATTTTCTGAAAAATATTCTGCAAGTTATAACTGCATTTATGTGTATAATTTTATGTCTTTAGGTTTCAACCTGCTTTTTTTTACCCATTTTGATGCTTAGTGCCTACCTCAAAATTTTACTTAGACTCTTTTTTATCTTATTCAACAGGCTGAAGCCATTCACGTGAACCCTCTTTATATTTTAATACCTTCTACTCTGTGTACATCATTTGCATTCCTCCTACCAGTAGCAAATCCACCTAATGCTATAGTTTTTTCGTATGGCCATCTAAAAGTTATTGACATGGTAAGTAAACTGAAAGAATATCAACAGGTCCAATAGTAATTTGTTTGTTTGTTTGTGACAGCTTAGGTAATTTCTCCTTTTACACACTAATAGACTGCCAGGAAAAGCATAGCTTGAATTCCCCTTCCAAAAATGAGTGCATGAATGGCTATAGAATTGTTTCTAAGAGTGATAACCAGAAGGGAACTGTAAATTCTAACAAATACAGAGATATTAAATGTATCAGTAGTGTTCCGGGAGAAGGAAAAGAGCATAGAATATGCTCAACACAGTGGCTTAAATTTACATGTCAAGATCTTAATCTAAATTGGCCTATGCAAAATGTAGAAATAGGGTTAATGAAATTTAGCAATCAAGCTTGTGGTTTTCTATTGCAAACATTTATGCAATGGACATTTGCTCTGCATAAGCCATGGGGCTCAGTTCCCAGCTAATGAAAAAATCATCTTTCTTATTCTGATTCTAATAGTGACATCTGAAGTGAAAGTACAAACAGGTAATAATAGAAATTTTAAGTGACAAAACATGCATGTTTTTGCCAAATACAAAATATGAAAGTAGTAGTAGTCAAAAACTAACGAGAATATTCTGGTCTCCCCCCAATTTTGATTGCTAACTTCCAAACCAAACCAAAAAGGAGTATAACCAAATAGAAAGCAACTTTGAGATTGTTTAATGGACTCCAGAATGGTGATGTCAAGGCTAGAAAACTGGGAACTCTAAGGAAGATGAATAGAAATAACATTACTAAATTTCAGTAAGAGGATACTGGTCAACTATTAATAATATTGACTATGAAGGATCCAGTTATCATATACTGACCTGAACCTTATCCACTGAAATCCAAAACTATAAAACTCAAATTTTGATTTAACATGAAATGGCAGACATTTAAAGGGACTTATTCATAATCAGAATGACTCTAGTATATTCCTAAGAGGCACCTCTCTGATACTTTCCAATTAAATGGCACTTTGTTGGGAACAGATTCTCTTTTGATATAAATGGAAAAACCTGTTTTATGAAATCAACGATTCATACTAATTGTTTCAGATGCATGTGCATCTGACATATGACTTCTGCAGCAGTATTCCAATTCTCCCATAGGTTTTCTTTTCTGGAGACTGACATTTATACTCTTTCCTATTTAAGGTTAAAGCTGGACTTGGCGTTAATATTGTGGGTGTTGCTGTGGTGATGCTTGGTATGTTCACCTGGATTGTGCCTATATTTGACCTCAATTCCTACCCTCATTGGGCTCCTTCAATAAGTAATGATACCATGCCATGATAAGCACAAATCTCTGACCATCCTGTGGTGAGTTTTGGGAACCTTTAAGAATTCACTGCAAAATTTAGCTCCAAAAGACTGATGACACATTTAATTCCATCCTGGTGTAGCTGCTGCAATTCCAGTGAGCACCCAAAACTTGCTGACATAACTCAGAATCCACATTTCCTTTGAGATGCAACCAGAGCATCTATGTGCCTTCCTTCATCAAGAAGCCCATGGTTGTGATTTTGCTCATGGACCATATGTATCCTGCTTCATTATAAGACTAATTTATTACTTGACCTTCAAAGAAATTAGGTCATTTGCTTCATCTTGCAGTTTGGCTTCAGTGTACCATTTCAAATGTCAATTTATTATTTGAGAAACTTCCCATGAAGCTATAAATAGAAAATAAAATGTACAAGATAATTAGATACTTGGATAAATCATTTTCATAGTGTTGTTCAAGGGAATTAGTGTGGTCATCTGGTGGTGCAAAAGCAAAGTTTAAATAAATGTGAATCCATTAACAACAGAAAACTCACAGATAAGAACTAATTTCTACTTGACCTACAATATAATTCGTACTTTTATGATCTCAGTGCACTGAAAAATACATTTTGTAGAGCTACGGGTTAAGTTTGCTATGATTTGCACTATTAGCACAGTATAGTTAGTTAAGAAAAACTAAACACTATAAAACTATTAACACATTTATATATATGTATAACAATTTTGCTTGTGTTTACCTTATTTTAGAAATACATAATGTCATTATTAAAAAGAGGAAATTCAGAAATCTAAATGAATTATTACTGTGTATAAAGACATAGAAAAAATCACATAAGTCTATCATATCAGCATTGAAATGAAATACCAGAGGGAAATAAAGAAAGAAAAATTGAAACTATTGACTATTTACAAATAAAATATAAATTATTTATGGGCAAACCAAAAAGAGAAGAGAATTGAACATTCAAACAAAAGTAGCAAGAGAATAGTCTCCTGGCACACAGGATGTGAAAGAATAAAGTCTATTGGCACTATAAAATTAGACTAAAGGGGAAAAAATAACAATCAAAAACAAAAAAAAAGTGTATAGTTAGGAAAAGATGGAGAAGTTAAAATACAGAAATTCTCATACTAAAAATAAAAGAAAAGGTTTAAAAACCTCTTTTGCTATTTTTAATTTGCATAAAAGTCATCAACTCTGACCTGCTTTTCTTATAAATAACATCATTTATAAAGTTATTCTTGAAAATTAAATTTAATAAAGATGATTTTTTAAAAAAGGAGTAGTTCTTTAAGAAATTAAATATAATAAATTGCCCACATTCATTATATTAATTAGTCAAAGCAAAATTAATCATTTCTTAAAATTAATCAGCTCAAAATTAATTATTTAAACTTTAAAATATAATGTTGCTGCTTTGAGTATATCTTCTAGGTTTACTCTATTCACCTGTTTCCTTCCCCATCCTATGTTACACACTTATTTATGATTCATAGTGTTTATTACATTTCTTCTTTTTTTCTAGTCATTCAATTTATCATTGCTGAATTATATTATATGAGGAATATATTTTCATTATGAAAAAATGAAATGACTTTTTAAATTATAATGAGTAAGTTTTGTTCTCAAGAATATAATATAAACATTTCAACTTGAATCATTTTAATGAATTACTTCCAACAGCTGCCAGCTGAGTACAGACAAAATAATACTTAGTCAAAAATTTTTTAAGTGTGACATACAGTTCTCTTGCTACATCTTTAATGTTTGGTTGATACATCAAAAATGACTTAACTCACCCATTTTATATTTGCCCCATTTACATCAAGTTCTCAAGTTCTATTAGTTTGAGAGTTGGGTACCATCTTTGAAAGTTTCAAAAGACAACCTTAACGGATAATCAAACAAATCTTTGTCTTCTCACTTTGTGGTAGATAGTGTTTTTGTTATTACCTTGATCCTTGATCTACTTAAGGTTAACTAGAAATCTTTGTCATTTTAAATTCCAGTATTTTACTTAGCACTAGATCTTGTCTAGATAATAGTAGCAATTTCACTAAGTGCCTATTTACTGCCTGTTCATGCAAGTGCCTGAAGGGCTTTACTGGCATATGTGCATCCTTCACTCACTCTAAACTGCCTCTGAACATGTCAGTATCTCTAGAATTCAGACTTCCTTCCTTTCAAATAGTGTGCACTATTTTCACCTTAGTTGCTATCTAAGACTTTGTTCTCTCTTTTTCAGCCTGGGAAGTAGGGAGGTAGCCAATATTACTATTTAAACCTATTAGCAAAAATTAATAAAATGATATCATGGCACATTAATTGACATGTGTATAATATATTATTATATCTATGCCATAGCTAAATATTTAGTAGGAAGTTTTGTGATGACACGTTCTAAAGTTTTTTTTGGTTTAATTAATGAATGACTATTATCTTTGTTTGACTGTGTGGATTTTACCAAATTAATTTTTTTATTTTTATTCTTAGGGGAAGAAGGTTGTACTAGCAATGAAAGAGTAAATCCAAGAATGATCAATTTTATTACTCTAACATAATATAAAAATAAAAATAGTTAATAATCGTTATTTCAGTAACTATTTACCATGCTATTTCCAAATGAAGCACTCTTGTCAAAGTAAAGATTACTGAGCTCTGAATGCAAAGATCAAAATCAAAGGCCCCCATTGTAGAGGTGAGATAGACTAGCCCAGGAGTAAACAGTAAAAAGAGCATATAACTGAAGTAGAAATTAAAAGATTTTTCTAAATATGGGGATCTTCATTTGTCTAGGAAGAAAATGACATGGGGTTTAAAAAAAAATAAAAAGGCTTTTCTTAATGACAGTCTAGTGAAAGAAATATTGGAGGGTGGGAGGGGCAAGACCTTCTAGAGGACCAATAATAAAAAAAAAAAAATAGTGTATAACATACATTACTGTGTCATCAAGAAAATAATGGAAGTATTCAAAAAGGAAAGATGGCGAATCACCAGCAAGAATCCAGAGACTTAAGCAGGGACTGAAAGCGGCAAATGCTAATCCCAAGAGATTCTGCAATTTTATTTTAATAGGTACACAGGGAACAAGGGATGGGAGACGAATCTAGGACACCAGCAAGTTAGAAGTCGAATAGAAAACTATATAGAGTTAGGATCTCAAAGGACTATCTTCTCAGTGGAAACTGTGAGCTATCGGCAAGGGGGCAGGGCGGGGGGCGGGGGGACAAACAAAAAAAATACCCCATAGAGAGACACATCAAGAGAAATTAAATTTTTTGGCCTATGCACTGGGTGGAATCTTCCTTGAAAATTCATTCATAATCATACAGGTCAGGAGTTAAAATCTCAATATCAGTGTGTATGTGTGGGGGGGGGTGGAGAAAGGGGGGAACCTTCATCTACACATTTATTTTAAAACTCTCCTGGATTGGTAGTATTCCCAAGTACCTGGCAAAAGAAGGAATACCTTTGACTCGAGACTCAAAGAATTTCTAAGATTATAATCAGAATTTGCAAATCTGCCAAGACATAAAGCATATTGTGCAAGAGCCAACATTAACAAAAGAAACAGAATCCAAAGTACAAAAATAGAAGATATTCTAATTATCAAATACAAAGTATAAAATGAGGAAGCATATTGTTTGAAAATTTTGAAGAGGGTATTGTATATATAAATGTGGTAGGCAGTATTCTAAAAATGTCCTCCTAAGATTTCCGTTTCCTGGTTATTCAATCAAATACTAATCTACGTACTGCTGTGAAGTGATTTTGCAGATCTTTAAAATAGGAAGATTATCCTGGATTTTCCAAGTAGGATAGATGTGATTATGTGAACTCTTAAAAGCAGAAGAGGAAAGCAGTGAGATGAGACAGAATGGAAAGTCACCAAGATTAGAAACATGAGAAGGACTGGACTCCCTGTTCCTGGCTTTGAAGATGAAAGAAATCACACGTCAGGAAATGCAGGCAGCCTCTGGAAGCTGAGAATGACCCTCAGCTAAAACCCAGCAAGGAAACAGAGGCCTCAGTCCTACAGTTACATGGAACTGAATTCTATCAACAACATAATAAGCCTATTCTTAAAATAGAGCCTTCAGTAAGCAACATAGCCCTGCAGACATCTTGATTTTAGTCCTTTGACACTGGTTTTGAATCTCAGCACTTTAATATTATGAGTTTTAAGTGACTATGACAACAATAGAAAAATACAATAAGGAATAAGAAACTGTGAAAAGTGACCAGATAGCTATGAAAAAGTGTCAAATAGAAATTTAGACATGAAAAGTATAATGATTTAAATTAAAAATTTAATGAATAGGTTAAGTAGCACACTATACAAACCAGAAAAGAAAGTATGTGAACTGGAAGACATATTACAAAAAAAATTAATTAGAATGCAGCACTGAGATAGACAAAAAAATGGAACACTGAAAGGGATGTTAAAAAAAATGCAAGCTAGGATGATAAATATAATAGCATCATATTTATTCCAAGAGTAAATAATTAAAAGAATGACAATTATTGAAGATACAGTGGGTGACAATTTCCCAACATTAATAAAAGAAATCAATCAAGATTTTCAGGAAGCATAATGAATTCAAAGCAGAATTTAAAAAGAAAAAAGAAAATCTACACTCGCCTACATGATAGTGAAATAGTAGAACACTCAAGAGAAAGAAGGGATGATAGAGAAGACAGACTATGTACAAGGAACTGCAATTAGACTGTGGCTACTTTTTCAAGAACAGTTGAAAACAGTTAAATATCTTCAAGTGCTAAAACAAAAAACTATCAACCTAGAATTACATATCTAGAAAAATTTATGTTTCAAGAATGAAAGGGTCTACAGCCATGCTATCCCGAACAAGCCGGATCTCGTCTGATCTCAGAAGCTAAGCAGGGTTGCACCTGGTTAGTATTTGGATAGGAGATCACCTAGGAAGGAAGACCAGGTGCTGTAGACATTTAAAAAAATTAACAAATAAGGGATTGTAAGCTGACAAGGTCCTTGCAATCTGCGAGGTCAACCAAGATTTGCCTCACCTAAAAAAAAAAAAAAAAAAAAGAAAGGAAACTAAAGAATTTTCAAACAACGAAAACTAAGAGAGCTTACTATGAACCAATGCTCATGAATGTACTTCTAATGCACATATCAAAGGAAGAATAAAATAATTCAAGAAAGATGTGTGACACAGTAAGAAATGCTGAATAACCAAACTGATAAACATATGGGTTAAAAAACTAGAATTAAAATACTGAAACTTTAGATAAGTTAACTTTAAGTTAGAAAGTTTACTCTAAGTCATAACACCTCAGCAATTACTCCTTGGTTGAGAGAGAACACTGAGGGTAAAACAAAGTATGCATTTAAAAAAATGGATCTCCCTTTACAAAATTCAGCACACAAGGAAAACACAGGAAAATTTAGACACTGTATACAATATGAGAAAACAAGTTCACTATCCTATCGGAATAATGTGGCGTGTTGTTATCAAATAAGCTTCTCACTCCATTAAATTATTCTCATTATTAGTTTTCACTTTAGGGATTTTTAGATAGTCAGGGCTGTCTGGGGCATTTTCTGCAGGGTCACTGGCGAACGTGGACAGCTACTGCTCTGTACACCAGCTGTGCTGAGCCTACCCTTTCACCTCCCCTCAACTGTAAGTTGATGGTTGAACCACTGAATCAAAATCTATGCCTTTGTGGTTACTGTTCTGTAAAAATACTGTACTATATATTACCACAATATGTGAAATATCACGTAGACTCTCCTTCATTCCAAAAAAATTGACATGGTCTTGCATCCATGTAATAGCAAACATTTTCCATTACTTTTCTTTCTTATTCTAATTGCTTATTTCTGTTGGGTTTTTTGTTTGTTTGTTTGTTTTGTTTTGTTTTTTAGGTGAGGCAACCCTTAGTTGACCTCACAGATTACAAGGACCTTGTCAGTTTACAATCTCTTATTATTATTTTTTATTTTTATTTTTTTTACTCCTACGGCACCTGGTCTTCCTAGGTGGTCTCCCATCTGAGTACTAACCAGGCCTGACCCTGCTTAGCTTCCTTAATTCTGTCTTTTAAAAAATTATTTAATGCACCTTTCTTTCTTGACACATTGCCTTTTTTAAGAGCTGCAAATGTGCTTAGACTCTTTGAAGAGTCAGATACTGTGTTCATTAGAGTCTCTAAAAATGGTGGCCCTTTGCAGTGCTCCTACATAAAGAAATTACAAATAGATAGCTTTCTATATCTACTCCATGTTCTATGACCTAGGAATAAAATTTCAAGTAAAGCTTGAAAATGACCTTATATTTTATGCAATGATTTTCGCCAATTTTCAAGTTATCCTGAAAGAGAATGAAGGAGAATTTTGGTGGAAAACTTAGGACTGAGGAGACGTAGTGTTCTAAAGACAGCATGTTCAATCTTTCTAAAAATGACAGCCATGAAATCTATTTCTAGTTTGAAGACTCCAATTTCTCAAATAATTTTATATCTTTAGATGTTGGGCTTCCAGACAAGCTTCCAGGATCCTTCCTCTTTCATACTTCTTGAGGGTGCTTCATCTGTTAATCATATTAAAGAATAATAAATCATGACAGGTTATTCTTCAGGGCCTGGGAAGTCATTTTTGACTATAGGCCTTGACATTCCTATCCATAAATTTTTAATCTTCATATCAGCTGGAAGA
>CM053514.1:56510296-56636344 GCA_028627145.1 Eidolon dupreanum | reverse complement strand
AAAAAAAAAATTAATGGAAGAAAAATAGCCTTTCAACAAATAGTGCTGGAGAAGTGGACATTCATAGATAAGAAAAAACAAAAATAAAAAACTTTGACCTAAGTTTCAAACCTTATACAAAAATTAACTCAAAATAGATGATGGACTTAAGTGATTAAATGTAAAATATAAAATTATAAAACTTTCAGGAAAAGATAAATGAAAATGTGTGTTCATACAAAAACCTACCTACAAATATTTATAGCTTATTAGCAAGTCAAAAATTGGAAATCACACAGATGTCCTTCACAGTGTAAATGGTTAAGCAAACTGTGATATATATATATATACCATGGTCTATTATTCAGCATTAAAAAACAAACAAACTTTGCTTTGCACTGAGTTTTGGGTTCTTTTAAGGTCTTAGGTCTAGTGAAATTCTTAAAGTGTCTCTGGCCACACAAGTCGACCAGGCATGCCTTGAGTGCCTCTTCAGTGTTGATGATATTTTGCATTATTGAGATGATAGAGTAGCTGTAAATATTTATTCTTTATATCATTCTAAGGTCTCTCACTACAAACAGTAAATTATGGTTAAAAAATGTGGATGTAGACGTTGGGATGGAAGATTCTGTTGACCAATTGGCTATCTGAAGTACAGGTATCACTTACTAGCTACGCTTGAACTTTAGAGAGCTGAAGAGATGGGTGCACATGCAGGAGTGATATTGAGACTCATTTTTCTCTTCCTATTTTTATTCTTCATAATCCATCTGTTTGTAATCCTACTATCTGAATGGCTGATGGAATACCTTTTTTAAGTACTCAAAATATCAATGTTTGAATTGAAAGATGCATCACACCATAATTGCATGTTCTTGAGCAATTTTTATATTGTTCATTTTTATGACAGTCTGATTAAGTGCCTCCTAAGAGGCAAAGCAACAACAGTATCTGAATTATCAAAGCAATCATCGCCAGTATATCTTATAACTTCTCCATAAAGAAATGTCAGCTTGTGAATTAGGAGATTTTTCAAAAATTTTCTATTGACATTTTCTAATCACTCTTTTTATTCTCTAAGAAAAAAATAAAACATGATGATTTAACAGGCCTTCTGTCTCTCAATTGTTCTAAATTCCTATAACAGTACATACAATAATTCTAGAAAGAGTTGGAAAATCAGGTATACCCCTTGTTCAGAGGTTAGAATTACTTGTTGGCGGATTCAATTCAATGTACAATGCATTATTTTAAAGTAAGACCTTGTGATAGATTCTTGGAGTTTTTTATGAAAATGCATCACTGTAATAAATATTCCTGTCATTCTTTTTTTATAAATTAATTTATTTAAATTAGTTTCAAGTATACAATACCTTGGTTAGACATCTATAATGTTCATAAAACGATCCCCATAATTGCTCCCTCCCTCCCCTGGCCCTCCACTTAGCCATCATATTAATGCTAACTGCATTCCCTATGCCATGCTCCCCATCCCCATGACCATCTATTAACTACTAATTTGTACTTCTTTAACCCTTCACCCCATTATACCAGCCTCCAAACCCCCCTCCCCTCTGTCCATCACCAAATTGTCCACTATAGTTGTGAGTCTGTTTTTGATTAGTTTGTTCTTTTTGTTCCTTAGATACTGCATATAAGTGTAATCATATGATATTATCTATCTCTGTCTGACTTATTTAACAGCATAATAACCTCGAGGTCAATTCATGTTGTTGCAAATGGTAGGATTTCATTTTTTTTAATGGCTGAGTAATATTCCATTGTATATATGAACCATAATTTCTTTATCCAATCATCTGTTGATGGGCATTTAGGTTGCTTCCATATCTTGGCTATTGTAAATTGTGCTGCTATGAATATTGGAGCACATAGATCTTAATGAATTATTATTTTGGTTTCCTTTGGATAAATACCCGGAAGTGCAATTGCTGAGTTAAAAGGTATATTCATTTTTAATTTTTGAGGAACCTCCAAACTGTTTTCCATAGTGGCTGTACCAATTTGCAATCCCACCAACAATGTATGAGGGTTCCCTTTTGTCCACATCCTTGCCAACACTTACTGTTTTTTGATTTATTGATGATAGCCATTCTGACAGGTGTGAGGTGATATCTCATTGTGGTTTTAATTTGCATTTCTCTGATAATTTGCGACCTTGAGCATCTTTTCATATGTCTGTTAGCCATCTGTACTTCCTCTTTGGAGAAATATCTGTTCAAGTCTTCTGCCCATTTTTTAATTGGATTTTATGGGGTTTTTTTTGTTGTTGAGTTGTATAAGTTCTTTATAAATTTTGGATATTAACCCCTTATCAGATGTATCATTAGCAAATATCTTCTCCCAAACAGTTAGTTGTCTTTTTCTTTTGTTGATGGTTTCCTTTGCTGCAAAAAATTTTTAGTTTGATGTAGTCCCATTCATTTATTTTTTCTTTTGTTTCCCTTGCCTGAGGAGATATATCTGAAAAGAAATTCCTGTTAGTAATATCAGAGAGTTCACTGCCTATGTTTTCTTCTAAAAGTTTTATGGTTTCGAGTCTTACATTTAAATCTTTAATCCATTTTGAGTCTATTCTTGAATATGGTGTAAGAAGATGGGCTAGCTTCTTTTTATTTTGCATGTATCGGTCCAATTTTCCCAGCACCATTTATTGAAGAGGCTGTCTTTACCCCATTGTATATTCTCATCTCCTTCGTCATATATTAAGTTAGCAAATATAGGCATGCATTTATTTCTGGGCTCTCTATTCTGTTACATTGATCAATGTATCTGTTTTTATGCCAGTACCATGCTGTTTTGATTACTGTAGACTTGTAGTATAGTTCGATATCAGGTAGTGTGATACCTCCATCTTTGTTCTTCTTTCTCAAAATTGCCATGGCTATTCAGGGTTTTCTATGGCTCCATATAAATTTTAGGATTGTTTGTTCTAACTTCTGTTATTCGTAACAAAAGAAAAAATCAAAAACAATAGCATTCTGGAAAAGACCATTTAGTTCACATTTTCACTTTTAGGACAAATACAAATGCATAAAGATGTTTGGTATGAAAATCTCATTAATCAGTTGATTTTCAAGATTACACCAAGTTGTCATTGTGAATGTTTGAGTGAAATTGTGAAAGCCTCAGGGTGGGAAAGCAAGGCGAAGAGAGATATTAAAAGAGTGCAACAGGAAAATTTTTATATAATGGTATCAAAATACTCTCAAAATGCCTTTGCATTAGCTTATTTGTCAGAGTATTACTGTCTAATTTAAGATTAGGAAAGTAAAAAAATAAGAGTTAAGAGCCTGGATTTGGAGTAAGAAGTGCCAAGCCTTGAATAGTACTACTTTCTGGTTGAGTTACTTTGGTCTTGGTACTTAACTCTTTAACCCCCAATTTCTCTGTCTGTTAAATGTCATAATAATAGTACTTAACTATTCTTCTTTTTCATTATCTAGGGTATACTACTTGTATTATGTGACTTGAGTGTCTTTCCCACTTTGTTTTATTTTCTGGGATTATTTAGATTCAAAAAGAATTGTCTTTCTTCCAAGACTTGAGAGAAATTGACTACATAAATACCTGGACTTTTCCTCCAACATTTTATTATGAAAATTCTCAAAAAACAAAGTTGACAGAATTTTAGCAAATATCTCTCCCTCTACCACATAGATTTTACCATTAACATTTTATTCTTCTTGCTTTTTTACATATCTGTCCATCTGTCCATCCCTCTATCCAACTAGGTTTTTGGTTAGTAAGTAGATTTTTAAATGTTGATTCTACTTTGATGTTATAAACCAATTAAAATTTTGAAAAAATTTGTTATGAATGACTTTCACCTTAGTTTTCAAAGTTATTGGAATAAAATTTCTAATATGATCCTTATTATTTTATCTACTGTATTTGTAACTATGCTCTCATCTCTCCATTTTTTTTACAAGTTAATTGATTATGATGTAGTTTACAAGTCTCAATAAATTAAAACAAATCAATTTTGTACAATATTTTCTGACCATAATCCAATAAAATTAGCAATGAATAGCAAATGGATAGTTCAAAATAACCCCATATGTTTAGATATTTTAAAAACATTTTTAATAAATTTTAATGCTATGTATATTGTATATTATGTTTTTGTGTATGTTACATATGTTCTATATATTACTTGCCAGTAACATCTTTATGTTCTTAGCATTTATTGCTAACAACTGATTTGTGGTTTAATTCAATATGCATTTTCTTTCGTACTACATTTGTTCCGATCTCATTTGGCATGTTTTAATAAGATTCCATAGTTTTATTCTTATAGGTCCCATGCTGGTTTTTGTTTTTGATGTTACCATTAGCAGAACAAATACATTTCAACTGAGCTAATCTTTTTATGGAATGCCATACAATGTTCAACTAATTCACTATATTCAGTGCATGCCTCCCTTCCCTTGTTTCAACATGGGTAAAAACTGTCATCCCATCTGTTCTTGCTGGGAGATGGCATGTGTCACTGACTTTTCACTCAGATTTCTGTTTCTATTCAGATTTCTTATGCTTTTTCTGACTCTGAAAAGGGGTTGCTTAAAGAACACAAAGAATGACAATTGTGTGTTGCTGTTGCCGGTACTAGTATTTCAGAAGAATATATTCCTCTTATAAGCAGATGGGTTTTCCCAAAAATATTTTTCCTAATGTTCAGAATCAGCAACATGAGGACTTCTGGACTGAGATCTTCCTTCTTGCTTCCTTTATTTGGTTATGCTTCCTTCATTCAGTTAGTCATAAGATATTATTACATTTAATAGTATCAATAGATACTATTACTATAATGGGACCTAGTATTAATAATTATAATAGCTCACACTTATTGAGTGTTTATTGTGCAGAGGCCTAGTTTTAGAAGATTTACCTGCATTTACTCACATATTTTGGATATAGATATTTTATTTCACAATAGTCATAATGAGATTTTTAGCTTTCTTCCTGCAATATGATATATTTGATATTTTTTTAAAGGTGGAAAATCATTTTAGTTCAGATTCAATGCCTGTAAGGTTAGTGATAAACAAGTGTTCAGCATTTTCCTCTTGACCTTACAGTTAAAATTAAGTTGAGACTGCCAGGACATATTAGATTAGCAAAATTTCAGTCATTATTTGCATGGGCTATGGGAAAATATGCAAAGACAGCCAAATGTAACTGATTATTTGGCCTTTAATACATTCAAAGTTACTCCATTGACTGTAGATTATAATAATTCTTGCAATTTTATATTCACTGCCTGTACATGTTTATTTAATAGTTTTTGTCTATATTCAAATAGACAAGAGAAAAGTACAGATACCATCCTCATACATTCTATGGAGGCAGGATCCTGAGATCTCCAATAGATAATTATTATTTTTTTTCTTTTAGCTACATGATGTATCTGTAGGTTGCAGAGCTAAGAGATGCATGATTTTAACTCTCTTTTGAGTCAACTTCTTTAGGCTTGCCCTTAGTCTCCTCTAGTCTGAGCAAAAACTCCTTCTTTCTAATTACTACAGAGATAAATGCCCTAAGCCAGGATCTGCCAAACTTCCAGTCCCTTAAAGTGTAATACAGAGGAGAGGGACACCTCAACCAATCCTTAATGAGGGAAAGAAGTAAAACAAACAAAACATGCAGGCCTTTAACACACAGTAGAGTCTCTTATTCTGGGAGATTCTGAATTTTGTTACACATTTCCTCACTTTGGAGAACTAATTTACTAGTTAATCTCTTAATGTCTTTCCCTCTCCAGTATAAAGCAGGGTTCTCAAAAACAGCACTATTGACATTTTAGTACAGATAAGTCTTTTTTTGTGAGGAGCTGTCCTGTGTATTATAGGATATTTAGCAGCATCCCTGGCCTCTAACTCTCTAGATACCAGTAGCTAACGTCCTCCATTTGCAACAACCAAAAATATCTCTGGACTTTGTCAAATGTCCCTGGGGCAGGGTGGGGGAGAATTAACTCCAGTAGAGAACAACTGATATATGTATGTATGTGTGTGTGTGTGTGTGTGTGTGTGTGTGTGTGTGTGTGTATATATATATATAGATAGATAGATAGATAGATAGATATAGATATAGATATATTTAATTATATATACTTAATTGTAATTATAAATTATAGTAATCTAATTTACAGAACATAAATAATTACAAAAAACAAGGTAGCTATTATAACAAAATATGGTTTAAATTCTATATTTAAAAGCAAGTAGAATTTTTAAAGATCGATCACATTGGCAAAAATATTAAGTAATTCAGAACATGGGAATAATGTTAACGTGACCAAGAACGTTGCATTATAGCCACCAGGGCATAACAGCTGACAGGCCGTTGATTATAGTGACCGAGACACACTACGCATTCTTTTCTTCAGCAGTTTAGGAACGATTTCTCTAGAACCTGTGCAGAGGGCAGAGGTCACAGAAATAAAAACAAAAGAAGACAAAATAGTCCTTTTCTTCAAGTAAAATATTGTTTGACAAATAGTTTTTCTGAAGATATAATTTTCAGAAACTTAAGGAACATAGACACAATAAAGTAGACATTGAATAAAAGTTTAATTCTAAATTTTGTCATTTTCTCCATTTTTGTCAGATTACTGTGTACTTCTATAGGTGTCGATAAAAAGTAAAATTTCACTAATTTTGGTGAGTGAAAAAAATTTTGTTAATAATTAAAATTATTGTTAATCTTATTTTTGCATTTTCTATTGTTATTCAAACTAAATGAATAAAAACTTAACAGTTAAAAATTTTAGGGATTTGATTTTATGACTAGATAAACACGACCTGAGATTAGCTTACCATTAGTTCATGTTTATGCATGTTCCTTTAATTTATATATTTTCCTTAAAATATGTATTCAAAATATGATATTATGATACACATATTTCATTCATTTATAATGAATGCAGAAGATTTCTTTGTAAGAATATATCATAAAGTCTTTGCATTTTCTCCACTGGTATACACTGAGATTTACATCATTTGCAATGTTTCCTTATTACAAGTTATACCACAATGAAAAGGCTTATCCATGACTCTTCGTGAGAACTTCTGTATAATAGAGACCTAGTGCAATGTGTACATCTTCAGCTTCACTATATATTGCCATGTGACTCTAGAAAGTAGTTATATCAATTTCCACTCCCACCATAATTATTGATATTTTCCATTTACCCTCATTCTTTGCAACAGTTGATATTTGTAATTTTCTTATAATTTTAGCCAATCTGATGAATGAGTAATTAGTATTTAATAATTTAAGTTTGTGTTTCCCTGACGATTAATGAGATTGAATATTTTAAATTTCTCCTATTAATTGCCTGTTCATATCTTCTTCCCATTTATTGTTCTATTTAGCTGTTTGACTTCTAAATTTTTTTATATATTCTTGCTTGTAATCTTTTGACACTTGTTGGAGTTGCATATACATTGTCCTGGTGAATAGCTGTGTTTTCCCTTGATTTTGTTTTTTACCAAGTTGACATTTTTACATTTAAACCCTCACTAAATTAACTTTAATTCCTCATTAATTTTTATCATATTAATCTATTTCCTTTGTGTTTTGTTCTATCTTGTACCTTATTTAAGAAAGCCTTCCTTCATTATTATAAACTTATCCCCTCTAATGTCTTTCAAAAATTTAAGTTTTGCTTTTCACATTTGTTTTTAATCCACTTGAAATATATATTTTGCTAGTACTGAGAATAGGATTTTATTTTAATTTTTCAATATGAATAAATATATTGCCCCAGTAATATTACTTTAGAAGTCTAATATTTCCCTCTTTGATTTATAAAACCGCCTTGTTCACAAGCTAAATTCCTTTATAAAAATAATCCCTGCATGGGGTCTGTATTCTCTTTCATTGACTTTCATCCCTGTTTTTTATTTTATTTTATTTTATTTTTTATGTTTTTTAAATAAAGTTTTAATAGCTTTTTTAATAAACTTTATTTTTAGAATAGTTTTAAATTTACAGAAAATCACAAAGGTAGTATAAAACATAGAATTCTTATGTTTTGCACTCAATTTCTACATTATTAACACCTTAATTAGTATGGTATATTTGTTGCAATTAATGAATCAATATTGGTATATTATTATTAACTAAAGTCTTTTAGTCTGATTTCCTTAGTTTTTACCCAATGTCCTTTTTTTTGTTCCAGTATTCCATCTAGAAGATCATATTACATTAAGTTTTCATATCCCCTTAGGCTTCTCTAGACTGGCAGTTTCTCAGACTGTCTTTGTTTTGATGATCTTGACTGTTTTGATGAGTTTTGGTCAGGTATTCTGTAGAACGTCATTTGTCTGATCTTTTTTCTCATGATTAGACTGGGGTTCTGGGTTGCTGTTATTATTTTTTTTAAATCTGCTTAGGAGTCTGCCCTACTCTCCCCAGAAAGCTTCATTATGTGAATAGTACAACTTTTCATACCCTTTTGGTGCTAGTGTGGCTTATCAGCTGGCATCCAAACCAAATTTGCTGGGAGGAGAGACAGTCAATCTCACCTCAGTAGGGTGGCCATAACAATTACATTGTTCATTAAAACAAGTTAAGACTTCTCTTCTTTGAATTGAGACTCTAAACTTTATTCTAGTGAATGTTTAGAGAATTACTGAATATTCCTTTAAATGTCTCACTGGGATATCAATTATGACTCTGTGGTGATAGTTTTTATCTTTATCTGTCTGACTTTCCCCTGTGGTCTAACATATTACCCTCCCTGAGATCATAGTTATCCTCTTATACTAAAAAAAAAAAAAAAGTAAGAAAGAAAAAGAAAAGAAAGCTTTAAAGTTTTGATTGTAGTATTTTGTTATTCAATGTAGGTTGAATTTATTTTGTGCTGCCTTAAGGAAAAGATACAATTTTTTTTCTATATAAATAGTCAATTACCCCAATACTATTTGTTGAATGCTCTCATTTTTTCACACTGATTTGAAAGATTCTGTCATATAAAAACATTCCCATATATGTTTGTGCAGTATCACCTATAGACTTCAAGAAGAGGATCCTCTAGCTTAGGAACCTTGCTTAGGGTCTGCTCTGGTTCCCCTCCAGCTATAATCCTTCCTATGGTGAGAGGAGATGATAAGGTAAGAGGCATGCCCATCCAGAGCTCATTTCACAATTTTAAACCTACCTAGTGATTTTTTTTTTTTTTTTTTTTTTTTGCCCAAATAACTCTGACCCTACTTATAGGGCCTGCTCAATCCACTTCCCCCATGAGCAGACCATACCATCAGTAAGCATGAGAGCTGGCCCAGTGGAGGCTGTCTTGGGGGTCTGTGGAAAAAGCTGGGTGTACAGGCTAGGGCTCTGGCTTCCACACACCTGTGTGCATGAGACCTCTGGGAAAATACTGCAAAGAAAATAAATAAGGTTGGGCTAAGGCTCAGGAGTTGGATTTAGAGGCCTACTTTTCCTGTACCACCACATTCTGGCATAGAACTCCAGGAATCCAAGAATTATAAATCTACACCTTGCCTTCTAGGTCATTATAAAAGTGTATGTGTCAAGGTAAAAAGATAAAACACACATCATTTAATTATTCACTAGCTCAATTAAATATTCAACCATATGGCATATTACATGGGTTTTCATTTTCACCCTTACCCCAGATTCCACAAATGTTAAGGTTTCTCGTGTTTCTGTTTCTAGGTTTTTCGCCATGTTTTGCTGGTCTATTTGACTATTCCTGTTCAAATAGTACACACCTTAAATAACATAACTTAACAAAAGGGCAATTTCCCTACCAATTTTGTTCAAAGTCATTCCTGTCCTTTTCTTTCTCCAGTATAAATTTTTGGGTTGCCTTATCAAGTTCTCCAAAAAAGTCTCTTTTCAACTATTACCTTAAAAAAAATAACTGTTTTATTCTTTTTAATTCAAAAGCTTCCTTTTAGTCTAATTTATGATTTTTCTCATATTCAAACTCTCTCACATTGGTTCTAAATCAGTGATTTAGACCAGAGCGATTTTACCCTTGAGGGGACATTTGGCAATATTTGGAGACATTTTTGGTTGTCACCACCAGAATGAAGGGTCCCACTGGCATCTATTGGATAGAGACCAGGGATGCTGTTAAACATCCTACTATGCATGGAGCAGTTCCCATAACAAATTTTCTGACCCAAAATGTCAGTAGTGCTGAGACTGAGAAACCCTGCTCCAGATAACACAGAGACATGCAGAACCCATTCTGACACATATATACACAGAAGTAAATGTTAGAAGTGTGTGTACGTTTGTATGTGTGTGAATATATTTTAACCAGTACTTAGCTAAATACTTTCTTACTCAGTGCCATTCATCTGATATTCTCAAATTTACTACCATTATCTTGTTAATCCTGATCCAATACTCTAGAAATAAGTGACAACATGATTACGCTTGTTTTATTAATTCAAAGACACAGACTAAATGCTTTGCCAGTGTTCGTTGCAAAAGAAAAAAAAAAGCTATTGAAAAACATATTTCACGAAGTCCTCTGTTTCAATTATTATGTGATAATTGATAGTTTCTTCCATTCTCTGTTTTGTAAAAAGTTGGATGACTTTTTTTTTTTTCAGGTAAAAATACACTTCCTACTTTTCAAAAGCTATTGAAATTCTAAGTACCTAATTCTCAGTATAGAAAGGAATCTGATTCTAATACACATTTTAAAATTTTATTTGAGTAGGTAGAAATATTTTTATACCTGAAGGAAAATCTAACAAAAACTTTTATAAAAGATTGTAATAGTTTAGCGATTTAGAATCCTCCAAAAAAAAAACTAATGTTGTAAAGAAACTTACTAATTAGGATAAAACAATGCCGTTAGGTTTTAGACTTCATTTATAAGCATAATATTTGAAAGCAAACTATTATACAGTAATTCTGAAAGGATTATTGCTAAAAGCATTTCTAAGGAATCATAAATCTGGATGTTTCTATAAAAAAAATTTCATGATAAAGGCATCAGTCATGAGGGCAGGTCTATAAGAGCAAGGATGTGGAGAAAGACATTCCTGGGTTTTACAACTGGCAAGAGGCTTCTAAAAGGTTTATATCTCAAAGGAGCAGAGGAGGAATTTGAATGTTTTTTAAAGTAAATGCTCCAAGGAAATGGAGGTCAGGAACCTGGAATCGGGAAGAAGCCTGTCTAAAGTCAGGCAAACTGAGCGGAAGGCTAAGCCTATGTTGGTCATGGGTCCATTTTAGTTACTATTGAACTAACTAGAGTGTCTCCACAATATGATTTTCTACAAAACAAAATCTGATGGAAAATGGACTTATTTTAACTTCTTACAAGAAAGTTTAGCTGCAGAATGACCTCACTGGGAGAAGTTTTCCCTCAGATTTCCATTGAAGTACACAGTTTTAAAAACTACATGTTAGTATGTTTTCCCAGTCTTAACAGACTATTGTGATTAAAGCACAAAGTTCATTTTCAAATGAAATCAGGCCACCATATGATTCAAGTGTGCTGGAGAAAGGGTAGTTAGTTTCTGGGCACTCGCTTTTTGCTCAGAGCAGAAATCCTTAGAAATTCTTCTTTTTTGATATGCAGTGATGGAATTTACTTATCAAAAATCAAAGACTCGTTTTCATTCCTAACTCGAACCCCCCTCTTCTCTGATCCCTGGTGCTTTTTTCTTGGAGAGGCGGGAAGTTGAGAAGCTTATTTAACATCTTGGTCTTAAAAACATGATTTGAGTTATGTTTCTTTAGGCACCCAGAAGCCAGAGGTATCATATAAATAAAATTAACTGCAGGTTAATGGATACTGAGATGAATTACTTCTGAGTAGAAGTCAGCTCTCATCCCTGCAATCAGAACACCTGTCCTAACAAATAAAAGAACTGCTGCTTAAGGAACAATTTTCTGTGTATGAATCACTCCACGTATTTCTCATCATAGCAGCAAAGTATAAGTTAGAAAGAAGCTCATTTCCCAGTAGTCGGATCTTCATTTGCTAATACTCATCCATGAGACCTCTGCTGGGATTAATCATCCATACCTGCATAAATTGTTCCCCACAGCATTTTCACTTCTACTTCCAGCCATCAAAAATTACCCACCCTCTGGGCTAGAATATTACCCTAATTGCTACTTCTCTGTGAGCTGCTCAGAGCCAACCACTTACAGAGCTGCTTTTTCTAAGGAGTGTGGTTTCTTAGTGTTCCTGTGTGTCTGTGTGTGTGTGTGTGTGTGTGTGTGTGTGTGTGTGTGTGTGTGTGTTTTCTTTTCCAGGTTTATTGGAATACAGTTGATATATAACACTGTGTAAGTTTAAGGTGTAGTGTGTGTGTGTGTGTGTGTGTGTGTGTGTGTGTGTGTAGTGAAACGATCACCACAGTAAGGTTAGTTAACGTCTTCATCAGCTCACAATGTAACCTTTCTTTTTGTGTGTGCACTGTGAACACTTAAGATTTACTCTGAGCAACTTTTTGAGTACACAGTACAGTATTGTTACCTATAGTCATGCTGAACCTTAGATCCGAGAACTATTTATCTTTTAACTGAATATTTCTACTCCTTTTTAGAAACTCTGATTGCCCACATTTACCCTTACTAAAGTTTTAACGTTTCCATAATAATTATGATAATGGCCATCTAATCAGAAGGAAATACTTCAACTTCACCTATGCAGGCATACGTTTGGGGCTGTTTTGGTTAGCACTGAATTATTTGCAGTCTTATTCAGTTTTTATGACCAAAAACTTAAATAGGAGAGAACATAGGTTTTAAATACAATGCAAAATCATGAAAGAAATTCATTTTATCAATATTAGATACCGTTACCAGTTCCTTAAAGTAACATGACACATCCTTCATGGGGAAAAAACGTCTTATTGAATGTTAGTAACAAAATTAGAAGGAAGGAAGGAAAGATGGAAAGGGATATAGTTTGTAGAATAAGTAAAACAAATTTTTTTCTCAGAAAAATATGATCTTTATTCATTGTGTCATATTTTATTGTATGTAACCCATTTAATCAATATTCCATTTATAAGATTTACATTTTTTACTATTATAAACCCTCTATAATAAACTTTAATATGAACAGCTTAATATACATCTAAATAGCAAACAAGGACTATGACCCGACAGTACAAATACCAGGCCCAGCACAGCATTTATTGGAGAAAACTACACGAGACCAGGGTAACAGTCCCCTATTGCCCATCTCACAGAGTCAGAGCTCAAGGGTATAGCGGAGCCGGAAAGAAGCCCTGTGCAGTTTAGAAGTCCATGACTGTGAAGCCCAGATCTGGCCGGACCTTTTCATCTAAGCTTTGTGATTCCAGCAATATGTCACCACTGGTCTTCCAACTGCATTCGTGGTTGATTGAAACTTAAGGGAAGAACCTATATAGAGGAAAGAATCTTGAAAATCTGGTGGATGGATGAAATTTTTTAAATCTTAGCCTGCAAGAGTATTTGGGATGACTCATTACTTTGAAGGAACAATTATTTTCCATATTTTATAAATTCTTCCACAGACTAAAATAAGAAGGAAGCTTTCTCAACTCATTTAATGAATCCAACATTATCTTATTATATAAATTTTAAAATAACATTAAAAAAACAGACCAGTATATACAGTATATGGCTACATATATAACTGTACAAGAAAGGCTTAGAAAGATATACACCAAAGTGGTGGCAGTAGCCAAGGTGACTGTGATTAGGGCCGTGGATGTAGGGTATAATGTGTAAAGTATAATTATGTTTAGAAACATTGATTTCAAATATGACTTATATAATTTAAATAATGTTTAAATGTTAACAACTGCTACCTATTTTTTTCAAATCTACTGTAAAAACAGGACTTATTCTATCATTTAGTGTGAAAAGGAAAAAAATCTACATACTTGTTGGCATATCTTATCCTCCATTATCCACCTGCACTCTATTAATTTAGACCCAGTTGATATTTATTAGATTTTTTCTAGATTTTATTTATTTATTTATTTTACTTTTTTTTTCAATTAGAGTTGACATTCAGTATTATTGCATACTAGCTTCAGTGTGCAGTATTGTGCTTAGCTATATAATTTATAAAGTGATCCCCCCCACCCCAATTAGTCTAGTACCCGCCTGGCACCAAACATTGTTAATAATGCAATGCTATTGACTATATTTTCCCTATGCTGTACCACACATCCCTGTGACTATTTTGTAACTACCAATTTGTGCTGCTTAATTTCTTCACCTTCTCACCCAGCTCCCCAACCCCCCTTCTATCTGGCGATCACTAGTTTGTTCTCTGTATCTATGAGCCTGTTTTCATTGTGTTGTTTGTTTATTTTGTTCCTTAGATTCCACATATAAGTAAAATCATATGGTATTTGTCTTTATCTAAGTTATTTTACTTGGCATAATATCCTCTAGGTCCATCCACGTCATTGTAAATAGTAAAATTTTATTTTTTAGTGGCTGAGTAATATTACAATGTATATATGTACCATTTCTTTATCCAATCATCTATTGATGGGCACTTAGGTGGCTTCCATATCTTGGCTATTGTAGATAGAGTTGCAATGAACACAGGATTGCATATATCTTTTAGTATTAGTGTTTTGATTTTCTCTGAATAAACTCCCAGAAATGCAATTGCTGAGTCATAGTTCTATTATTAATGATTTGAGGAACTTCCAAATTGTTTTCCATATTGACTATAACAGTTTGCAATTTCACCAGCAGTGCACAAGGTTTCCATTTTCTCCACATCCTCATCAGCAATTGCTATTTGTTGATTTATTGATGATGGCCAGTCTGACAGATATGAGGTGATAGATATCTCACTGTGATTTTAATTTGCATTTTTCTGATAGTTAGTGATATTGAGCATCTTTTCATATGTCTATTGGCCATCTGTATGTCCTCTTTGGAAAAATGCCTATTCAGATCCTCTACCCATTTTTAATTGGATTGTTTGTTTTTTTTTGGTGTTGAGTCATATGAGTTCTTTATAAATTTGGATATTAAGCCTGTATCAGATGTATCATAGGGAAATATCTTCTCACATTCAATAGATTGTCTCTTTGTTTTGTTGATGGTTTCCTTTGCTGTGCAAAAACATTTTAGTTTGACGTATTCCTATTTATTTTTTCTTGTTTCCCTTGTCTGAGAAGATGTATCAGAAAAAAAAAAATATTACTAAGAGCAATGTCATGGAGTTTACTGCCTATGTTTTCGTTAGGAGTTTTATGGTTCCGGGTCTTACATTTAAGTCTTTAATCAATTTTGGATCTATTCTTGTACACAGTATAAGAAAGTGGTTCAGTTTCTTTTCTTTTTTCTTTTTCTTTTCTTTTTTTTTTTTTTTTGCATGTATCTGTCCAGTTTTCCCAGCACCATTTATTGAATAGATGGTTTATACTTGCCTCCTTTGTCATAGGTTAAATAACCATAGAGGTGTGGACTTATTTCTGGCATCTCAATTCTTTTCAATTGACCTGTGTGTCTGTTTTTATGCCAGTACCATGCTTTTTTGATTACTATAGCCTTGTAGCATAGCCTAGTTTATCAGGTAGTATGATACTTCCAACTTTGTCCCTCTTTCTCAATATTACAATGGCTATTCAGAGTATTTTGTGGTTCCATATAAAATTTAAGATTATTTGTTGTAGTTCTGTAAGAAATGCTATTGATATTTTTGCTATTGGTATTTTGATAGAGATTGCACTGAATCTATAGATTGCTTTGAGTAGTATGAATATTTTAACAATATTGATTCTTCCTATCCATGATCATGGTATATGCTTCCATTTATTTGTATCTTCTTCAATTTCTTTCTGCAATATCTTATAATTTACTGAGTATAGGACTTTTACCTATGTGGTTAAATTATTCCTAGGTATTTCATTTTATTTTTTGATACAGCTATAAAGGGGATCGTTTCTCCCCTCCCCCCATTTTATTCATTCATGTATGTATGTATGTATGTATGTATGTATGTATTTTAATTTCAATTAGTTTCAAGAGGGGATTGTTTCTTTAATGTCTCTTTCTCATAGTGCATTATTGGTGTGCATTATAGGAATGCAACTGATGTATTAATATTAATTTTGTATCCTGCTATTTTACTGAATTCATTTATCAGTTCTTACAGTTTTTTGGTGGAACCTTTGGATTCTCTATATACAATATGTCATCTACAAATAATGACAGTTTTCTTCCTCCTTTCCAATTTGTACATTTCTAGGAATTTACCCATTTCTTCAAGATTGTCTAATATATTGGTATACAATTGCTTGTAATAGTGCCAATGATCCTTTGTATTTCTGTGCAGTCAGCTGTCACTTTTCCTCTTTCATTTCTGATTTTATTTTTTGGGTACTCTCCCTTTTTTTCTTGATGAGTCTGTTTTATCAATTTTGTTAATCTTTTCAAAAAACCAACTCTTGGTTTCATTGATCTTTTGTATTGCTTTTTTAGACTCTATTTCAGCTTTGATCTTTATTGTTTCCTTCCTTCTACTCACTTTGGGTTTCAATTGCCATCCTTTTTCTAGTTCTTGTGAGTGCAGGTTTGGCTTTTTTATTCGAGATTTTTCTGTTTCTTGAGGTAGGTCTGTATTACTATGAATTTCCTTCTTATGACTGCTTTTGCTGTGTCCCAGACATTTTGGGTTGTTTTCATTTTCACTTGTCTCAAGGTATCTTTTGATTTGTTTTTTAATCTCATTGTTAACCCTTCATTGCTTAGTAGCATGTTATTTAGCCTCCATGTGTTTGTATTTTTCTTTTTCTTTTTTTGTAATTGATTTCTAGTTTTAAACCATTATGGTTACAGAAGATGCTTGATATGATTTCAATCTTGTTAAATTTGTCTACTTGTTTTGTGGCCTAAAATATTGTCTACCTTGGAATATGTTCCACGTGCACTTGAGAAGAATGCTTTGGGGGAAAACACTCTAAAAATATCAAATCCTTCTGGTTTTGCATATTGCGTAAGGCACTGTTTCCTTGTTGATTTTCTGTTTGAAGAATCTATCTATTGCTGTCAATGGGGCATTAAATTCTCCTACTATGATTGTACTCTCCCTTTATGTCTGTCAATATTTACTTTATATATTTAGGTGCTCCTATATTGAGTGCATAAATGTTTACTACAGTTATGTCCTCCTTTTTGGAATGACCCCTTTATCATTATGTAATGTCCCTCTTTGTCTTTCATTATAGCCTTTCTTTTAAAGTCTATTTTATCTAATATAAGTATTGCTACCCCAGTTTTTTTTTTTCATTCCATTTGCATGAAATATATTTTTCTATCCCTTTACAATCAATCTGTATCTGTCTTTCAATCTGAAGTGAGTCCATTGTAAATAGCATATGAGTCTTGTTTTCTTTTTCATTCGGTCACCCTACATCTTCTGATTGGAGGCTTTAGTCTACTTACGTATAAGTGATTATTGATTGGTACATAGTTATTGCCATTTTATTATTCTTATTTATGTTTCTTTTCTTTCCCTTTTTCTTTTTAAAGAAGCTCTTCAACATTTCTTGTAATACTAACTGGATGGTGGTGAATTCCTTTAGCTTCTTCCTGTCTGGGAAATTATTTCAACTTCAATTTTAATCGACAGCCTTGCTGGGTGGAGAAGTGCTGGTTGCAGGTCCTTACTTTTCATCACTGAATATTTCACACCAGTCCCTTCCAGCATGCAAAGTTTCTCTTGAGAAATCAGCTGATAGTCTATTGGGAGTGCCCTTGTAAGTAACTAGCTGCCTTTCTCTTGCTGCTTTTAGGATTCTCTTTGTCTTTAACCTTGGACATTTTAATTATGATGTGTTTGGGTTCACCTTGTTTTGGACTCTTTGCACTTCCTGAACTTGTATGTCTATTTCCCTTACCAAGTTAGGAAAGTTTTCAGTCATTATATCCTCAAATAGGTTTTCAGTACCTTGCTTTTTCTCTTCCTCTAGTACACTTATGATGAAAATGTTATGCTTGAGGTCATCCCAGAGACCCCTTAAACTATCCTCATTCTTTTTTTTTTTTTTTTTCTGTTCAAATTGGGTATTTTCTGCTACCTTGTCTTCCAAATCACTGATTTGTTCCTCTGCTTTATCCAATCTACTAGTATATTCTTCATTTCAGTTGTTGTAGTCTCTATTTCTGACTGGTTCTTTTTTATGGTTTTTATGTCCTTTTTTATGCTTTCTATCTTTTTGTTGAAGTTATCACCAAGCTCATCTATTCTTCTGCTAAGTTCATTAAGCATCCTTATAACCAGTGTTTTGAACTCTGTCTCTATTAGGTTGCTTGCTTCTGTTTCGCTTAGTTCTTTTTCTGGAGTATTCTCCTGTTCTTTCATTTGAGATGTGTTTCTTTGTTTCTTCATTTTGGATGCCTCTCTGTGTTCATTTCTATATTAGGTAGATCTCTTACATCTCTCAATCTTAGCGTGGTGTCCTTATGTAGTAGGTATCCTGTGTGGCCCAGTGGCACAATCTTTCTGATCACCGGCACCAGGTGCTGCAGGAGTGACCCTTGTGTGGTTGCGTGTGCCCTCCTATTATACTTGAGCCTTGATTGTTGTTGGCACATCAGTGAGTGAGATTGACTCTCAGGCTGACTGGCTGTTGAGATTGGCCACACCCACAATGTATTAGCTGCTGTGTGGGGGCTGACCCCATGGAGTGGCGTTTTCCCCAGTGGGTTCCTTTGTCTGTTTAGACTGCTCTTTGGATGTGCCACTTGTGGGGCTAACCGGGTGGTGCTCTGTTAAGGTCTAATGCCGGCCTCTGGGTGTGTTGGTTCTGGAGCTTTTTGAGAAGGGCTCTCATGCAGGCCAAGGTCAGCCACCTAGGGCTACCTAGTAGAAGATATAAAACTACCCGTGTTTGGTCTCTGCCTGAGCTGAACCTGGAGTTATGTGGGTGAGACCATAAGGCAGAACAAGGCCAACTGCTACCAGTACTGGCCAGGGCAGCTCAGGAAAATGTTCAGGGCGTCCCTAGGCCTGAGGTTGCCTTCTAGCTGCCCATAAGACTCAGAAGGTGAATGAGGTAGGGTTTCAAAGAGTCACAGAGTGGGGCAAGTAATGTTCCTCAGGTTGGTGCAGATTCAGATTGGTTGCCTGTGCTGAGCCTATGACCACTCACAAAAGTCTCAGCTCACACCAAGGCCATCTGTTGCCCACCTCAGGCCTGCTGACCCTCAAGATTTGTTCAAAAATTACTGCAGCTTGGGCCAGGGCTGATTACATACCACTGAAAATATCTCCCAAGGAGCATGAGCGGAGGCCTCTTGATTGCTGTAGAAAGGACCACCTGCTGAGAGCACCAGGTGGAGCTTGTTGCCCAGTATCAACCCGAAATTGCCACCAGGTAGAGCAAGCGGAATTCTCCAGGCCAATCCAGATTCAGATTTGGCTGTTTGGGGGAGGGCTCAACACAGGCCTGATGGTGCCTGCCTGTAGGCTGCACAGAAGGAGGGCTCAACACAGGGGAAATAGAAGCTTTCCTTCCGGCTCTCACCCTGAAGCCACACAACTCAGTCTTTCCCTGTATGTCTCTGGCATCTCCCAAGATTCTTTTCCTCTGCCTAAAGCCCAGGTGAGTGCCTGCGAGTGAGTGAGTCTATGTGTGAGTCCTTTAAGGGGATGTCTGCGTTTCCAGCTGCCCTCCGTCTCACATAGACAACTGGAATCCCCACTGATTTTCAGTCAGATTTTGTGGGGACTCCTCTTCCTAGCACTAAAATCCTGGTCTGGGGAGCCCTGGTGTAGTGCTGGGGCCCCTCACTCCGTGGGGTGGGGCTCTCAAAGCTGATATATCTGTCCTGATGCTCAACCACCACACATAGGTATAGAACCAGCCTGGTTCACATCTTTGGCCCCCCTACAAGTCTCCATGTGGCCTCTTTTTTATATCCTCAGTTATAGAGGTTCTGTTCAGCTAGTCTACAGATCATTGTTCAGGTTGACTGTTTTATAATTTAGTTGCAATTTTATGCGGTCATGGGAGGAGGCGAGTACAGCATTTATACACCCTGCCATCTTGACTGGAACTCCTTTATTTGGATTTTTAACTGTGCATCTTATTAGGAATTGTTTTTGTAGTTTGTGTTTCATTTTTGTTAGTAGCTTTACTAAGATTATTATATAGACCATAAAGTTCACCTATTTTAAGTGTATAATTAAATGATTTTTAGTTAACATATAGAATCGTGATACTATAATCACAATCTACAGCTAAAATATTTCCATAACCCCAAAAAGATTACTTGTGCAGGTCTCCAGTCAATCTTCATTTCCAATGCCACTCCCAGGCAACCACTAATCTGCTTTCTGTGTCTGTGAACTAATCTTTTCTGAATTTCATCTAAATGAAACCGTGCAATACGTAGTATTTTTCATCTGGGTTCTTTTACTTCACATGGTGTTTTTGCTTTTTGACCATGTGTTAGCATGTATAGTAGGTCTTCCCTTTTTATTACTAATATTCCATTGTATAGATACATAACAGGCTTTTTCTTTGATTATTTATGTTTCTTAGCTCATGCTAACTTTCTATTGGTATTATCAATACTTAAAATTTTGCTTGGTATCCTTAACATTTGTCTTTTGGTGCTTGTGTTTGTAAATACTGATCAGTATTGAATACTGCTAAGGTCTGCTCCTCAGGAATTGTGGATGTTTTCTTGCAGAGTCTCCCTTATTTTCTTCCCATTGATGCTTCTGTTTCTCACAATAACCAAGCAGATTTAGCATTTACCTCCAGCAAATTTCTTTAATGTTTCTGCCACATGGATATACCTCTTCCTAGTTTCTAACACAGTTATATATTTTAATGCTATTTTATGTTCCCTTGATCTTTTTGATGGAAAGCTAAGAATATATGAGAAAGATGCCTTTGCCTACTTCTCCCACCCACCTTTACGAGGAAGCCTTGTATATAACACTTCGATTCCTAGAACAAGTCAGATTCTAATCATGTTTAAATAGTTTCCTTATAGTTTTTTCCCACCTTAGTGCATCTGTTGGAACACCTTTACAGGTTTAAGTACTGCAGGAGCAGATTTTCAACGTCCTTTTAAATATGTGTATTGCTGGAAATAGACACTGTTCAAGCCAAGGCGTGCCGTAGAGATGGAAACAGAAAATCTGTTTGAACAAAATATCCCCAGAAAAATTATTTGTATGGACTTTATCTTTGTGAAAGTATGACCTTGTTATCTTGGCAGGGACAGCAGGACCTGTAGTGGTGGCTTCCTGACTATCTCACCGTCTGGCAACTGCTAACTGCAGGAAACCTTAGTCATTGTGCGAACTGTCAGCATGAATCTCTAGCCCCATCATTTCTGATAGACTTTAGAAATCTTATTTGTCTGAGCCATCTCACCACTCACTAGCCCTTCTGCCCTGTGGACACCCTAACTCAAAAACCCACAGCTGCTTCTTAAGAAGGGAGAGTTGTATTTGAGAGTGGCAAAGAGGAAGCTCCTAATGAGAGAACTTAATGCTAGTCACTTTTTAAAAGTTGAGATCTAAGAGATCAAAGAGCAAAAGAGTAGAGGATTTTTTTGGAGGGCGGGGTGGGAGGGGACCTAACTCTGCAAAAGAAATAACCACGTACAGGACTAATAGTTCCTTGAGGGCAAGATCATGTAAACTGTTGTGTTCCAGGCTCTACATTCCTGTTTGGCATATAGCACATGCTTAAATGAATGAATAAATTACTTTAATATTTTCTCTTTTGTAGTTTCTCTTTAATTTATTAGCCTAATAATACCTATGAAACCTAACTCAATAAAAAATGTTTTATTGGACACAGTTTTTAATGATTACAAGTACAATTTTTTCCCTTAATTTAATGTCTACCAAATAAAAGTCAAAAGACATTCAAAGAGTAAAACATGAAAACTTTTAGTCTTCCCTATTTTAAGTGGTATGTTAAGTAAGTTCCATTGTATATAACACTTGAGGTTTTGAAGCAGTTTTAATGTTATATTTAATATAATATTAATGTTAATGTTAATATTTAATATAATTAATGTATTAAATATTAATGTTTAATATAATTTTTAAATTATATAGTTTTAAAAAATGTGAAATAAGCATACCAAATCATACCTCCTTTTTCTGTTGTGAATCATGAGATAAAGAGCTGAAGTCGTCCAAACTGATAACCTTAAAACCTCAAGTGTCTTATACTGAGTTCAGAATAATCTGTTGTTAATTATTGATGACAGATTTTTTTTGATACCTACTATGTTTCTGGTTCCTCTCCAGAAACACAAGTTAAAACAAGTCCAAAAGAAACAAACAAAACTACACTAAATGAAAGCGATGCTAATAAAATGAAAATACTAATAAAAAGTGTCTAGTTCCAATGTATCTGATTTGAGACTTAGCTACTTTATTATTTTTGTGTGGACCCTATTTTACCAACTAGATTATGATCTCCTAGATCAGTGCTATCTAATAAATACAGTGTAAGCTATGTGTGCAATTTTAAGTCTTTTACTAATATAGCTTAAAGAAATAAAAAGAAACAGTTGAAAATAAGTTCTATCATATAATTTATTTAATCCAAAATATTATCATTTTATCATGTTACACTATCCACATTTTAAGTTTTCAACAGACAATATGATGCTGATTAGAGTATCAGGTATTACAGATCCAGACGGATAAATATGGCAGAGACTGTGCCATATTCAGATGTATATTCCCTCTTGCCCAACACAGCCAGTACTCAATAAACATTGAATGACTAAGCATTCAACAAATAATGAATTGCGGAATTAATAGCCGAAAGAATATCCTGCTTGAGGTCATTGCCTTCCTTGGATTTTTTAGATTTTCATCAAGTTTGATGACTTTTGTTCATTGTTTTCAAATATTTTCTTCTAAAGAATGAATTATTCTCACTCTTTTGCTATCTTTTGCTATTCAGTAGCATGTATATTAGACTACTCGATATTGTCCCACATATTTCCGAATGACAGTTCATTTTTCTTCAACCTTTTTTTTCCTCTGTATTTTCCTCACTTGAAAATATCTATTAGTATATTTTAAAGATCGCTAATGCATTCTTCCACTCTCAAATCTGTTAAACCTAGTCAGGGAATTTTTCATTTTAATTACTATGCTTTTCAGTTTTAGAATTTGCAATTTTTTTTATAGGTTCCATTTCCCTGCTGAGATTTATTTCTTCACTTATGAAAAAAATATATTTTATTTAGTTATTTGAACACTTTTTCCATAAATTTTTGTAATCTTACTTGAAAATAATCATCTCCTAAATCCAACATGTTGGCTGTCTTGGACGGGGGAGATTGTGTTGATGCCTTTTTCTTGACTGTGAGTGTTCTGTTTCCCTGCATGCATAATAATTTTTTATTGTATACCGGGCTTCAAGGATGTTACATCATAGAGACTCAGGATTTTGTAATCTTCCTGTGAATAGGTAGTTCATTTATAGGCTTATCGCCTTGTACTTGAATAGGCTTACTTTTACATTTTGTTTGGCATAGGCCTAGAGTACCCAAAGTGTTTCCCAAGCCCCGCTAATTTGGTAAGTCTGAAACTCCAAAGTCTGTCTCCCGATTCCACTCTTTCTACCCTGTAGAACATTTCTGTGCAACAGCTAGAAGGACTTACTTGTTAAACCGTAAATGAGAACATATCACTCTCCTGCTTAAAACTCTCCAGCAGCTTCTAACGGCTGTGAGAATAGAATCCTTCCTCCTTATAATGGCCTACAAGACTTGAGTTTTGAGTGATTTGACTTTTCCTGCTTCTTGAACCTCAACTCCTCAACTTTCTCAATCATTTTTTTTTTTCTCTCCACGGCCTTCTCTCAGGTCCTTAAAAAGGCCAAGTTTATTGTTGCCTCATATTTTTTGTGCATCTATTTCCTCCAGATACTTGTATGAATAGACTCTTATTCAGATTTCAAGTAAAATTTTGTTCTGCAAGGTCCTGCCAAACCTGCCTAGCTCAGTTCAGGTATTCTCAGTTACATTGCTCAGTTTTAATTTCTTCGTAGGAATTATTATTATCTGGAATTAATTTGTTTTATTATTTCTTTGTTTATTTTGTGTCCCCCAAAATTTGAATATAGATTCCAAAAGAGGAGAGATTTTATCTGATTTATATTCCTAGCACCCAAAACAGTATGTGAATTATCATAAGTGCTCAGTGAATACTTGTTGAAAAAAATGAATAAATAAATAAATGCTCTTCTGTCACCTTGAAAATTACCCATACTTTAGATATATATTATGTAGTATAATATTACATATAGCAAAGTATACAAACATTTATGATGGTGTACCTGCACAATACCCATAGGTATGAATATATGTATATATTTTTTATATTTGAATGTTTGTGTCTATGTGTCTGTTTAGAACTGGCATGAAAATGAGCCTACACCAAGATGAGAAAACTGGTAACTACCCAAAAAACCAACATAGCAACATCAGAATTTAATTCTCTCTGCCCACTATGCCACAGGTCTTTGTTCTAAGGGAGAATGACAGGGTGTTTACCTTTTTAACCCTCACAATTGCACTCTGCCATTAGTTGTCCTTCCTCACTGTAGCTCAAATAAGTTGGGGCTGGGTTTTTCCCTTTCTGGTGTCTAGGTATCTCTGGATTTACTTCCAAAAGTCTCAATCATACTGAGGTACACAGAGTGCCAAGGGTCTCGTACTGAAGTCACAATCTCATTTGGGAAACATTCTGCTATTGGGAAAGCAAATTTGGGTATGCATGATATGACCCAGTTGCCTGATAGTTAGGAGGTACTGACTCAGGGTAAGGATTTTCCTCTCTGCTCCCTCATACCTAGCTGGTTGGGGATCTGGCTTCAGTGGCCTGGTTTGTGCCTACCTTGCCTCCGGGCCCTCAAGTTCACACTGAAGTTCTAGTCAGAATACCTCTGTATAGTCTGAGGCATTACTGTTTTATTTTTATACTTCATGAGTGGTTTCACCAATAGCAAGAATTTAGGAGTTCTGAGGAATATCTGCATTTGGTAGGAACTCCTGGCCATCTTTGAAACCCACATTGGCTTAACGTTTCAGTTTTACTAAACTACAGTTAACAACATCTGGCTGATTGGACCCTTGTCACTGTTCCCTAAGCCTAAACCCATTGGTAGGGCATGTACTGACCTTTCTGTGTACATGCAGGTATGACCTCAACATGTAGCCTAGGAACTACACCCCTTTCTTTATCTCCTTTCTGTGACTGATGAGCATTCTACTATAAAAATCCATGTGGACAAAAATATTTCCTAATGCTGCATCTTGACAACTATCCTGTTAACTTAAGTCCCTGCTTAGCCCAAAGCCTACAAGCCCTGTTATAATTCAATGCATTTTCTAACCATGAAATAATGTTCTCTTCCCTCATCCCTGACACAATGATATATGTGAAACTCTTGGTGGCAGCTTATAGTAGTGTTACTCAAATGTACTCAATCTTAGTAGCCCAGTTGCCCTGAGACCTAGTCTCAGCTACTGCCAAGGTTTCAGTCTAAATATGAGTGTTGGGGACCTCAGTGAACTTTCAAAGAAGAACTCTAGTATCTAAATAAATAGTGTCTGAAAAGAAAAGATAAAAATTTATTTCCAGCTTGCAAGTTTGATATAGAGTTTCTTATACACTTTCATTCTGGGTATCTCATGTAACACTGCCTGCATCAGCTGTGTGTGGGGGTAGGGGGGAAGGGGATAGACTAGAAATTTTGAAATATGGCTTTTGTGCATACTCACAAACAAATGAGATCATCAGCCAGAGGTGAGGATTTGCCAAATCTCCTTCTTGACATATCAATGTACAGTCCAACTCAAGATTTCCCAACTCTCAAGAATTGCTTTAGGATCCACAGTGGAAGATGAGCTTTCAATCAAAAAAGAACAAAATTTGTAAAACCATTACATTTCAAAAGATATTCAAGTATGCATTAGGAGGAATTAAGATAATCAGAAGAACAAAGATGAGATTGACACTGAAGCTCTATGAAGACGTTTTATTAATTATTTAAGGGAATAAACCATTGAGGAAAATTTTAATTAAGTTTTTAACTTTGAGAAAATGTGACAAAGTTCTGTTGATTACAAGAAGGTTATTTTCTTCTAATACATCAAGTTCCAGATGTTACATTCTCACAGTAGTTGTAATACATATTTCAGACTAGCTTCTATACTCTCTCTCTTAGTCTAAGATGTTTGCCTTCCATTCTTCTAAAACCATAAATCATGCATCCTGGAAAACGAGATGTGAGAGAGTACCAGTTCAATCAGAATTGCAGGTAGAAAAATCAAACAATGAATCTTAGGTCTTAATATAACCACAATAAATCATCACTTGGGGACTCGACATGGTGATCCATTAGAAAAATATTCATACGTACCCCAGAGGTTTGTTTAAATATTTTCTCTTTCTCCTCAAATTTCTACTCTTGGATAAAGCTGCTCAAAAATTGACCCTTTCTCTCTTTCCACACAATCCTTTTGAAGATTTAATCTTTCACATTTACTTTCTTCCTTTTCAGGACTCCCCTTTTTAGTCCCAGGCAGTCTATGAGCCAACCCTCTGCATCAGGCTCTCACTCTGGGAGGAGAAAGTGTCCAACTTAGGCTGGTTTTCAAGAGAGAGAAAGGCAGAGAGAGAGAGAGAGAGAGAAAGAGAGAGAGAGACAGAGACAGAGAGATAGATAGACATAGAGACAGAGGGAGAAGGGAAGGGAAGGGAAGAGGAGAGGGAGGGAGAAAGGAGAAAAGGAAAAGGAAATGAAAAACAGAAAGGAAAGAAAAAAGAAAACAGCCTCCTTGGAATTCCTTAACTTGAGCTTATGAAACAGTTTAGATTTTGGACCTCTTGACTCAAGTGCAAATGGTCTTCTTATCTTTCATGCAATATGGAGAAACCCAATACCTCTGTCTGCCTTGAGGCCACCTGATGGTCCTGACAGAATATTCTCTCCTCTCCTCTCCTCTCCTCTCCTCTCCTCTCCTCTCCTCTCCTCTCCTCTCCTCTCCCCTCCCCTCCCCTCCTCTCCCCTTTCTCTCTCTCTCTCTCTCTCTCTCTCTCTCTCTCTCTCTCTCTCTCTCTCTCATCTATTTCTGGTTCTTAATGACCACTTGGTGCCCCATTTTTGTATGATAAATTGGAGGTGCTGGCATCATGATAGCCGCTCAGCTGTGATGATGTCCCAAGGTCCTACCCTTCCTCTTTCGTCTGTAGATGAGGCCTCATCACTAAGTTAACCTCAACATATCTCTTCTTTGAAATCTTAATAATTTCAGGTCACTATTGTTCACATAAAAAAATCTAGGACACTCTCAGTCTCTAGTTTTTGTTTTTGTTTTTTAATGTATAAAGCCACTTTAATTTTATCCAGAACAGTTCCAAAAATTAATCAGAAAGTAAATGAATTATCCTGAAAACAGTTCTGATATTTCATAATATGATTTTTAAAACCTTAAGGGTATGGTATAGGTTTCTCTAAAGAAGCAAAAAAGTAATTTTCTCTCAATTCCAAGTTTTTAAATTAAATTCTTTAAGAAATTATAGGCTCCCTGGAAAAAAAAAGAGTTATAACACTTTCATTTAAAGTTTCCATATTAGTAAAAAAAAAAAAAAGGCTAATCTAACTTTATTTCCTGAATTTTTTTTTATAAATTACCCTTTATATTAAATGAAAACTTTGTAAGAAAAAAATAAAAAGAGGTAGAAACTAGCTCACCCACTTTTCTTTCTAGAGCATACATTTTTAGTGCCTTACACCATATCTTTTCTGTTACAGATTATTTTTAACCAAAGGTTTTTAATTTGAAGTATAAGTCAAGATAGGCTATGAACTATTTTCACTCTTTGATTACACATGGATAGACTTCCAAAGCAATTATCATTAACAAATAGTATGAAATGGAAATTCTTCAATAATACAATATAATGCTATTATTAATAGTTATTATTTAAATGTCAAAATATGACATACTCTTATCACATCTTACAGTCAGTGATTAGCCATTTTGGAGGCAAAGTATGTCCCTGATATGTTGCCTTTGATTTACAAATTTTCCACAGATTGTTTTAAATTATATTTGTTCCAATTTTCTGTTTAAATGAAATTGTCTCAGAAACTAGATTAACTAAAATTAGCAGATGCCTGTTTGAAATGGAACTTGGCAAAAGCAGTGTCTGTTCACTGTGCCTATTAAATCTGTTGAACTCAGTGCCATACATTAGAGTCACCCAAGATTTGTTTTTTAATATTAATAGTCAAAAAGCCAAGAGATTTTTATTTAATTGGGCTAGAGTTGTACTTCTAAAAAGAGCCAAGATTTGAACTATTGATTTTCTCTAAAAGAGAAAATCGAAGTGTCAAAGGAAATCACAGGACCAGGATTCTGTTTGTACGTTAGTTTATATCTTTTTATTCCATGAAAATTTATAATTAAGTAGTGATGTAAAAATCCCCTATCATATGTTTGCTATTCCTACATATTTTCTTAAATTTGGTCTACCCAAATTCATGTGGGGCCTTTATTTTTGAGCCAAGCATATTGGGGACACAAACTTAGAGAAACTAAGAATGAGTCATCTTTATTTAGACATGAAGCTCACAGACGAGCTTCTTTACATGGAGATGTGGACGAGAACTTTTTATAAATTGTTGTCTCAGGACTTCACTCACCCAGGAGAGTCTGAGAACTATGTAGGGTGACATGCCACAAAAAAAAAAAAAAAAAAAAAAAAAAAAAGCACCACTATGCTGCTGTTTCTAAAATCTAAAGTTTGGTAAGATGGTGTCCAATCTTCTGCTGATGCAAAAGATGGTAGAGATCTTGAAAAGCCTGAGTTCCTAACCATGCCGGGAGATGTGAAAGGCCTGGGCAAAATGATCACAGCCCTCCTTCTCTGCTTCCCAAACTATTTGAGTTCAGCAGCATTTAGCTCATGCAAAGGACACATTTATAGCAACTTCCCCCACGCCTGGCACATAATAGATGTTCTGTAAATATTTTTGGAAAATGATCAGAAAAATGAGAAATAATAAAATACTTGAATCTACAGGAAAAGAAGTCTTTCGTGCCTTAGATAAAAGCCCACTGATTTACAGTGATGAAGAAATAATGTTTTCTAATTTAACAAACTTGATCATCTGTGTCCCTAGACTACAGAAAACCACCTTTTAGAAAGACTAACCGGACTCTTGTTAGCGCTGATGCTGAGAAAAAATAGCTAATAAAAGACCTACACCTAGAAAAATAGGATCTTATGTTCACAATAAAACTGGAAAAATTTAAATTTATCACTAGGTTCCATAACAGAAGTTATATTTTGTTCAGCATACTGTACTTAAAAGGCCAGGAAAATATCTAATTTACATTAAAAAGATATGACTTAAATATCTAAAAGGCTTAAATATAACAGTGAATTATTAATTAAGCCCTTAACTATTATAAAATTTTAATTATAGGAAATAATTTATTTTCTGATAAAATTATATAGATGAAACGATGGTCCTTTTTTTTTTCCTACATGAATTTAAAACTCCTAGTCCTAGAGCAGGTATCTACTCTCCATTCCCAGTAAAACCCAGTCATTGCCACACTTCTTCCTGTTACCATTCTAGCAGTGGATTGAATGCCAGTCAATGTTAGCTACCAACTCCTGAGGGCTTCTGAAGCTAGCATGCTGACTCTGTAATTAAAAGCCTATGCAAGGAAGCAACTGTCAGTTCAAGCCTTCCTTCCTACTGTTAGATATCTGTCAACTCAAGGATTTATTTTTTTTTTAATATGAGAAAATGTCAGTTGTCATCTGAAATAAATTTTTTGATGATTCAAGCAAACATTGAATGCCTGATGGTTAAATAAGAAAAATACGAAAACTACAGCATTGATTTGAAAGCAGTTCCTTTCACAATGGGAAAAAGGATCTACTGAAGAACTCAGATCATAAATGTTACATATTCCTATTTTGTAAATGAAGGAATACATACACACATTATGTGTGTGTGTGTGTGTGTGTGTATGTGTGTGTGTGTGTGTGTGTTTTAGGGTTAGTATTTTTTAGTAGAAGAGCCTAGAATAGAAAAAATGCAGGATCTCTTATTATTACATCCCCTCCTGTAAACATGAAAATATTCTTAGTAGGAAAATACCATAAAGTTTAGTTACAATGATGATACTTATTCATCATGAGCTTTAACACTTGAACAAACAACAGTATGCCTATCCTGATTTCATGCCAAAAGTACAGGCTAATATATCTTAATTCAGAAAAAAATTGTTAGTTGACATGTTATGAATATATGCCCGTGGAGGTATTTCTTTACCAAATTCATTCATGTGTTTGAGTATGCCTTATCTACATTTATTTATAGTTGTCCAACTTATCATTTTGATGGAGACAGAATAATGGTAATAGCTCATTTCACTCTCGTCGACCCATCAACTAAATCTTCCGCCACATAGATTCCCATTGATTACTTCTGGGAGTCCCATGAATAACATATGTTCTCAAACAACTCCAATTTTGTAAGACTTCACTGCTTCCTTTTCATATTTCTTCCCCTTGAAGTCTTTCCTGCAAAGAACTAAGTAGGGCCCTGGATGCTAACATTCTCATGGTGCTGTGGCTCTGCCATTTTCACCTGTTCTTCCTGAAAATAGGTGATTCTCTTTTTGTGCACGTTCCTTCTCCCATAGAAGTTTTGGCTGGAGACTTACAGCACGCTGTTCTTTCCACTTCCTCCTTTTCTCTTCCATCCTACCTGAGCTCTTCTGGCTCTGGAGACTTCTTCCTCTGTTGTTGTAAACAATCCTCATGTAAAACAACTCATCTAGATCAATCCCTTAGGATCTGCCCAAAAGAACTTGTTTGAACCTTAAGTCACAAGGAAGGTAGACTATGTATAATCATTCCTTCAACAAGCATTTATTGAGACTTTTCAAAATGTCCAATGCATCACTTAAAAAAGCTGTATAGGATGAATAAAGTTGACTGGATGCTAAGACAGATAAGCACACTAAAGTAAGAGAAACATCACGCTTAGAAACTATATTAGAAATAAATATAGTTTATTTCTAAACTAGATGAATAGCAGTAGCAGTACATGCCAGATTATATCCAGTTGCTACTTTTATGGATTGCCTCTAGATGACTTTCATCACAAACAGCAACAATTCCACTTTTATGTCATAGTTTTATGAATATATCTAGCTGTCTAATTGAGAAGTATATTCAACGAATCCAGTTAATAGCTAATACCTCTCTAAGATCACTCAATTGCCAAAGAAGGTGGCAGATACTAAGTTTTTATTTGCAGGCTGAAATAAACTACTACATTTTGACCCCACAAAGCAAGAAGTAGGGATTAATAAAGATTGTAATCTCTTTCTTATACAATGAATAAAAATATTTTAGACTTCTTGCCATATAAAAGAAACTATTGTAAGTATTTTAATGAATTACAAAAATAAAAATGAAGTCACTAACATAAAGATACTTACCATCTATTTGGGCAGGAAAACATATATATATATATATATATATATATATATATATATATATATATATATATAATATATATATATATATACACACACACACACATATGTATATAGACATATACTATATCTCAAGTTTAAAGAATCGATAAAGCTATGGAAATTTAGAGTTTTTAAAAAAATACATACATCCTCCTAATACGAGAGCATAAACCTTCATTAGTAACTCTTCAGAGATAAAGTCTGTGATCTTAATCTTTTGCCAAATTTCTATGTAGCTTATCGAAACTGACTAGTTGAGACCTTGTCCTGGACATAGGAATTTCATTCTTTTTGAAATAAGAACATAGTTTCTTTGCAATACATTCCTGTTTGCCTGTTTGTTTGTTTAATAGGTGATGAATGTACTTGGCATATTATTCAAAAGATAAAATATATAAATGGTGAAAGATAAATCTGAATCTTTTTTCTCTTCTTTGGTTACCAGGCCCCCCTCCTCTGAGTCAGTACTTTTACCAGTTTCTTGTGTATCTTTCTAGAGAAATATTAAGCTTTTACAAACTATACACACATACTCTGCTTTTTGATAAAAATAGCATTCTATGCACACTTTTGTACCAGTTTAATTCACTAAATATTATAACAATGTTATGATATTTATGATATTTCCATATCAGCCCTTATAAAAGTGAATATGTCATAATGCATTTAATCAGTTCCCTATTGGGCATTTGTTTCCCAGATTTTACTAGTATAAGCAATGCTTTACATAAAGGGACATGCATTTTAAATTTTGATAGATACAGTCAATTTCCCTTCAGCAATAAATTTCTTTAATGGAAATCACTTTTGTGAATATCATACCCATGGAAGATGTTTCTACCTTGATATAATGAAGCTTCTTGTTCTTCAGAGATGTAAATATGATTGTCTCAATGAGAAGTAGCACTTAGAATGTAGTACATTCCTTGGAAATTACAAAAAGAATACAAGGAGGATGGAAAGTTACTTGCTCTTATCTACTCCATAAAAATGAATTAATTCAGTGTGCAGATGTTTCCATGGATTAAATTCTTCTTGCTTTTACTCTGATTTCCAGAGTCATTGTCATTCTTGGGATAGGCTGAAGATTTTAAAATACTTTTAAGTCTATAGCCATGCTACCCTGAACAAACCCGATCCCATCTAATCTCCGAAGCTAATCAGGGTTGGTCCTGGTTAGTACTTGGATGGAAGACCACCTAAGAAGACCAGGTGCTGTAGGCATAAAAAGTGAAAAATAAAAAATAAGGGATTGTAAGCTGACAAGATCTTTGCAATCTTCTAGGTCAACCAAAGGTTGCTTTGCCTAAAAAAGTAATAATAATAATTAATTAATTTAATTTAGTACTTTTAAATAATTTTTATAAAGTGTCAATAGTAAAGTTCATGGCTTTTAATAAATACCAAATACCAGGGATACATAGATCTTCAAGTAAGCTGAACATTCATTTTCTCAAATGAGAGCCAAGTAATTTAAAGCCTTACATTTTAAAGCTTTAAAGCTATATCTATAACCAGAGAGATAAAGCCAAAATAACTCAAGAACTATGTCAAATGTAACATTCATCTTTAAAATTAGCCATAGTCCATAGAGCATAACAGTTGGGGGACACATTTGGGGGACAAATTTGAGGGCTTTTATTTTTAACTAGCACCCTTAAGCAGGGTAAACTTGTACATTTTCAGCCTATAGGATCTATAAATATTGCCTAACAATTTTTCTGAACATTTCCTCAAAGTATTTTATATTTTTAAGTCAACAAACAATATTTAGCAAATATTTATTGAGTATCATAAGTCAGGCATGGCTCTAAATAGATATTGGGTACAACAATTAGTGTTACACGGCCCCTGACTTCTGTTAATCCATAGTCTCATACAGGGAGAGTAATATGTCAATTAAAAAAGCAGTAAAGTGTTACAGAAGTGCTAACAAGGACCAATGGATATACAAAGGAAAAGATCAATTATATCTGAGGCAGAAGAAAAGGCTTCATAAAGGAGACAACAGTTCAATTAAATTTGAAAAGATTAGTTGATATTTAATATGTACATTGGAGATGGGGATGATGTGAGAAAGCAGAGGCCTGGAGGATGAAAAAAATTGACAATTCCATGAAAAAAATTCAGAATGACCAGATAGGTATAGATATAGGTATTACATGTACAAAAACACATATATGTGTGTATATACATACATACACATGTATTTATACATCTTATGTATATGATCTATATAATACAACATATATACAAATGTGCACGTGTGTATATATATAAAACCATGGGTTGAAAAGGGTAAGAGATAAAACCATGGAGGGTGATGGAAGGAGTAATGCAGCTTGAGATGAGTTTGGAAGGGAAATCAAAGACTGGATCCTGCCCGAGCTTTGTATGACATGTTAAGATATTTTGGCTTTGTATCTTCTAAGCCAAAGTTTCCCAAACAGTGCACCACATTTGGCTGGCATGCTAAATCTGTTAGATACACATTCATAAATAACCCAGCTCTGGGGTGGCTGAGGGTACAATAAAAGTTCTCAGGGTGGTCACTCCAGACAAGTAATCTCATCCATTTACCCCCAAATACATATTATTTTCTATGTATGTCATGATAAGAGAAAAAGTAGAGACATACTCCTCCAAGTAGTAAGAAGTTTAAATTCAATTTAATCTGGGGAATTATAAGGAGTTTAGAAGGATCACTAAGAACTGCATAAGAAATAAAGAAGGTTTTAAAAGCCAAGTACAGAGTTGAGAATTGATAACGAGAAGGTACAATTAATATCTCCAGGGAGGTAAAAGGATGGCATCACATTTTGGCTTCATCGACTAAGAGCATAATGATGCCTTTCACTGAGTTTAAGAATAAAAGATAAGAAAGAGCTTTTGCGAGAAGGATGAATTGTTAGAGTACTTGCATGTCAAATGTCAGTGGAACATGTAAGACACATATGGGTTGCCAGTAGAAATATCAAATATTACCATCGGGTATATGTGTACTTAAAAAATCAACTAATAGAAACTATAGATACTACAGTTATCTTGTTCGCATTAGAAACTACCCTGATTGTGAATAAAAAATACATGAAAAAGTGGATTAAGCAAGATAGAGATCCTTTTTCCATGTAGCATGACCAGTCCAGAGCTGGGTATCCCAGGACTTGATGCATCAGCTCTAGGTTCTGACCGATGAGCCCAGGGACCTGGAGTTTTTCCACTGTACTATGCTTTCGGGTGGTTTCTAGCCTTAAAGTTACCACAAGACAGAAAATGGTTTCTGTAGTTCTATTCGAAACATCCACTTTCCATGAAGGAAAAAGGAGTGAGAGGAGAGGACAAAGGGCACGTGTCGTCTGAAATTATTCTTTTAAAATTTCAGAGATCTTATCTAATAACTTCTACCTATACCTGGGTGATCAAATCTGTGAAGCTGTCTTTACCTGCGAGGGAGGCTGAGAATGTGATTTCTTAGCTGGGCACGTGGCTATCCCAACTAAATCAAAGTTCTATCAAAAACAGAAAAAGTGAAGTTAAATAGTGGCTGAATTACCAGTAGTCCCTAGCACTCAACTTACACAGATTGAAAGCAGGGGAGAACATCATTTGAATTCTTACTTAAAAAAGATACTACTCCACAATTACATAATTTTTTATTTGTACTTTTCAAAGCAGTTTCCCATACATTATCTCATTTCCTGCTCATATCAACCCAGTGAAATCGGTGGGAAGTAATGCTTTCTCATTTTTTTAAATTACATTTATTGGGGTGACGTTGGTTAATAAAATTATATAGGTTTCAAGTGTAGAATTCAATAATACATCGTCTGTATGTTTCATTGTGTATTCACCACCCAAAATCAAATCTTCCATCACCATATATTTAATCCTCTTTCCTTTTAGTAACCACTAAACTGTTGTCTGTGTCTGTGAGTTTTTGTTTGTTTGTCTTGTTCATTTGTTGCTTTCAGTTTAACATCCCACATATGAGTGAAATCATATGGTTCTGAACTTTTTCTGTCTGAGTTATTTTGCTTAGCTTGATAATCTAAAAATCCATTCATATTGTCTCAGTTATTTTAAAGTAGCAACAGAAAAAGAAGATTGTAAGCAGTGAAAATAAAACAAAAAGACGAATTTTATAAGATTAGCGCTTTTGCCTAGTAGTAACGGACAAGACTAATTGATTTTTAACTGAATTGTCATTTTTAATATTAAGTAAGCCCAGTTTTTCCATCCTTCTGAAGGTACAGGAAATTACAGCAGTTTATTTCCAAGGTGACATCAACTTTAAAACAAGTCTACATTAGTCTAAATAATTCAAGAGCCAATATGAGGATGGCATCACAAAGTCCTTTGAAATGGATGCTCGTCACATATGTTACGGTTAAGATGATGTCAGGAAAATTGATGATCAGTTTGTTTCTTCTCACTCCTTTGTTCCCAGATGCTACTTACTGTGATAAGGAGGGGCTTTTAGTAAAGCAGAGATTCTGTTTATTTCCTTGTTTACTAACATGTTGCTATGAAATACACTTGAATGTGTATACTGTAGATGTCCATTTGTAGAAAGCGGGAAAAAGCAGCCTCTTGCCCTAAGGGATGTTGAGAACCTGTCACTGGCCATGAGAACTGTCATTCACACTTCACCCTTACCCCAGAGACACTGAAACTTGCCACCAGAATGAAGTTGGACCTTGCAGGGGTGACAGAGGCTAAAGAAGATGAGAATCTGAAAGAAGAAAAGAACAAGAGACTAGAAAAAAGAAGATACAGCCACAGGAGACAGCCTTTGTATGTACAGAAAGACAACTCAATGTAAAAAGAAAGTTTCACCCACCTGTGGGCCTTCATTTGCATCTGAATCAGCTAGCTCTGAATTTGTTTTCTTTCCTTTATGGACTGTACCCAAATTCATTTCTAGATGTTGTAAGCATGAGTAAATCCACTGATCAAAATAAAATAAATTGTTGGAAATACTTTCCAAATATTAGTTATGTCATAAAATTTATAGCACCCTGTTGTTTATTTATTAATGTCTCCTTATTATATAGCTTAGTATGCCATAAGGAAGTAGAAGCACCGATGTCATTGATATATAGATATTGAATTTTTACATGTACAAATTTCAGTTGAAGGAGGGAAAGAAAAGAAAGGCGGAATATGTTATCTTCCTCATAGACTCAGGACCTGGGTTCTTTTTGGTTTGCCACATGTTAGCAGTATGAATCTCCACATCTGAGGTTTTAGTCAAATTATTGTGCTACCTCTGAAATTAGAGGTTCTCGTCAACTGACCATTAAATTAAAATCTCAGTATAGCTGGGATCTTTAAACAAATCAAGACTTGAACACATGATGACATAAAGAATGTCACAAGATGAGAAACAAAACTAGAATATTCTGTGCTATCTTGGTGAGATTAGAACTCAGATATCTTCTCCATAATTTTTGAGAAGTTTGCCAGCATCGATGGAAGAAAGTTAGAGAATGTTAAAAGAGAAATGGAATACAGAAGTGTTGCATGGTGGGCTTTAAATTCTGGAGAAGAAAAACAAAAGTGACTCCATAAAAATGCAATCTTTTCCTCAGTGATCCCTTCTTTCCTTTTATTCATTTGCGATGTTCCTTTGCTGGTAATCATGGCTTATAAGTCAATTTTCTTGGTTTGTTCCCTGGCATTCTCTACTGCCAAATGATAATAAAATGAAAAAATTTGTTGAAAATTTAATTTCCTTCCAAAAAAAACATTTAATCTTCCTTGTCTAAGTAATTGCCTATTAAGTAAAAATCATTTATTATGATCACGATTATTACATAAACAGATCAACTTTTGACATTTCTGCTTTAAAAACACCATACCCACCAATCATCTTTTCCTTTCAACAGTTCTCCTTTGTGACTAATATGTTTCCTTTTCAATTATCATCCTATTTACCTTTCAAATTAATACTTAGTAAAAAATTTAAGTGCTATGACAATCTTATGAAAACAATCCTACACAAAACCCTTAAGAATTTTATTTTTCATTAACCTCTGTTGTGAGAGTCATTTTTAATACTTGTGAAAGACAAATTTACCCATCAGGAATTACAGCAGTATAGGAAATGAAGCCATTCCCCATGCTTATGTGTATCCTCTCAGGAACAACACACCATGCCACAGACTTTCCTGAGCTGCCCACATCTCAGTGATCAGATGAGTGCTCAACACCCTGTGGCTTTCTTCATTTCTGTAATAATGACGATTGCATTTTTCAAGTGGTGAGTGTACTAGGCAGCTCAGGTAATTTTTCAGATTTATTTTTTACTGCTTTTGGCAGGATTTGTGTCATCTTTTTGTGGTTTTTCTGTTCCTCCTGACTTCTATTTTCTTCTCCTACTTCCAACAGCTAAGAAATATAGAATGTCTTTTACTTTCATTCTCAAACTCTCAGTCCTTCACAAATAGTGAAGAGAAAAACGTCTGAAGTTAATGAAAGGCAATTTTTTCTTCACCCACTGGAAAAATTGAAAATATGACCTTCCCAAGAGATATAGAGAGAGACAACTTAAAGTCTAATAAAATCTATGTCAAATTAAGTGATCCCCTATCTCATAATTGTTCCTCAAGTGGTTGAAGTCAGTCAGGGTTGCTTAGGAGCCAGCCAATCTTGTGCAATTTACAAATACTCTCTCCTTTTCCCCTGTGAATTACCCCTTAGTTTTGGCTCTATTACTTCTCTCTGCCATTTTTCAGCTTTCACCCATTTGCTGTTCAAATTACACATCAGACACCAGTAACCTTGAACACCAATTTCAAGCACAGTGAGTTGAAATGAAGAAGCTCATAGAAATGTCTTCTTTACCTGAAAAGAGCATCTTCATTTCTATGCTTAGAAAAAGATCTGTCTCCTATTCTGGGTTTAAATATGACTAGTAATTTAACCTGCAGTTAGTCTCATTGTTAAATTGTAAAATAGAAATGAGTAATCCTTTTCAGAGTAGTTATGAAAATAGAAAGTTCCTATTTTATGATCAATAAAAGAATTTATAATAATACTAATAACATGAAGGAAATGATTGTCTAGCACCCTCAGCAATGCAAAGGGGTTTCACATCCAGGTTTCATATATGTATATTTTCTAATTTGACCTTGCAACAAACTCAGTAATTAGATAGCTAGTAGGTATTACAGATGAAGAAACTTAGAGACTTCAAGTGACTTGATCAAGGTCACACACTTAGAGGGTATCAAAACTCTGACTAAAAACATGGTCATCTGATTCCACTCCTCAATGGTTTGTCTAGGCATGTAACATAAAAATAAAATAAAATAAAGTGTAAGTCTGTTCATTTCTATTCATTAAATGCTATTCTCCTGATTATTGAAAAATAGACTCTAAAAGCAAGAAAAGTCTTATAGTCCAGTCTCTCACTCCATCCATAAATTTTTTCCATAACACATCAGATTTCCTGGATTTCTCATATTATCACTGTCAAGGATCATTCCACCTTGCATATGGCAGCCTGTTCCACTGTTAGTGTAAGTTGTCTTATCTTCAATGGAACCAATATTTTCTTCCCTTCTACTTCAAAGCACCTATGCTATCTGCCCTCTCTGTGTAGGACACTGTCTAGCATTTGGTTACGTTCCTCAGATCCTTTGACCCTAGCCCACTGGATGATGGCTCTGCACATATTTAAAAATAGGCATCCCTTCTGTTTTCTTTTCTCTCAGATAAATTTCCCCAAATCCTCATATGAGATACTTTTACCTGCTTTCTCTCTGGCATTGGCAACTCATGTTTTGGCATTCCTTAATTGTCAAGAGGGAATCCAGTTGAAATCCCAGATCTCTTCTCTCTAAGGCATTGGAGGAGTCACTTAGACCATTTTCACCTGCCCTCCACTGAGAATGAGAAAACTGAAGCCCAAAGTGCTACGTGACAGAATTCATGGCACAGGACTCCTGGATGGTTTCTGGTAAATACTCTATTATTATCATGATACTAATGATTCTCCCTTCTTAGACCTACACACATGAAGTGCTTAAATTCACTAGAATGTTAAAACAATCACTAAAAGAATGTTTTCAGTTGATTCTGCAGTAAACTGGTCATTTGATATACCTATTTCTTGGGGCTAAACCCTGAAAAGTGTCAAGATTACTGCAGAAGCAGTGCTTGCACTCCATGTAAAATCACTTCCAAGATCACTATAGTTCTAAATACCCCTTGGGTCTACATTACAGGTCAAATGATACTACACATTCCACTTCTGAAAAAAGTAATTTTGTTGAATCTCTGTTGCTGACCTATTGAATAACTGAATGACTTAAGGAAATGTCTTGACTGTCTCCCAGTTACTAAAAATAAGCTATCTGGGGTACTATAAAGAAGAGCATATATTTAAAGAGTATATATTTAAAGCGTATTTTTATGATCTTAGTACAAACTAGTATTAAATGCGCGAATGTTTATTAACTGGCATAATTGGGGAACTGACTTTTTTGATTACTCCTCAAGCTTTCTGGCTAATTGAGCATTCATTTCCTTATATAATAAAATTGCTGGAGCAATGCGAAGATTTGCCACTGAAGTTTCTTCTATGTCTGTATAATTGCATGGTTTCATTTTTAAATAATGTGCTTATAGAAATATGGCAATTCTACAAACTAAAATCTGACAGCAAGATAACCAATGACAATATTAACACATTTTAAAAGGAGTTTCACTAAGTAAGCACACAGGAAAAATAAATCCTCTAAATTTTACATAAGTAAAAGTTTAAGTAATTACCAATATTAATACCAAAATAAAGCAATCAGAACAATAAGAAGTCTGAGTGTTTCTGAGCAATAACAGAGGCTTGAAAAGCATTTGCGATGGTCACAAGTAAAATGATATAGTCAATCCATCCGTTTGTCCATCCATTCATCCATCCCTGCTTTATCATATTAGAAGCTATGATTAATATGCTTACATAATTAACTTACTTCTTCAAAATCTTTATCCCAATAGATTAAGATTACTGACATTTCTAAAAACATATTAATTCTTATTATTATAACAATTCATACTCAACTTAGAAACTGGAAAATATAAGGAAGCATATCTACAAAAATTAAAATTACTTAAACTCCATTACTGAAATATAAAGAGTAAGAATTGTGCTATATATCCATTCAGCCTTTATATATGCCTATATGTAAATATTTTAATATGTAATTTTAAATATTTGGGTCATATAGCATATAATAGGTATGACTTCTTTTTTTTTTACTTATTAAAATACCATAAAGGCTTCCTATATTTTTAAATATTCTTCAAAAATGATTTTGCTAAAGATGCTTTTGGTACATTATTCTGGATATATCAAAATATGTTTAACTAATTCTCTTGTGATGCATTGTTGTTTCCATTTTTTGTAACTAAATTTCTTTCTGATAAACAGTATTGTGTGTGTGTGTGTGCATTGGGAGATCAAAGGATATAGCTATTTTGAAATTCTTTGATGCATATTACTAAAATATCTTACAAAATTTACCCATTTATACTCCCAACAGACAAATATGGAATACTTGTATTTTTTTTTAAATGCTCATTGTTTTAGCTTGTATCTACTATTACTATGAAGACCACTGTGATAGGCAAATTATTATCTTTCAGGTTTTCATCATTTTTTTGAAAAGTATTTTTTATTAGTTTCAGGTATACAGTATAATGGTTAGACACATATAATCGATGAAGTGATCCCTCCAATTACTCTAGCACCCATCTGGCCCTACACATCGCCATTACAATAATATTGACTGTATTCCCTATGCTGTACTCTAGGTCCCTGTGACTATTTTTGTAACTACTAATTCGTATTTTTTCATTCCTTCACCTTTTTTACCAGCCCTCCCAACACCCCCCCTCTCTGGCAATCACCAGTTTGTTCTCTGTGTCTGTTTTTGTTTAGTTTGTTCCTTTTGTTCCTTAGATTCCACAAATAAGTGAAATTATATGGTATCTATCTTTCTCTGTCTGACTTATTTCACTCAAAATAATACTCTCTAGGTCCAGGATGTTGTAGCAAATGGTAATATTTCATTTCTTTTTGGCTGAGTAATATTCCATTGTATATATGAACCATAACTTCTTTATACAATCATCTATTGATAGGTACTTCCATATCTTGGTTATTGTAAATTGTAGTACCATGAATATAGGGGTATATAGATCTTTATGAATTAGTGTTTAGATTTTCCTGTGGATAAATACATAGAAGTGCAATTGCTGGGTCAAAAAGAGTTCTATTTCTAATTTTTTTAGGACCTTCCAAATTGTTTTCCATAATGTCTATACCATTTGCAATCCCACCAACAGTGTACAAGGGTTCCCTTTTCTCCACATCCTTACCAACACTTATTTTTTTATTTAAAAATATTTAAATCTCTTTTCTTGTTATTCATCACGCATGTACTCAGTGGTCACACTTGTTATTTTTACTAGAGTCAATGTGCTTATTGTCGTGTCTTTGTTTCTTCTTAGTTTTTGCTTCTAATCTGTGTAGGTGCTTGGTAAATAGAGATTCAGATTTAACACAATGTGTATAAAATCAGAATAAACATATTGCAAATGAAAGTCTGAGAGAGTTTCCTTGTGTGATGTTGAGCATGAGTACCAAGACTTCTGTGAAATGCATTGTACTTTCCAGAGGCTGTCTTCACATGCCTCCTGATGCGGTATGTCCACGTCAGAACACGTCTCACGCGGGCTGCAGTTGCCAAATGCAGTTCTAAGAACATAGAAGTTACCAATAAATAGTTGTTCATTGAACGAAATGGTCTATAAGTGTCCACATGATTTCATTTCTATCAGTAACATTTCTAATCATGTGTCTGTAGTAACTTTGATTTTCTATCTTTTATACCAACAGAATGAAAACTTTTCTAGTCCTGTCACTTCCTCTGTGAGAACCCATTCCTGTGTCTGATTGGACAGGTACTGGCAGATGGGCCTGTCTTTATTCATGGAAAATGTTCAACATATCTCTGCTTATTTGTCTTTAAAAGAGTTTATGAAGTGTACATCTGGGTATTCTCAGCATTTTCCTTCTTTTCCAAGTGGCATTTAATACTAAGCAAAAACTGATCAGAGGTTTAGAATTATCCTTGGCCCATTGTGTTTCCATGGTTACAGATCTGCGTTGTTCATCTTCCAAATTCAGCTTCAACAAGTTACGCAGCCTTTGTGACCCATGCTTATTAAATCTTGATTACTGTGTTCCATCCATGTTGGCCTCTTACTTACACACTACAGTTGCTTCTAAAGGAGGCATTGTGATTGAAGCATCTGAACACAAACACTACTTTTTCAATATTTCTTACCTCTCATGATGAAGTCTACATTAAAATGACTGACCCCTTTTCAAGTTACTCTTGAGGAAAGTAACATTTTTTTTAACCTTCTTTAACAATGTTATTCTTTCAAAATTCTCTCCAATGCATGATTAATTATCCACTTTGCTACCTTCCTATCTGGCAAAACTATTGTTTGCCTGTGTTTGTCAGGATAATGAAGAGATTAATGTAATGTAGAAAACAATGAGGTTGTGCTTCCAATTAACAGAATATTACAACACTAGTTAATAGAATATATTTTGAAAATAAAATGGTAATTCAACTTATTTGGAGTGTCTGCTGCCCTGTATGAGTAAATTTTGGAAATCTTAGATAAGAATACAAGTAAAATAGAGAAATTTTAAGTAAATTCTCAAAGGAAGGTAACTGAAAAGCAGCCTATATCAGAATTAGGCACAGCTGCATGTAAAGATAGTAACAAAAATAATAAAGAAAATAACGTCTTGAGTAAAATAGAAGTGTATTTCTTTCATAAAGGACTCTAAAAGTAGGCAGTCTTCAGTTGAGATAGCAGCTCCATGGTTATCAGGGACCCAGGCTACTTGTACCTTGCTGCTTCAGAATCTTTAGCAGGCTGATTCATAACCCAGTATGGCTGCTAGAGCTCCAGCTCTCATATTCACATTTCAGGCAACAAGGAAGGGAAAGGGGAAAATGCCTTAAAGCTCCACACATCATATGTATTTATATCTCTTTGGCCAGAACTTAGTTATATGGTCACATAAAGTTGCAAAGAAGTCTAGGGAATGTAGTCTCTTAAACAGGATTCGAGGTGACCAGCTAAAATCAAGATTCTATTTCTAAAGAAGAAAAATGAATGTTGAGAGTAACTAGCAGCCGCAATCACAAATTCCAAGAAACATATAAGATAAAGTACATAAGGAATGCAGTGAGCAATAGGCACTACAAACAAAATCATATTAACAAAAGTGCTGTAGCACAAAAAAAAAACTATTTTAAATACTCCTTTGTTTGAAATTTGTTAAAATTTAATTAAATTTTAATTTCTTGTTCTCATCTCTCATAGTATCATTTATACCTTCTGTAGGCAATTTATTGAGCATTTACTATGCGCTAGTCAATGAATTAAATTGTTTAAGAGTTGTTTTAAATCCTCAAGCCAACTTTTTGAGGTGGTTATAATTGTACCCCCATTTTATAGACAATAAATTTAAAGAGTTAAGTAATTGGGCCAAAGTCACAGAACTATTAAGTGATGAAGCCAGGACTCCAACTCAGTCATTCTGACGAGGGAGTTCTGTTCTCACTATACTCTAGCACTCTTCACTTACTGAATTATCATTTGTCCCTTGTGCTATTTCTGTATACAATTCTTGTTTCCCTTACCTTCTGTTTTTTTTTTTTTTAACTCATTTTCTACTAATTTTTCTACTCATTTTCTAACTAGCACTCAGTAAATAACTTAACCTTTCTTTTAAAAAGCAATTTAGAGTTAGTTAACATGTCCACACTGCCTAATATAGTCCCTTGCATAAAGTAAGTGATCACGAAATTATTAGGGGCAAAATGAAAGAAGGCCAAAAGAAGATAATTGGTGATACATTGGTGAATAGTTTCAGAGTTTTCAGGCAAATGGTTGAGGAAATAAAATATAAAATGTAAGCAGAAATAAAAGGCAGAAATATTGGAGAAAGTCTACTTGCTTGAGTTTTGCATTAAATGATTAGAGATTGAATAAAACCACGAGAATTTTGTGCAATTTGAATTTTGATTGTTTTGCTTTAATTTGTATTGATTTTATCATCTAGAAATATTGAGACTGTCTGAGGGTATGAAAAACCTCTGAAGATAGATAACAGAGAAGTCAAAATGTGAGCATAACCCCAAAGGAAATGGGACCAGATGAAATGAAGTAGTAAACGAAATGCACAGTCTCAGCAAAGAGATGAAAATCTGTTTCACTGAGCTGTATGGAAAGGTAGAGACATATGAACAAAGGACTCTCCTTTACAAAGATTTGGTTAGGTACTATTGTTAGTTGAAGAATTGAGGTTAGGAGAAGAAATATAAATAAAAAGGAATAAAAGAGGAAAAATCTTGATGTCTAGCCATGAACTAGATATGGAAGGTTAGGCACAGAAAAAACATCACAGAACATTGCTACAGATGGGTGAGCCAGGATGGTAGCAGCAGTAATACTCAAGGAGCTAATGGAGACGTCGCAAGTGGGAAGGGATCCAGAAGAATGAATGAGGATAAAGGGCACTGAAAACAGGGTCGGGGGATCTGGAGGGAAGGGCTGAGGTGACTGGGAATGGTGAGACATGAGTAGACTTTTCCTCTGATAAACATTCTCTGGTCAGGCCATTGCATTCCCAAGGTAATTTGAAAAAATATGCTATTTTAGCACATGACAACATAAGAGAAAAAGGAGAACATCCTGTACAGATCTAATCTGTGAGGATATTCAAAGCAACAGCATATTGTTTATTATCATATTTCATAATCACAGAGTCGTTATATCCAATCGACATTTTTCTCAAGTACTCCTTTTTTCTCATTACCACTACAGTTTACTTCTATGATACTGTTTACAAACTTATCCGTTGGGTTAAATAAAATCTTGAACTATTGCTCCATGAAATAATGAACGAATCATTATGTACCTCAGACACAAGACCAAACTCCCACCAGCCAGCAATTTTTAGCTGTGTTAATGCAGATGCTGGATTTCTCCTTGAGGAGAGTCCTATGGTTTCAATACCATTATAGCATTCATGTTGAATTATTTTCCCAACATGGGATGAATTTCCAATTATCTATACACATTCCTTCATCTGGTTCCCTTTGTGATAATGAGCAGATATTTTTGAGAAGTTAGGAAAAGCCTCAGGCTGAGAACTGTTTATGACAGTGAAGACTGTCCCACTCCTGCAAGACAGGAGACTCCTTAACTGGACAACTTTGGCTTGAGGATTCCTCATTGGCCTGACTGAAAATTTCTTTGAATTATACTGCAGTCTAAGACTCTTGCTACCCCATCTTCCTTTCTGGACCCTCTCCTTCACTAGAGATTGACCTGTATCATTGTCTGAAGAATCTTCTCACCTTCTTCAGCTACCTCCATTTTTCTTTCACAGGAAATTATAAAATAAATCTCTTGTACATCTATCCCTGCCTTGTTGTCAGCTTCTCAGGAGATCTGTACTAATATAGGAGATGAGTGATAATTAATAGAAAGTTCTTTTCTTAGTCTCCCTTTGGTTGATTTAAGATTTAAAATTGTGGTTAATCTCACATTTAGTCCTTGCTGACTATGTCTTTACCTAAGAAATAAGTTTACGAAATAATTCACTGTCATTCCCTTACTCCTCAAAGGAAAAAAAAATGATTTGAGTAACCATAGTATTACCAGCACTGGGTATGGTCAGTCAGTTAATGATGAATTCTTTCAGCTTTCATATGTCTGAAAAACTATTTAGTTCACCTGAATTTTTGAAAATATTTTTTGTGGTTATAGAACTTGAAGTTGACTTTATCTATTCAGGACCTTAAAATTTTGCTCATCTATCTTCCGGATTCTGTCATTTCCTACAAGAAGTCTTCTTTCATTCTTATAATTTTCCCTCTGTACTTAATGCATCTTTTTTTCCTCTGGCTAACTATTAGGTTTTCTCATTAGCACTGGTTTTAGGTAATTTGATTATTATATGCTTGGCATAATTTTCTTCGTGCTTCTTGTGTTTGGGATTCATTAAACTTCTTAGATCCGTGAGTTTATAATTTTTATAAAATTTGGAAGATTTTCCTACCATTATTTTGTAATGTATTTTATTTTTTTAAGAATGATTTGAGTGTACAACAAAATTGAACAGACAGTTCAGAGTTCTCATGTGCCTCCTGCCTGCATACACACACAGCCTGCCCCACAATCAATATCCTACTCCAGAGTAACACATTTATTACAATCAAAGAATCTACATTGACACATCATCACCACTATCCAACATCCATAAGTTACATTAAGATTGACTTGTGTACATTCTGTGGATTTTGACAAATATATGATAACATGTACGCACCATTACAGTAGCATACAGAATGGTTTCCTTGCCCTAAAAATTCTCCATGCTCCCCTAACTCTTGGTAATCACTAATCTTTTACTGTCTTCATAATTTTGCTTTTCCCCAAATATCATAGAATTGTAATTATAGAGAGCGTAGCCTTTTCAGAATGATGACTTTCATTTAGTAATATGGTTCCTCAATGTCTTTAAGAGCTTGTTAGCTCATTTATTTTTAACACTACATAATATTCCATTGTATGGATGTATTACACATTATCCATTTATCTACTGAGCCTACTAGTATTTTTTTAAGTATGTCTTTAAATGTTATTCTGCTCCTTCCCCTCTCCCCATCTCATCTCCTACAGGGACACCAACTACATGTATGTTACGCCACTCGAAGTTGTTCTATAGCAATTGCCTCTCTCTGTTTTGTTTCAGATAAATTCTACTGTTATTTCCTCAAGTTCATGAATCTTTTCATATGCAGGGTCCAATCTGTTATTTTTTTCCAGCTTTATTGAGATAGTATTGACATATAATATATGTAAGTTTAAGAAGTATAATGTGCTGACTTAATACACATATATATTGTGAATGATTAGCTTAATAAGGTTAGTTAACACTTCCAGCCCCTCCATAAATTACTTTCATGTATGTGTGTTGTGATAACATTTAAGGTCTACTCTTTTAATAACTTTCAAGTAAATAGTACAGTATTATTACCTGTGATCACCATACTGTACGCTAAATCCTCAGAACTTATTCATTGGATAGATAGAAGTTTGTCTTGTACCCTTGGATCAACATATCCTTGCGTATTGTCTTTTTGGTGATAGCCATACTAACAGGTGTGAGGTGATATCTCATTATAGTTTTGGTTTGCATTTCTCCGATGTGAGTATAATCTGCTATTAATCTACCCAACCAATTTTTTTCAGTTCCATTTATTTTTAATCTCTTTTCATCTTTTATCAGGTTCACCATGTCCCCATCTAGGTCCTGCTGGGACTTAACTTTGTTATCAGCCTTTGTCATCCAGGAGAGGACTGTATATGTAGCTTTGTAGAAAGAGGTCTCAATATCATCTTCCAGTGTGGGAAATGTATTAGCTCTTACAGGGAATGGTGGAATACCTCTGAAAGTTTTGAGGGTTCAATGGTGTTTGTATAGCCCAAATCCTCAGGAACAGATATTCAGATATCCTCCATCCATGTGTAAAGTATCTCAGATCTCCCCAGCCATGGCCCTGACTTTACCCTAACAGACCTGCCTTGGCTGAACATTTAAATGACTCTAGGTTTCTGCAACACTATCAGATCTTCATTTTCCTGCTTAGTTGTATTTGGTCTTTGCTCTTCCACTATAAGAGAGAAGGGCCATATTATAATCTACCAAAGGTGCCTCTTGCTCTCACACTTAGCCTTTACTTACTTGTCAATGGACCCCACTTGCCACTTTTTTCTCTTTGGGGTGTCAATACAACTTATTAGAACAAACCAACTTAACTATCTTTGTAGATACTGTTCCCTCTGTATCTTTCAAATGACTTAATCATCACAATGGTCAGGGCAGTTCATTCCACAGGTATATTTCACTAGGAGCAAAATCTAGCAACCAGGCAGTCTACCATATTATGCCAGGGAATCTTTGTGCCCCAAATAACACTTATATTGTGGTCTCCTTTGCTTAATGAGATATGAGTGAGAAAGTCTCCAAATCCTATATTATGACCTGTTTCTCAGACCATTCCTAGGATTACTTATGTTTGTTCAGACTTTCAAAAAGTAGATATCAAAATAGTATTAGACGTGCAAGAGATTTATTGGAGAAATGCCTATGAAACAAAAAGAGGATGAAGCTGGAAAGAGACAGTATTCAGACTGAGATGAGACAACATCTATAAAGGAGTAAAGGGAAGAAAGAAGATTAATTCTAAGTGCAGTTCTAAGAATGTTCTGGCCAGTACGAAGAGTGTCCTTGAGCCAAAGGCACACAGTTGAGGAGTCCCCCATCTTACAGGAATGGATCTGCATTATTCCTCATTTTACCCCCACTAAGCTCAGTTAGTCACTAGGTGAGAACAGCCCATGGGAAGCATGGCTCTTATTATAAATGTGTTTGTGGATCCAGAAGGGCAGAAACTGGGGCCATCAGTAAATTATGTCGCCAGCAGCAGGAAATCTTAGCGGCACATTTTCATAGCCACACCCAACACAGCTTCTTGCTGGCTAGTGTATATAAATGCTGCCCTCTAGAGTTCTGCAAGGCACAACCCTTAGATGTCTCTGACTCCTAAATATCTCTTCTCCAAAAATTCACCTGTCTTCAAATCCAACATTTCCACGCCTTCCTCATTTTCAACCCATTGGACCTTGTTTCCAACTTCACTGAAAAAATAAGCATGATAAAAAAAGAACTTCTATCATGTTATCCCTATCTACATATTAATATGTGTATACTTCTTTTCCCCCTGCTACTGTATCCTCATCTACAGCAAAGGCCAACTCCTCTGCTTGACGAGATCCCACCACCTCTTGCCTATTAAAGACAGAACTCCAAAAGTTAGTCTCTCTGTCTCTCTCCTGCATCATTTATTTCCCCTCCTCTTCTAGATTATTCCCATTATATAAAAACATATTATCTTTTAAAAATCTATAAATTTATGGATGTGAAAGTTTGAGGAATGGGAATGGGTCCTAGCAGGATCGTAGCATGTGGTTGGCATCTTTATCCTTGAGACATGATGTTTCCAAACCCCAGGGACATAGTCCCAGCAAAGCTTTTGTTGCCTCTGCAAAGAAGATTTAATCAGCCTGTAAATAAGTCTGAATTCTGAGATGGGAAAAAAACTGGGAGGCTTGAGAACTCTTGTCTTCTTTCTCTTCATTTCTTATCCCTTCCCTTTTCTTCATTTTCCCCCTGTTCTGTGTTTCCTAAGCAAATTTTTGGGGTGGTACAGAGGGATCCAAGTCATCCATGAGGGTTGGCAGAATTGTTTGCGCCCAGTGCTGGCTGATGAGCTACTGCCTTTGTAGTTGAGAAAGATACAGAATGTAGCTAAGTGAAGTGTTCTCACAGCTCTGCAGTAACCCATCTATCTCTCTTCTCCTTTATCACATACTATTAAATAAAGATTTATTCCAAAACCTCTCTCTAAGGTACTCAGTCTCTGAAAATATTATACTACCCCAAAATTAGAACAAGGAAACTTTCACAGTGGTACACAATTTACTAAAAACAAAACAAAAACCTCACTTTTATATGTTGAGAGACTCTCAGCTTGGACTAAACTGTTTCTTCTATTAGAGTCATATAAATCTATAACCAGAGCATCCTTGGAAGTAACCACAGGATAGCCTATATGTTCAAGGACTTGAGTCATCTTAAGGTTAGAAGGAACCAGATGTGATGTGTTTAAACCAATGATTCTCAAACTAATTGACCATCAAAATCACTTGTTAAAATTCAGATTGTTGGGTCCCACTTCTAGAATTTCTGATTCAGTAGGCCTAGATAAGGCCAAGAATTTGCATTTTTAACTATTTTCCAGGAGGTGCTGATGCTTTTAATCCATGGGAACTATGGCTTTAGACATTGCAAGAGAGGAATGTCTCTGAGGATAGTGTTTATCAATCTACCCTAACACCTGCGAACCTCATGGACTTATACTATGTCCTAGGGAGGAAGACAAAGTCAATAAAACATCTCTGAGGCTCTGGAGTATGTGTTTGGCTTTCGTACTTCTCTAATTGAATATTACAGGAGAGGAGAGTTTATTCTCCATGTTACTACAAATTACCAGAAGCTCTGAACCCTGAATGTTCAAAAGTTCTAGGGCATCAGGGATAATGCCTGGTAAGAAAGAGGAAAACAGAGGCCATGCCTAGTGGAATTACATGTGTCACCCGAAACACAGTTGTTTTGTTGTTGATGATGGTGGTGCTTGTTAACACCTTTTAGGTCAGATCTTGCCTAAAGCCTGTGGATAGCATCATTTTAGTGTTAAATTATTGTTCTTATATTTTCTATAAACTGCAGTTTGTTAGTTGACTAGGTACATGCTCCCAGAGTTTCAGTAATGTATACATTCAATAAGTTGCAGACTGAACAAATTAATGCTATGATTCTTATTTAAAGAACAAAATAAAAAGCAAAGAAAAAAAGTACTTGCTTCAGGCAACACAGGTTGATGGCATAATTAGAAATAGGAGAGAATGCTCTCTGATTCTGTGCTTGGACCACATTAGTTACTATTAGGTATTCTTTTAAATGCTGACCATTTGGGTGTCATTGCCACATAACAGTCAAAACTATTATTGAATGCTCATTGGGAAACATCTGAATCCAGTGTTTTATGACAAATTTTGGATTGTTTCAAAAAGGCTCAAAGGTACTGAAAAAAACTCCATGATGAGCTTGTGGGAGAAGGTGTTCTATTTTTCAGGAAAAAGAATTATAAAGGGTAAGGCAGGTAAACAAAGTATGCTGTTCATTTTGGGGTGAGGCTGAAATCATTTTTCCCCACAGTCTTCAAGGTTGGATGCAATCTTCCTGCACAGTACAAATATATACCAGGAAAAATGAGACTGAGTCACAGACTGAAAAGAAGCAAGGAGCTTCTTTGTAGGAAGTAAGAATAGGTTTAAGTTACCTCCAAAGCTAAATTATCTCTGGATTTATATAATACAGGGAGGTAAGAGAGGAACATAAAGTATAACTTTTCATAGGATCTTCAGAAACGACAGCTTTGTTCAGAGGCCCTAGATTTTATATAATGTGCAGGTTCTAATGCTATTAGATTATTATAGCACAGAGAGTTGGTGAAAGCTTTGAAAATATTGAAATACATAGCATTAAACATTTCATTTGTAGTCACAGAAAAATTTTGGCTTTCTTAGCATAATCGATATATCAAATTTGGGGGTGATAGCAGAAAAAACTTATGCATATTCACAAATTTGGGAACTAAGGAAGCTCCAGCAAGATTCATATTATGTGATTACACTGGAGGATAAAACTATATTTAAAGAGAGCCATTTTCATAGCGTGGATCACAAAAAATATTTCCTGGAGAAGTGGACATTCCTGTCATTTTCCAGCTGCTAATGGTTGTGAAATTAAGAGCTTACTTCTCTCTCCACAGATGATTTTCAAAGTAAGACATTTAGCAGTTGTGTTGTTATCACTACCCACACAGGTATCTTCCCCACGAAGTGGTCCTAAAGCAGTGGATCTAAAACTGAGCTGCACTTTAGCATTAGATGGGGTGATCTTTTAAAATCCAGATACCCAGGCTATCCCCCAGACATTGAATCAGAGTATTAGGAATGGAACCTAGGCCTCACTTATTATTGTAATTTGTATTATTTTTTATTTTTAAAGTTTGTTGAGGTACAATTGGTTTCCAAAAACTATGCATATTCAATGTGTATAATATGATGAATTTAGACATATATAAACTCCAGTGATACACAATCAAGATAACAGACATATGCGACACCTTCAGAGTCTCCCTATGTTCCTCTGTTTTGGGCTTGGTTTTGTCTTTGTGGTAAAATACTTGACATGAAATTTACCCTCAATAAATTTTGAATACAAAAATCATATTATTAACATGGGTACTATGTGTCGTAAAGCAGATCTCTAGAACTTATTCATCTAGCATTACTGAAACTGTAGACCCATTGAATAACAACTCCACACTTCCCATACCACCTAGCCCCTGGCAGTTACTATTGTACTCTCTGCTTCTCTGAGTTTGATTATTTTAGGTAACTCATATAAGTAGACTCATACAGTATTTAATCTCCTGCAACTAGCTTATTTCTTCTCTTAGCATAATGTCCTCAAAGTTCAACCATGTTGACACAAATAGCAGGATTTCCTCTTTTTTAAAGCTGAATAATATTCCATTGTGTGTATTGAGTATCCAAGATTTCAGTTACCTGCAATCAATTGCAGTCCAAAATATTAAATGAAAAATTCCAGAAATAATTCGTAAGTTTTAAATTGTATGCCATTCTGAGTAGCATGATAAAATCTCGCAATGTCCCACTCCATCTGCCGCAGACATGACTCATCCCTTTGTTTATTCATCTACCCTGCATACACTCTCTGTCCCTCAGTCACTTAGGAGCTGCCACTTGGTTATCAGATTGTCACTGTATCACAGTGCTTGTGTTCAAGAAATTTGTATTTTATTTAATAATAGCCCCAAAGCACAACAGTAGCGATGTTGGCAATTCAGATATGCCAAGGAGAAGCTGTAAAATGCTTCCTTTGCACAAAAAGATGAAAGTTCTCAACTTAATAAGACAAGAAAAACCTATGCCGAGTTTGCTAAAACCTATGGTAAGAACAAAGAAGAGAAATTCTTGCTAGTTTTGTTGAAGCACCTCAAACTGCAAGGATTACAGCCATGGCACATAAGTGCTTAGTTAAGGCATTAAATTTGTGTGTGGAAGACATGACATCATCATGGTTTGATGATCTTCCTGAGTTATTCTCAGAACATCAATAGTAGCCTAACGCTATGTCCCAATGCCTATGTCATTCACTTTGCTTCATCTCATTATGTATACATTATATCATCTCACATCATCACGAGAAGAGGGAATACCATACAATAACGTTTTGAGGGAGATCACGTTCACATAACTTTTATTACAGTGCATTGTTATAATCTTATTATTAGTTATTGCTGTTAATCATCACAGTGATTTATAAATTAAACTAATTTATAAGTTAAATTTTATCGTAGGTATGTATGTATAGGAAAAAACATAGTATATGTAGGGTTTGATACTCTCCACTTTGCAGGCATCCACCTGGGGTCTGGAACATATCCCCCATGGATAAGAAGGAACTTCTGCATACTAAATTTATTTATTATCTTAAAGTTCTGGAGATCAGAGTCTGGATCTAAATCAAGGTATTGGCAGAGTTGGTTTTCTTCTCCATGTTCTAGAAGGGAAACTGGTCCTTGCCTTCTGCTTTGAGAAGCTGCCTGAATTCCTTGGCTCATGACCCTGATCTCTGCTTTCATTGTTTCATTTTCTTCTGACTCTCACCCCCTGCCTCCTTCTTATAAGGACCTTTGTGATTACATTGGGCCCACTCAGATTTCCCAGAATAATCTTCCCATCCAAAATCCTTAATTACATCTACAAAGTTCGTTTTTCCACTTAAGGTAGCATAGTCACAGGTTTAGGGGATTAAGATGTTAATATTTGGGGGGCCACTATTTTGCCTACAACAGTGTAAATACACTACCAGGGGATGGGGTATGACCAGAGCATTGTTGAATTCACATTGTATTAACATGGGATCCACACTCACTCAAACACTGATCAATAATGCACATTCACAGAAGTGCATATAGCTCATGGGATTCATTCTCCACAGTGTCTCATGTGATGCATAAAAATTTGAAATCACTAATTGTCTCATTCAATTTCAATAGATCTGTTCAAAAGAAATACCCAACATACAAGATTTTCCCTAAAAAATAGTTGTCAATTTGGGCACACTTTTATTTTAGATCTTCACAAATTTCAGTTGTTGAATGACAGAGCAATATAGTCACATGTAATAACAGTGTACATGTCTCTACTATGTTAGGATGCTGGTTTTATGATTATCAAGGCCCTTCTTTATACTTGTAATATAGTAGGACACATGCCCTTTAGTCTGCTCTTCCTATTCTCATCAATCATTCAACAAATATTCTCTAAGTACCTACTAGGTGTTGTAATGTTCTATTTGCTGAATCAAGGGACCCCAGAAATAGCTTTGCAGGGTTTACACGCACACATGATAAAAGAGCCCAGCTTTGAACTTCTAACACCAAGGAATATCAACCTCCAGTATAAAGACTCACCTTGTAGGTCTCATATTCAATCTTTCCCAAAGAGAGTACCTGAGTTACTTTATTGGTCACTATCACATAGATAGTGACATTGTGGAGTAGAGTGGTTCCAGGCCACTTCTCAGGCTGTAGGCCAACCTAGGAGTGACTACTTTGGACAGATACTCATTCCTTGTCAAACTACTATGTGTGGTATCCAGTCAAGGGATGTCACATGAACTGTACTTCAAAGACCCACAGATGGAGGTTTGGGACATTCTGGGGGTTCTCAGAAAGAGGCAATAGAACTGGAAGGCAACATATTAGTGTATCCAGGACCAAAGGCAGATGTTAATGCTATTATTGCGTATTTCCCTAACTTACCATCATTTCTTATCTTTCTCTCTTCTTATGTCTGGATATCTGTCAACCAACTCACCTTTTAATTGCAAACTATTATTTTATCATCTCATTTTTAACTTCCCAATTCTTACATTTTATTGAGGCTGTAAAGCAAATGCTTTTTAATATTCTGTTTTCTAGGATAATTTTTTACTATGTTTTACCTTTGCATCATGAGCTCAGTGGTTTCTTGTTTTATATTCACGAATTCTAAACTTAATATTAGATCATTTCTGGGTTTTTTTCTACCTTGAATAATTAAAGTCCATACAGACTTGGTGCTTATCACCCAAAAAATCAATGACTTTCACTTTGTCTCCCTTACCAAGTAATAATTAATAGAATTCTCCTCTCATTTTCGAGGCATTAATTAAATATTTAGTGTCTATTGGTATATTTTTTTCTGAACTCATTTCTTGAATTCATTTTCTAGGCTGCCTAGATAGTTATGATTAATTTCTAGATATTTAGAAGTTATGTGTAGTTTGCTCCTTGTCCAAAACAGCACCCAAAGTCTACAATTTCACAAGTTCCGTGCTTATAGGGATTTATTTATTTATTTATTTATTTATTTATTTATTTTTTATTTTTTTTATTTTTATTTTTTGCCTCTGAGCCTTTTAATCACCAGCTTCATGTTCCAAGGTGCCACACACCAAGTGTTCACATCCTTACCAATGACACTGGCTCTTTTGAACTATAGTCCCAGAATCAAGATAGGGAAAAAAACTTGCTTCATGAGGGCTCTATTATAGTTGTTCATGCAAATGCAAATCAAATTTGCCTCTGGTGAAATTACAAAGGATAGAAGGGCAAGGGATTACTCCTCAAACAGTTCAGAGTATGAACACAGGTCTGCTTTACCGCAGACTGCTGGCTACTCAGCTGCGGCTCAGGGCCTGTGGGGATGGGCATTTGAGCAGCATGAGCAAATGACAAGGACAGTGCAACAGATCCATGCTACACTGCTGGGAAGGGAAGCAGCTGGCAGGTGCAGTGTCCTATGCAGGTACCTAAGAAATCAGACCATTCTGAATCCACTGGGGTCAGACTTGCTTGCGAGCTCACAGGAGACTCTTCGAGATACCTAATGGGTACTCTACAGAGGACTGCAATTTTATCGAACCATATTATACTAGAGTCAATAGCATTTGATGTTACCACCATCAGTGACTTCATTTGTCACCACAGGCTGGTTCAAGACGCTCAAGGACAATAAATAAAAATCAAAATGGGCAAGGCCATCTAGGCTGTTCAGTAGGCCTAATCTTTAAAAGTGCTTTTACTAGTAGTAAATGGCCCCCTTTCTATTCATCCTGAGCAATGTGAGCAGTGACAGAAAGAGCCTAGCCAGGTAAAGAAGAAAAAAAAAAAAAAACAGAGATGTCAAGAGACCAAGAACAATTCCCAGAGACATAAAGCCCGAGGCATTGGATTTGACATAACAATAGCTAAGGATGCCACACCTTGACTGTGGGGAGTGCAATGGGGAGAGTGTACTGGTTTCTCTGAGTTGAAGATTTCAGTGAGCAGTTATGAAAGCAACCTGTACTGGGAATACCTGAAGGGGATACTGGAATGGGAATACTTGAAGGTCTGGAGTTTCAGCAATTCTATGGGTGGAATCACAGAGTAAGGACTTTTCTTTAGTATTTTTTCACTGATGTTCACACTTCGGTTGTAGCATCCACCACCAGCTACTGTGGAAGAGAGAGAAAGACAGGGTTTCTGAAGTTGGCATTGTTATAGACTCACTTAGCAGAATAGATAGATTACCCAGGGCATGAATGAACAGTGAAGGAGTTATTTCTCCTGTGGTTCAAATTTTAGGTTAAAGAGTGAAGATATCATTTAAAGAAGATGGGGAAGTAAGTTAAAGACTCTTCAGAAAGATAAAGAGGAAATAAATGGCACGGTTATGAAGTAGGTATGTCTTTTATGAAAATAATCAAATCACCTCAGGAACACAAATCCACATTCAAATATTTCCCTGCATCTGGGCCCGATAACAAACCAGCAAGCAAAGCATAAGCAAATCCTGCAGTCAGAAAAATGACAAAGTCAAAAGTGAGCATGGAGAAATTTGCATCCACAGGAGGTACTTTTTTGAGACAGTACTGAGACCAGGAACATGTTCTCTATCTGGAAATTGTTGCGAAGATTCTGAGTCTGCATCCAGAAAGATACTTTGGTATAAAAGGATGATACTCATCCAACTCAACGTCTTCTTCATGGTCATCTATGTGCTTGAGTCCTTGACAATAATTGTGCAGAGTAGCCTAATTGTTGCAGTGCTGGGCAGAGAGTGGATGCAGATCAAAAGGATGTCACCTATGGACATGATTTTCATCAGCCTGGGTTTCTGCCGCTTCTGCCAGCAGTGGTCATCGGTGCTGTATAATTTTTGCTCCTATTTCAACCCTAACACCAAATTTTGGTACATAGGGATCATCTGGGAATTTACTAATATTCTTACATTCTGGTTAACCAGCTTGCTTGCTGTTGTCTACTGTGCCAAAGTCTCTTCCTTCGCTCACCCCGTCTTTCTCTGGCTGAGGTGGAGAATTTTGAGGTTTGTTCCCCAGCTGCTGCTGGGCTCTCTGCTGATTTCTTGTGTGGCAATCATTTTTTCAGTCATTAAGAATTGCATCAAATTTCAGTTAATCTCCATGATGCATTTGCCTGGAAACAACACTGTGACTGAGAGAATTAAGATGCTTCTGCAGAATTTTTCAATATTTCAGCAACTGGCTTCATTGATTATTCCTTTCCTCCTATTCCTGGCCTCCACTGTCTTGCTCATAGCCACATTGTGGCAACACTTGGGGAAGATGCAACGTCACAACATTGACCACTGCAACTCCAGCTTGAAAGCTCACTTTAGTGCCTTGAGGTATCTTGCCTTCTTCCTCATCTTCTTCACCTCTTACTTTCTAGCCATAGTTATCGCCACAATGGGCATTCTGTTTAATAGGAGACGTTGGTTCTGGGCATGGGAAACTGTCATCTATGCTATAGTCTCTATTCACTCCACTTTACTGATGCTGAGCAGCCCTAAATTGAAAAAGGTTCTAAAGGTAAGGTGCTGGGGCCTAGAGACTGCCTGAGCCACTGGGTACAACAAGACCTCCGGGTAAAAGGAGTTTGCATCGAAATTAACACCAGTCAACAGCTTTACTCTTGACAATTCTCTGTCATAGAGATGTATCATAAATGCAAGCCTCATTCTCTTTTACTCCCATAGCCATCCATTCCTAAAACAATCAATCTTTTCTCTATTCTATGCCACTCCCTTCTTTTCCTTCCCATAATCCCCAGGTTAGTCCTGACTCTCATGACTTCCCCATCTCTCCTTAGTCCTCTCGACCTCTGGAGTCTTACTCCCAGTATATTTTATGCAAGAGAGCCAAATTCAAGGTGTCCACACATTGTTTTTATTTTATCCTCTCATAACTTCACACACTAATATGAGTCTCTCCCCAATATGAACTTATTGCCCATACCCTGAATGTTCCCCAGGCAAAGCCATCAATTCACTTTCCTAAATTTAGTAAAGAAAAGGTCTGGTTCCCTCTCTCTCTCTCTCACTGCTGCCGCTGCTGTAGACTTTTATCCAATGACATAAATTTTCTTATCTATTTCTCTTACAAATACTGTGCCTATATTGAAAAAGTTTTAAAACTCAGGTCAGAACTTAACTCTTCTTTCATTTTTATTTTCTAAAACATTATATTCTCCCCAGAATAGCAAACTACTTACCTAATCTAGATTAATCCTAGAACCTGCCCAGATATTGGCAATTTAGCTAGGTCAATTGCCTTTTGTTTCCATTGGCTGAATTGTTGCCTCTCTACTGTACTAGAATTTGAAATGAACTTTCTAGAAAAGGCTTAACTGGTTTGCTTCCATATATAACCCAAATGTCATCTGGAAACTCCTCTTACTTCATAAAATCTGAGCGTCATTGGCTTAAATTCTCTATATACTTTCCTATTCTGTGTTCTGTGAAGTCCAAAATTCTTCCCAAATGGATAAGAATACAGGAACTACATAGTAATCAATTTAAAATCATCTATAGGACTTTCCTGTTCTTTAGAAGGCTTTCTCAGCCTCCCCAAAATTCACAGTCTTCTCTCATATCCTTTTCCTTATAGCACCCAGTACCACCTTCTCCCCAAGGTATCTCTCTCATCATTTCTCTCCTCTTCACCCTCACCCACTAGCAACAAGATATCTTGGTAATAGCCAACTTCCAGGCTTTTGGGTCTCATCTCCCATCTGCTTCAGGCAATTGCCTAGACATTTTTCCTAAAGACAGCTTCAGCTTTTAAGATTTTCTGGTTCTAGAAGTTAAGGATATAATTTGTTCACATTTTATATATATTGGGCATGTCTGATCAACTGAACTTCTGGCTCTGCCATTACAAGACTTAAACACCTCCTGAGGAAAAAAAAAACACATCCTATGGGAAAAAGAACGCAGGTATCTCAAGCTTGACTATGAAAGAAACATTTAATCCCTGGAAGGAAACAGAAATTCTGATCTGGTCTTGGGCCTATCACTTTGATCTGTGTCCCAGTCAAATTATTCCTTGAATTAATATTTGAAACTGACGGTATGAAATCTAAGTACAAACTGAAAGACCATTTTCACCAAAGATTCTGTTCCATTTGGCATATCTCAGCAGCATTTCTACTATTTCACAGAAATGGGAGAAAGCATATTTTTCCAGTTCACTGCAGTACTCAGTGTGACCTCGGCATCTCCCAAGCGCCAGTGGTTCAACCGTAGTCGGAAATATAATGGAACCTCATGGAAGCAGTGATGTATGGGGAGCAGAAGTATAACCAGATGAAGTGGAACTGAGTAGAAAGAAAGGAAAATAAATGATAGATATCAGCATTGTGTTATCTGACCAGAGACTTCCAGGAATGCTTAGGAGGCTGGTCAGGAGATGGGTTGCAAGGGTTTAGGATCTTGCTGGAATAAGTGGGATAGAAGCCAGTGAAATTTAAATAATTATAATTGATAATTTGTATCCACATCTTGCATGTTCTAAAATCTCAGATAACTGGAAGAAACAGAAACTGTTTCCTTCATATATGTATAGAGAATAGGAAAAAAAGAAACTCCTTTCCTACAACTACCACATATACATTCTTTCAGAAGCTGTTAAATATTTTTAATACTCTCACTGTCTTCTTTGTATAACATACAATGGAAAACTTATTCTGGATGTGCATGATATGCTAGAGGTCATGATACTCCATGAGGTAAGGGTGTCGGGAGCAACTGGGAGGGGATCCAGAAATCAAAAAAAAAATAGAATCAGAAATAATAACTATCCCTTATCTTGTGGCATCTAATATTCACAAAGAGCTTTTACAGACATTTTACCATTTTCAACTGAAAGGACAGGTCAAGATCATTCAATCCAACTCAGCTTAAAAACAGACCTAAGAAGGTCAGGTAAATTACCTAAATCCCCATGACCAGTTAATACCATACCTAAGAAACAAAAGAAAAAGAGAAGAAACTAAGGGATAAATTTAAAATGAGCAAAGAGTTTTAATTTAGAAAAAAAGATGGTTAGGATTTCAAAGGGAAATACCTTAGAAAGATTAATAGCAATGTTCGGACAAAGAACAAGAAATTCTTTTGAGAGTTTGAATTAGCTAGATATGAATCTCAGGCACCAAGGAACTATGCACCTTTGTTATTCAATTTATAAGTAGCTTACCCTATAACACTCACTATTAACACTCATTAACACACACACACATAGAGTGCGTTGCATGAAAACTCACAACAAATAGGGAGCATGAAATTTAAAAAGGCTGTGTCAAGGGTTTTAGGGGACAATGTTTAGACACCTGTGAGTAGTGCCTTTGATTTAAGAGGAGCCATGTGAATTCTACAGCCCAGCACCTGTATACAAACATATACCATATGTATATTAAACCATTGGTAATCGGGAAGTAGACCCTCCACCCTTCACACAATGCCCCATGAGCTTAATGAATGCCTTGGGATGCAGAGAAGGCTGGCAAAAATGGTGAATTACTGGTAGCACCTAGTGTAAAGTCTGCTCCTATTTAAACACACCATTTATTTATTGGTGATATTTTCTATGCCCTTCCTATTCCTACCATTCAGGTTACATGGGTTCAAAAACTTCGGTTGCACAATTTTGCCTATTTTGGAATGTGTTATTCAAGACTTTCCAAGATCTGCCTTAGGTACTGCCACTCAACCTTCAATCCCAATAACCTACAACATAAATGCAAGTGTTTGTACCTGACGCATCTGTTTATTGTATACTGAATATCCATGCATAGCTCTACTGCCTCACATTTGCTGATTCCATTTACATTTTTCTGTATGCTGAACCACATTAGTCATTTTTGCCCCTTCGAGAACAATCCCCTTTCTGTTACATCTGCTATCTTAATTATTTACTAGGCACCAAATATAAGTTTATCCCATAATTACATTTCTCTCTATTTTACCTTTTTTTAATTAACATGTAACATCATGTACATTTAAGGTGTACAACATGTTGATTTGATACACTTATACATTGCAATATGGTTACTCCCATCACATTAGGTAGTACCTCCAGCATGTCACATAATAATCACTTCTCTTATGTGGTGAGAACATTTAAGGTCTAGTCACTTAGAAGCTTTCAAGTGCATAATATAATATTGTTAGCTATAATCACAATGTTGTGCATTTGATCCCCAGAACTTGTTTTCTAACTGCAAATTTGTACCCTTTAGCCAACATATCCCAAGTTTCCCATGCTTCTGCCCCTGGTGACCACCGTTCTACTCTGTTCCTACAAGTCTGGTTTTTTTGGATGCCACATACAAGTGCTATATATAGTATTTCACTTAGTATGATGCCCTCAAGTCCATTCATATTGTCGCAAATGGCAGGATTGATTTCCTTCTATCTAATAGCTGAATAATATTTCATTGTGTGTATATACATGTGTGCATATATGTCATATCTGTTGTTGGACACAGGTTCTTTCCACATTTTGGCGATTGTGAATAATGCTGTAACAAATATGGGAGTGCAGATATCTCTTCAATATCCTGATTTCACTTCCTTTGGATATATATTCAAAAGTGGGATTCATGGTTCATATAGTAGGTATATTTTTAATTTTTGTGGAGCATCCATACTGCTTCCCATGATGGCTGAACCAATTTACATTCTTGCCAACAGTGCACAAGTGTTCCCTTTTCTGCACATCCTCATCAACACTTGTCTTCAGGTAGGTGTGAGGTAAAATCTCATTACAGTTTTGATTTACATTTCCCTCACAATTAGTGATCTTGAGCAGTTTTTCATGTACCTATTGGCCATTTCTCCATCTTTGTAAACATGTCTATTTATTTCCTCTGCCTTTTTTTTAAATTGGATTGTTTGTTTTTGTAATTGAGTTTTATGAGCTCTTTATATATTTTAGATATTAACTCCTTATCAGATATATGGTTTGCAAATGTTTTTCCTATTCTACAGGTTGCCTTTTTACTTTGTTGATTATTTCTTTTGCTTTGCAGAAACTTTTAAATTTGATGCAGCCCCATTTTTGATTTTTGCGTTTGTTGCTTGACATTGTCAAGACCAATGTTAAGGAGGATTTTACCTATGTTTTCTTCTAGGAACTTTACAGTTTGGGGTCTAATGTTTAAATTTTTAATTCATTTTGAGTTAATTTATGTAAGTAATGTAATAAAAGGTGGCACTTTCATTCTTCTGCATGTAATTATTTAGTTTTTCCAACACCATTTATTGAAGAAACTATCCTTTTCCCATTAGGTATTCTTGGCTCTTTTGGCAAATATTAGTTGACCATATATGTTAAGGTTTATTTCTGGTCTCTCAGTCTATTCCACTGGTCTGTATGTCTATGTTTGTGCCAGTACTGTACAGTTTTGGTCACTGTAGCTTTGTAATATAGTTTGAAATCAGAAAGTATGATGCTTTTAGCTTTGTTCTTTCTCAGGATTGTTTTTACTATTCAGAGTCTTTTGTGGCTCTGTATAAATTTTAGGGTTTTTTAAATTTATGTTTAAAATGCCACTTTTTTCTTTCTCAGGATTGTTTTGACTCTTCAGGGTCTTTGTGGTTCTGTGTAAATTTTAGGGTTTTTAAAATTTATTTTATTAAAAATGCCATTGGAATTTTGATAGGGATTGCATTGCATCTATAGATGGCTTTGGGTAGTATAGACATATAAACAATGTTAATTCTTCCAATCCATGTACACAGGATCTTTCCATTTGTTTGTGTCTTCTTCAATTTTTTTAAATCAAAATCTTATAATTTTCAGTCTACAGATCTTTCACTTCTTCTGTTAAATTTATTCCTAAGTACTTTATTGTTTTTGATGTTATTATGAATGGGATTGTTTTCTTTATTTCTTGTTCAGATAGTACATTTTTAGTGTATACAAATATAACTTATTCCTGTATGTTGATTATGTATCCTACTGAATTCATTAATTAGTTTCAACAGTTTTTTTGTTGATTCTTTAGGATTTTCTATATATTTTGCCATATCATCTACAAATAATGATAATTTTACTTCTTCCTTTCAAAGTTAATTGCCTTTTATTTCTCCATCTCACCTAATTGCTATAACAAGAACTTCCAGCACTCTGTTGAATAAGAGTGATAAAAATGAGCACCTTTGTCTTGTTCCTGAGCTTAGAGGAAAAACTTTTAAACTTTTACTGTTGAGAATAATGTTAGCTGTGGGTTTTTCATATATAACTCTTATTATGTTGAGGTATGTTTCTTATATAACCAATTTGTTGAGGGTTTTCATCATGAAAGGATGCTGAGTATTGTCAAATTCTTGGTTTGCATTGATTGAGATCATTATTTGATTTTTATCTTTCATTATATTACTGTGGCTCATCACATTTATTGATCTGTGTATGTTGAATCATCTTTGCATCTCAAGGGTAAATCCCACTTGATCATTTTGTGTGAACCTTTCAATGTGCTGATGAACTTGGTTTGCTAGTATTTCATTGAAGAGTTTCGCATCTGTGTTCATCAATGTTCTCATCTGGCTTTTCCATCAGGGTAATGCTGACCTCATAAATTGAGTTTGGAAGTGTTCCCTCCTCTTCATTTTACTGGAAGTGTTCAAGAGGATTTGTGTTAATTCTTCTTTAAATGTTTGGTAGAATGTACCAGTGAAACCATTTGGTTTTGGGCTTCTCTTTCTTGGGAGTTTTGATTACTGATTTAGTCTCTCTCATTATTGGTCCATTTGTATATTCTGTTTCTTCAATTCAGTCTTGGCAACTTTTATGTTCCTAAGAATTTATACATTTATTCTAAGTTACCCATTTGTTGGTATTCATAATAGTTTCTTATGATCCTATGTATTTCTGTGGTATCAGTTGTAATGTGGTATCAGTCTCCTCTTTCATTTCTGCTTTTATTTATTTAAGTTTTCTCTCTTTTTTCTTAGTCTAGCAAAAGGTTCATTAATTTTATCTATTAAGTAAACAGCTTTAGTTTTGTTGATTTTTTTCTATTGTATTTCTTGTCTCTTATTTATTTCTGCTCTGATCTTTGTTATGTTTTTTTTTTCCTTTTGCTTACTTTGGGCTTAGTTTATTGTTTTTTCTAATTCCTTGAGGTATACAGTTAATTTGTTTGAAGTGTTTCTTTTTCCTTAATATGTACATTTATCGCTATGAACCTCCCTGAAAGAACTATTGTTAAAGCATCTCATAGGTTTTTGGTTATTGTGTTTTCATTTTCATTTGTTTCAAGATACTTTTTTATTTCCCTTTTGATTTCTTCTTTAACTCATTGGTTATTCAGGAGTGTGTTAATTGTCACATGCTTGTAAATTGTCAGCTTTCCTCTTATTGATTTCTAGTTTCATACTACTGTGGTCAGAAAAAATTCTTGGTGGACAAGACTCTTAAGTTCCTTGGAACATGTTGCTGGATCTCACAACTGCCACAGAGGTACTTTTGTTCATGAATATATGTAGAATTTTAGTTGTTAAAGTGGGGACAAAAAAGAGGAACATCTTAGGCCATTCTGATGTTGACATTGCCCAATCTCTTCCTTTACAATACAGTTTTCTACACACAGGGAATTTAATCAATGTTCAATGGTAATGATGAGGAACAACACTGAATTCTGGAATTTAGAATTTGCCAGAGATCTCATTTATGCCATAAATATTTACTGTCAACCCACTGTGCACTACTGGGAATACAAAGATGGAATGGAAACTTTATCAACATGTGTTTTCCCTGGGAAATAAGGGCTCTCCCCTGAGAGGTTCATAAGTGAGTTCTGTTAACCATGGTGAGACTGTTTAGATCAGCCTAGACCATTCTTGTTTGAAGAGGACCTGGATGGAAAGAGGCTGTGGGTTTTCTACAGTGGGGTAAGAGCTGAGAGGAGTTTAGTAGGTAAGTGTCTCTCCCTTACCAAGGAATCATAAAATATAAAAATCCTCTCATTTCTGAATGGGAAACAGCATACATTTGTACCTCTTCCCCAACAGAGGGCACCAATGGCCAGATTACAGTAGCACCAGTCAATTAAGACTTTTTAATTTTATTTCTCCCACCTCCTCAACTCTGTTATCCTATAAGGGCAAGAAAAAGAAAGAGGGGATAGTATAGGAGTGAAAAAATTGAATCCCTACTTTCTTCCCTGCTGGTTGCCAACCTCTACATCAGACTTAAGATAGGGGAAGAGATGAAGATTTTAATTAGATATGAGATTGCTATTTTGACTTACACTCTTTACAACCAGAAAATGAGAAACCCATGGAACCTATAATGTCATCAAGATGTGGGACAGAACAATCTCTAGAATATATTTGAAGGCGGAGGTTGGAGAAAACTTATTTCCTCTGAGCTCGGTCTTTTTAATAAATTTGTTACACAAGACATATAAGTCAATAAGATGAGAAATACCTCTACATTTTCATGTGCTGTGTATTACACTTCCCTTATAAAAAGACTCTGAGATAAATTCCTTTCTCAGAAGGAGCTAAACCAAAGACTAATGCAAAGACTTACCTCTGATGATCCTTAGTTTTTCTGCCACCATAGCCATCAAGATTTCTCTACCAGAATCCAGAGAGAACAGCCTTAAATTTTAGGCTTGATCACAATACCCTTGTACTTCAAAACTCACGAGGAGAACATTGAATTTCTGCTCTCCTTTTCATTCTGGTGTTTTGTGTTTATATTTTGTTAATGGTGTTATTATTTTTGTGTGAATGGTCCTTATTGTTCCTGTATTTCTATTATAAATTGTAGCAAGTTGTTTCCAACATAACTCATCTTCCTAAAAATTAAAAAAAAGCAAAAGAAGAGAATAACTACCTAGGATAGTATGAGTGGCATTGTAGCAATAAAATAATCGTGACATAACTGTAATCATAAACCAATTTTTAAAAATTTTCCAGTTTTACTTTTATTCCATAAATGCACATTAAAGGAAAGAGTTTGGGAACTTTTTCTTACAAAGCCTGGAGAATTATCTACTTAGGATCAGTATTAAATAATATTTATAGGACTATTCATTATGTCAAAGTGCTTCCTAATAGGAGGAGAATGCATCTCCTTTGGCCTTTCTAGACAGAGCTTTTAATAGAATACTTGAGACTCCTTCACCATCTATTAGCCATGTTTCAAACAACCAAAACAACATTTCTTTAACATTATTTGTTATTTTTTAATAAGACGTAGAAAATTGATCCCAAGCATGAATTGACTTTTTGCTAATTTTAGTGGCATTAACCTATAATGCAGTGCCAAGTTTCTTCAAATAATTTTTTTAGATAAAATATACCAAAAAAATGACAGGTTATGTTAATTGAATAAAACATAACTCATCATAAATTAAGTTTTTCTTTTAATTTTAACACAAATACTAAGTTTTTTAAAAATTAGCTTTTATTAAAATGTACTAGATATAAGTAACTGAAACACAGCCAAGATAAAATCAAAATGACCAGGAACAATACTTGCATTCACAAGGGAAACAGATCTTAGATATGAAAGCAACCAAAATGCCCATCAGCAGATGATTGGATAAAGAAGTTACAGTTCATATATACAATAGGATATTACTCAGCCATAAAAAAAATGAAACCCTACTATTTGCAATGACATAGATGAACCTAGAGGTTATTATACCAAGTGAAATAAGTCAGAAAGAGAAAGATAAATGCCATATGATTTCGCTTATATATAGAATCTAAGGAACAAGAAGAACAAATGATCAAAAACAGACTCACAAATATAGAGGACAATCTGGTGATGACCAGGGTGGTTGGGGGCAGAAGGATTAGGAGAAAGGAGTGAAAGGTTAAAGAAGTACAAAATAGTGGTTGACAGTTGGTCACAAGGGTGGGGAGCATGGCATAGGGGAATACAGTTAGCATTAATGTAATGACTAGGTGGAGAGCCAGAGGAGAAAAAGAGCAATCAGGGGGATCATTTTATAAACTATATAAATGTCTAACCAATGTACTGTATACTCAAAACTAATAATAAAATAATTCTTTTTTAAAAATCTTATAATTTAAGTTTAAAATTAGAGGAAAGGTAAATTTCACAAACTTTCATTCTTAAAGTCTAAAGATAGACTATGTAGGTATATATATCATGAGAATATTGGCAGATTGGTGTTGTCAGTACTTGGTGGTTTGGATGAGGCTCACCCCAAGGACTTGAAAATAATATTGCCTTCTGAAGAGTAAATGAGTTTTCCTTCTACTTCTGTCTAAATGTAATAACCTAAGAACTAACCAAAAAGTGGGTGAATGTCTTCAAATCCAACCTCAAGATTTGGGTCTTGGCAGAGTCCAGATTGTAATATAATATACAAAAACAGGTAAAACAGGTCTTAAATAAATAAAAAGGTAACAAATTTGAACTTCATAATCTTTATCCAGGTCTGCCCATGTTAGGGAGATGTTTAGTCAACCAACTTGAAGCTTTATAGTCCTATTCACAAGTCCTTCAAGCTGTTATCTGAGAGATTTGACACAAGGTCATGTAAGTCCCATCAATTTTTGCTCCAAACACTCTTACTCACTCATCATTATAATTTGGTCTTTCGTGCTATGATAGTTTATGACCATCACTAAGTGGACATCAAAGGAAAATTCCTAGGTCCTGAAATATGGGCACAGGTAAAGGGAGGATATATAACATACATGAGTATGGTGCAGCAAGACTTTTCTGGATCTAGGTCTCAGACATTAAAGATAGGTGGCTGGTACTCCACACAGACTGCTCTGCAATATTTGTCACTACCCTGAGAGCATTCCTTGAGAAACACAAGGGTATATTCACTCTGTGCTGTGATGTTATCACTATATTTTTGATATTTGATAAATACTGATTTATTGGTGTCTGTGGGTTCATTTCTGCCATCTTCATACTCAGTTCCAGTTTTTTTTTTTTAACCCAGACTTAAGATTATGTAGCTTGAATATAGGCAGATTTCTCTAATATCTTGATGATTTAATTTACATACATTCTTGTGCCCATTTCAGTCTCATTTGTTTCAGTGTCAGTTTCAGAATATGAACCAATTTCTTAATCTGACAACGCCAGAGAATTGACAAGCATGGGTCTCTGGGCCCACAAAGTTAAGGAGAAGAATCTAGGATGTTATTTTGAAATAATCCTGCTATATTTAAGATTATTACTGTCACTGTATAGGTTACCATTCTTAACTTCAGGCAGTGAAATCCATTGTAGATTATTTGAAGAGGGAAGAATTTACTACAAGTTTTTAGGCAGCACATAATTTCAGAAAGAACTAGGAAAATAGAAGCAATATAACCAGAAGAAATGCCCACTTGGCATTCATGATGCTGGGGAACAGGCAGTAGAACTTGCATCACAGTTGCCCTGGGAGTATTAGATGTCTCTGACCCCAATTCAAATCTTTCCCATGCAGTCACTACCCCACATCAATTCCTTCCTTTCTGTGTTACTCTGGTGGGTGCTTCTGTTTCACTGAACCTGGATCACACAGAGAGCTCTAGCTGCGAAGAGGCTAGAAAATGTCATGTTTAGCTTTCTAGCCTTCAGTGAAGTCTCAGAAGAAGGGAGCAATAAGGGGGAACAGAGTGAGATTAGTAGTCTCTCTACAACTTTCTTACACAAATACATATAACCTGTAGTTTATAGGCCTCACACATCTATTACCATTTCACTAATAAAAATAAGGTAAGTATTGCCAAAAATGGTTTTATACCTGGAATGGATATGAAAATAAATCATGAAAATTCTTAGGATGTTTATGCCAGAAAAAAATATATAAAAATAAACATAAACAAGGATAATTAAATATGGCTACCTTGGCATTTGCTAAAATCAAGAATTTCAAATCTAAATAATTTCAGGGCTGGTAGCATAAATATGTGAAGTACACACAAGAAAATGGTAAGCTTGGCAATACATGCGATACCCCTCCCCGTGTTGTTTACCTTCTATTTCAGTGGAGGAAAATTTCCTTAAACTTTATGGTAGGGAAGGGGAAGAAGAGATTATTAGCTGCAGTAAATGGTCTTTTCTGTCCCCGATCCACTTTACCGAGTCAGTAAACTTAACTCCTAGTGTTGTCAGTGTGGGCTGCTAACAGCTCACAGGTGCTCCCTCTTAAGAGAATTGCCAAGAAGCAACAGAAATAGCCTCCCTCAGGAGATTATTCCAGCCCACATATACAGCCTACAGCCGATGACTAAGTGATACAGGGGTATAAAAGACCTAGTCTCCTAGGCCATGGTGTAATTCATACTCGGAATTCCTCCTGGGCTTCCACATCCCATCCTTACCTAGCTTTCCCAACCCCCTTGCCCTATCCAGCCTCCCTCACTTTTTTTCTCCTGAGAGCATTCCTTCAATATATCACTTGACCAAGGCATCGCTCAAGTTTTGTTTCCAGGGAATGAATATGAACTTAGAAAAACCAGTATTAGTATTGCTGTAATAAGAAACAAATAGAAAATAACAAAGAAAAAAAAAAGAGACAAATAATTAGTGAAGAAAAATATATGAGAACTAAGCAGTATTAAAAATAAGGTAGATATATGTTAAACTCTAAATTCTAACAATAGAAAATAAATCTTTTTAATTGTAGATGAAACATGCTATGAAAATTGACCATACTTTAGTCCAAAATAAAAAAATCCATAAATTCAAGTGGAAATAATAACAGCATTGGGCATGATGCAATAAACCTAGATAACAATAATAAAAATGTTTAAAAAGATCTTTTCATATAAAAATTGAAAAGTATTCTAATAAAACAACTCTTGGGTAAAGAGAGAACACAAATCAAGATTTTAAAATTTATTGTCCACAACTATAAAAATACAACACATCAAATTTATGAGATAGAACTAAAGCAATTTAGTTGCAATTTAAATGCCTATGGAAATCTAATTAAAGCAATTAAAATGCCTATAGAAATACAAACAGAAAATAAAAATTAATTAAACACTCTATTTAAAAAGCTGTAAAAGGAAAACAAAAGAAGCAAAAGGAAATTAATAGAGGTAAACACAAAATTCAATGGATTCAAAAATTGAAGTGTTAGCTGAAAATTTTAACATAGTTGACAGATCACTAGCTAACTTAATCCAGAAATAGAGGGTAAAAGCAAAACTATACAAAATTAGAAATGACAAAAGAGATATAAACAATTTAATCAAAGTGATTTTTTTCAAAAATCTTGAGACTACTTCGCAAAATTCTAAGCAAATCAATTTCGAAATATAGATTAAATAAATCATTTTCTAGAATAATGCAACAAGGAATTCCAATTTTCATTCCACATATAAAGAACTTAGAAGTTGCCACTTCATCCTAACAGAAAATCAAAAGCTGGACAAACTGAACCCTGGCAAGTATTACCGAGGCCAGGTAATAAAGGTAACCTCATCATTGACATGTCACGCTAATAGAAGAGGCTTGTGGGATCATGTAATGAGAATGATGCTTTGCCTCTCTGGTCTTCCTCTTAGCCATGAGAAAAACACCTGACAAACCCAAATTTAGGGACATTCTACAAAATACCTGACCAGTACTACTCAAAACTGTTCAGTTTAATAGAAAGTTCTATAAACTGCCAGTGACCAGAGGAGGCTAAAGCAGCATGATGGCTAAATGCAATATGATATCTTGAGTAAGATTCCAGAACAGAAAAAGAACATTAAGGAAAAACTAGTGAAATCTGAATGAACTTCAGAAGTTAGTAGCAGCGCATCAATGTTAGACCCCTGGTTGTGACAAATGTACCACGGGCACCCTATGCACCCTAATTAACAGCAGGGAAAACCAGGTATTAGTACTCTTTTTCTATCTTTGCAACTCTCCTGAAAATCTAACAGTATTTTAAAATCAAAGTTTATGATTAATGAGCAATTAAGTTCTCTGTATAAATACTTTCATCATTTGGGTCATTTCTTCCTCTCTATTTTATTTGTGTTTCATAATTTTTGATTGACTGCTAGACACCTTATGTAGAATAGTAGAGGTTGAGGTAAATAATATTTGTGCCTAGAGACAGGTATGCCATTTCTCCTGTGAGGTTGTATATCTGATATCTCTTCCTACATTGTTCTGTCATCGGTGATTCATTCCAACATCCCTTCTCTCCATTAAGAAGGTTGATCCTCCACAGGTTTCAGATTGCTCAGTTGCCTTGTGCTCTTAGTTCTCTGATAGGTTTAGGAAAAGCTACAATTTTATTATTTATGCAGTTCTTTCTCATTGATAAGTAGAAGCATATTCTTTTCTATTTTCTTTATCCTAGGAGTAAGCAGAACTCCAGGGTTTTTTTTTTTTTTTCCTCCTTAACTTCATATGTACTATAATCATACATGCATGTAGGAGGAATGAAAATGGAGGAAGTGATTAGAAGAGTATATTTTAAAACAAGAGATTCTGAATGTTTGAAAATTCAAGAATATTAACATTGGAAGGAATATATTAGAAACCATCTATCCTAGTTTTAAAATCTTTAAACCATGTCTTCTTTTGTTAAAATTAAAATTTTACTCATATTTCTTCCAGGAGACAATTTCTTCTAGTTAAAAATCACTATGTTTTCTGCATATCCCCACCAATCAAAAAATATTGGTTGCACTTTTAGCTAAAATGAAAACCATGGAAATAATTTTTTATTTTACAAATAAAAATTATAATATTGAGAATGTTTTCAAACTATATAGCCCTTTCCTGATTCTGGTTGAAAGCACCACATGGAAACTTCCCCCTCCTCAGTTTGAAAATAATTCATCTATTCCAAACACTCACTATACTAATACCCTCCTATTGGATATGTGCTTACAGAGAGAAATAAGTGTATTATACATCAAGTGCTTTATACTGACACTACACACCAAAACAGTAGTCATGAGCACAGAGACATATGAAATGGATGCAATGAGGAAGGTCAGGCCTGTCTTTAATGCAATTAGATTAAAAAATAGATTATACATAACAGAACTGCTCCATTTAAGGACTCAATGCATCTAAGCGAAATGTTGTAAGCCAAAGAACTGAGGTGACAGAATAGACTCAAATCACACCTCTCTTTTCTCTCAGCCATGCGAATTAGAAATCAGAAGCATCTACAATGTGCTTTCTGAAGAATACAGCTTATCCTCTTTATCAGTGATTATCAATGCTAAGTAAAATATAACCTTGTAACAGTGTTCCTGAATTTTATCATAAGAATCATCTGGCTTCTTATTAAAAATAAAGATTCCTGGAAACGATTCTAGATTACAAATCTGAATCTCCAGGCGAGGTTCCTCAGAATATGTACTTTTAACCAAGGCCCATGGGGTTCCTTGGATCAGAATTATTTGGGAAACAGTCTTAGAACACAGTCTTCTCACAATGTCTTATCCTAACCAGCATTTTGTTACTAGCTGATCATTTCTGATGATCAAAGCATGATAATCCTGATGCTTAACACTAAAATATTAAATACTTGGAGCTGCTTGTATACTCATTAACTATAATTTCCTTTCTGGAGATATAAACAGAAGAAACTCAATACTGATTTCACCTTATAGTAAATTTTAGTGAGAAGCTGGGAGCAAACTAAGCAAAGTATTTGATTTATTTTTACCTGAATATTAGAAAATTATTCAAGGACAAGAGATAAACTTTTAAATAAATTATTGCAATATAGTTAAAATTATATGTGCAGGAACAAATAAAAATTTATTCATGAAAAACACATGACTGATGGAGCAGAATTACTGCTCCAAACCTCTTAAGAGTACGTCTCAAACCGAACCTACTTTGAGAGCCTCTTTGTGAAATATCCAGGGCTATGTATTTCAGTGGGAAGGTATTAGTTTTACCCAAAAGGGACAGTTTTTAACAAGGAGAACTTTGTCTTTTGTAGAAAATACAAAAGGCATTGAAGCTTGGTTTCAATTTTGAGGAAAGAGATGGAAATACAGTGGGTGAGCTCTTCGAATTTTCCTACAAACTACCTCTTAAGCTTTTATTCTTGACTCGTAGGCAGTATTTCTCTTTTCTAAATTTATTTTTTTTAATTAAAGTATAGTTGACATACAATATTCTATTAGTTTCAGGTGTACAACATAGTGATTCAACATTTATATAGTTTACAAAGTGATCAACACTAGTAACCATCTGTCTAGTAATCATCAGTCACCTTACTAAGTTATTATGATATTATTGACTATTTTCCCCACGCTGTATACTACATCCCTGTGGGTTATTTATTTTATAACTGGAAGTTTGTACCTAATGTTCCCCTTCACCATTTTTATCCATTCCCCCCACCTCTCTTCTCTCTGGCAATCATCAATTTGTTCTCTGCATCTATGAATCTGTTTCTGTTTTGTTTGTTTTGTGTTTTAGATTCCACATATAAGTGAAATCAAACAGTATTTGTCTTTCCCTGTCTGATTCATTTCACTTAGCATAATACCCCCTAGGTCCATATATGTCATTACAAATGGCAAGATTTCGTTCTTTCTTAGGGCTAAGCAATATACCTTATATATAGTGTGTATATAGCTATATATATATAGTGTGTGTGTGTGTGTGTGTGTGTGTGTGTATGTATATGTATATGTGTGTGTGTAAATATATATATATATATATATATATATATTGTGTATATATGTCTACTATACATTGTGTATATATATAAGTCGAAACCAAGGATTGCTTTGAATCTTAGAGCAACAATGTAGCTGGTGGTGAAGAGTACATTGTGTATATATATCTTACATATTCTTTATTCATTCATCTATCAATGGATGCCTAAGTTGCTTCCATAGCTCAGCTATTATAAATAATTCTGCAATGACTGTAAGGATGCATATACAGTTTCAAATTAATGTTCTCATTTTCTTCAGATTAATACTCAGGTGTGGAATTGCTGGAGCTTATGGTAGTTCTGTTTTTAATTTTTTGAGAAACTCACATAACTCAACATCAAAAAATAAATCTGATTAAAAAATGGTCAGAAGACTGGAATAGACATTTCTCCAAAGAAGACATACAGATGGCCAACAGCCATATGAAAAGATGCTCAACATTGCTAATCATCAGGCAAATCAAAACTACAAAAAGTCAACAAACAACAACAAGTGTTGGTGAGGATATGGAAAAAAAGGAACTCTCTTGAACTGTTGGTGAACAGATTGTGAATTAGGTAGTGTTTCTTAACGTTTGGCTCACGATTATCTGAGTCAGAATTACTTGAAGTGTTTAAAATGCAAATTCCTAGTCCTCTACCAATTTACTGGATTAATATTTTAAGGGTAGAACCCAGGAAGCCACATTTTTTAAATCATTCCCAAATTATTTAGATAATCTTTGAAGTTAGGAAATTAGTGCCATAATGCAGAGTTCAACAAATCTTTTCTGGAAAAGGCCACATACAGGCACACCTCATTTTATTGCACTTTGCTTAATTGTGCTTCAAAATGTTGAGGTTTTTACAAATTGAAGGCAAGACCCTTCACCAACAAAAAGAGTATGACTGGCTTTGTTGCAGTGATCCAGAACCAAACCTACAAATCTTCAAGGTATGCCTGTATGAAATATTTTATTATATTTTTAAACCACTTTTTTTGAGATATCACTGACATGTAAAAAGTTGTACATATTTAATGTACCCAGCTCTATGAGTTCATGTATACACCCATAAAACTATCACCACCGCTAAGGCCATAACATATCTATTACCTCCCAAACCTTCCTCCTGTTCCCCTTATTATTATTATCGTTGTGTGTGTGTGTGTGTGTGTGTGTGTGTGTGTGTGTGTGTGAGAGAGAGAGAGAGAGAGAGAGAGAGAGAGAGAGAGAGAGAGAGAGCACAGCATAAGATATACCCTCATAGCAAATTTTATGTATACAATACAGTATTGTTAGCTACAGGCATTTTGCTGTATAGTAGGTTTTCAGAACTTATTTATCTTGCATAACTGAAACTTCGTATCCCTTGACCATCATCTTCCCCATTTTCCTCTCCCTCATCCCCTGGTAATCACTTTCCTACTGTCTGCTTCTGTGTTTTGATTATTTTAGATTCCACATATAAATTAGATCATACAGAATTTGTCTTTCTGTGTCTAGCTTATTTCACTTAGCATAACCTCCTCCAGGTCTATCCATGTTATCACAAATGGCAGGATTTACTTCTTCTTTAAGACCAAATAATACTCTATTGCATGTACATACCACATTTTCTTTATCCAGTCTTCTGTTGATGGATACTTATGTTGTTTCCATATCTTGACAAGTGTGTATAATGCTACAATGAACATTAGAGTGCAGGTTATCTCTTTGAGATCTTGATTTGAATTCCTTTGGATAAATATAAAGAGAAATGAGATTGTTGGATCCTATGATAGTTCTATTTTTAATTTTTTGAGGCAATAATGTAATTTTAAAATGCATTTAGCTAGAGGGATAAACAAAACTGTACTTTTGTCCAGAATGTTTTGTATTGTCTACTTAAAAAAATTTAATAACTCTAATTGCATTTTTAATAAGAAAACTCACTTAGAAACTGTAGTCATAATTGTTTTTCTTATTTTTCATTTTTCATTTATTTAGAAAATGACTATGACTTTTGAAGTTCTGGGGACAAATTACAATATCCTTCCTGAAATCTCCACCAGTAGCCATTTGGTTGGATGTATTTTCACCTTATTCTTTTAACATTGTTAAGTGAGAGATAGACAAATGTATTCATGTTTACAAAATTAATTTCATATCAAATTTTTAAAATTTTTCAGATCCAGTATCACAACCTAGTATCAGCTTTGTTTTTATTTCATACTAAAGAATTACTATGTCCAAGAGGCATACATTTATTTTTAAAGGTAAACGTTCCCTACCAAAGGCTTCACTAGATGCTGCAGGTTCCCATCACATGTCCTCTTCCTGCCTCTGTTATTTCCATCTCCTAATCCCCATGTCCACCATGTGTGTGCACACTCTCACACATACACACCCTGACAAGCACTGCACATCTTTTCTTTTTCCACGGATATCTAAACACTTTTACCTGGGCTTCGCCAATTTACTAATGAAATATTTGTGTAGAAAAAAATTGGACTGATGATAACATAGAAATATAAATAGAATTGAAAAGAATGGAGGAAGTGTTGTTTTAAAGTAGCAATGAAGCCACTGCATGAGAAAGAGAGCTACATATAAATCTCTCCTCCCATGAGCTTAAAATAATCTGATGACATGGATACGTTGATATAGAATTTGTGAACCAGGAGAGATCTTTGAGTCCTCTAGTACAAAGCCCTTAGTTAACAGATAAAGAAAATAAAAGAAGTAGGGAGTAGGTGACATGTTTTATGAATTTAAGTAGTCAGTGGGGAAACTAGAGTTAAAAATTGTGTCTTCCAGTTTTCAATTGAGATGCTATTTTTTTTTTTATTCATACATTCTTAACAGAGTGTGCTCATCCTAACCCTTGGAAGACAAGACTGACACTTGCAGGTCCTCTCTTCCAGGATCATTATCATCACAGTAATAGTGGCAGTGTATTCACCATTGCTCAGGCTTATAGGGACCTAGTTATTTTCAGATTATACGAGGAACAGAACTATGATTAGTTTATGCTAATTACTGGGTTTGTTGGGTGGATGCAAAAGGAAGTAAATTAAATAGTAAACAGTATCAGCTATCTCATAACCAGGCTTCACAGAACACTGAATGCTACTGCAAAGCAATTAAGTGTCTCAATTTTTTCACTCCCAATCAGCAGTAGCCACCTCTTGTTCTCTACTCCAATGTTCTGATTTGATGTTGACTCAGCTAATCTCTAAATTTAATGCTCTTATTTTTACTAATAACAGACTTCTTTTTCTTTCTCTGTGTGACTTTTTAATACTAACACTTCAGAAAAAATGGCAGTCATCATTCAATACGGAATAACACATAAAGACAGAGCACTTGTGTGTGGCCACTTTAAAGGCCATGACATAAGCCACAGATTTGGGTCCTTTTGATCAGATGCTCATCCATACTTCAATCATCTGTGGTGACTCTAGTGGCACAAAACATGGCATCATATGACCTAAATATTCCACAGTGAAAACTATAGGTATAGCATTGTGGTTTTCAGAAGGGTCATTGTAACTGCAAGCACTTCACGCGGCCCAGTCTGTGTGGAGAAAAACCCTGGAAAAAAACATTCACGATGAACTAATATGCAATGCATATGTGTAATATGCATTAAACAGTGAGATTTCTGGTTAAAATTGAATTTATACAGTCATTACTCCCAAAAGTACATTAATTATGATGATAAAGAAGGCAGGGGTGGGAGGATAGAAATAAACCTATACAAAGAAAAAGGGAGGGGAGAGTACAAGAACAAAATTTTGAAAGCTGGAAGGCAGGTGTTTGGTAACCGACTCAGCAATAATGAGAAATTTGAATTCTAAACTGGTAATTTAGAAATCCAAGAAGCAATCCAATTTACACCACATAACCCATGAAAGGCACCAGGAACCTCTGGAAGTGGGAGTGAAAGTGGAGTAAGAACAAGTGATTTTGCTAAAGTCTATCGACAAGAGCAATGGGACCCACGGTTTCTCTGCCTGTCCTGGTGGAAGCCTGGAGTTTTGTTCTCTAGAGAGGATCAAAAAGAGGGTACTTGCAATGTGACATGACCGTAGCTCAGATAGAGTACCATACAAAACACAGCCTTCTGTCGGGACTCAAGATAGAGAGCCCCAGCAGCCAAGTTTCTACCTTCCAGGCAGGAGATTAGGGACACTTTTCTGGGGAATTTGACTCTTAGGGGTTACCCCAAATGAATGCCCCAGATCACACAGCAGTGAATCCCACAATTGACACACTCAAGCCTTATGCACAGAGCTTTTCAACATTTTCTTCCTTTTTATTTATTTATTTATTTATTTATTTATTTAGGAAAGGCAACCTTTGGTTGACCTCACAGATTGCAAGGATCTTGTCAGCTTACAATCTCTTTTTTTTTTTTTTTTTTTATGCCTACAGCACTTGGTCTTCCTAGGTGGTCTCTCATCCAAGTACTAACCAGGCCCAACCTTGCTTAGCTTCTGCGATCAGACGGGATCGGGCTTGTTCAGGTGGTATGGCTGTAGACTGAACAGCATTTTAGTGTCGTATCTTTTAATACAATTGATCAGCATCTCCAGATATTTGAAGGATCTCCAGATATTTAAAGAAATCTTCTGATAGGAAAAGTAGAGAAACAAAAATACAGGGAATAGTAACTTGGTGGGAACAAAACTTAAGAAGGATTTTATCAAGAATGGTCCCCTAATAAATCACAGCTCCCCATGGCCACACCCTTTGAAAGGGATGCACTGCTGCTCCTACTATCGGCACTCCAGGGTCCACTTCTCCACCCCGGGAAATCTGAGTGAATCTGGGCGGGGCTGTGATGTGCTTTCGCTATTTGACCAACAGTGGGGTGAGAGCGTATCTAGGAAGCCTGGAGGGCCCTGATCCTGCCCTCTTAGGACTCAGGAACTGCCCAGCCAACCCACGGAGTCATGGAAAATTGTAGTTGAATTGTTTTAAACCACTAACCTTGACATATGTTCATTTTAAGATTGCACGAGAGTCACGCTACTACCTTTTTAAAAATTATAACAAACAACAGCCAGGTTCTCAGTTTTCTCAAGAGAAAATGTCAAAAACTTAAAAAAAAAAAACCTAAAAAAGGCAAAATAAGCATGTTACTTAGAGTAATGGGAGTTAATATCCAAAGAATCCATTAAAACTTCAAAGTGCTCCTTTTCCTAACAAACTTTGCAGAACTCTTATTCTCTTAAAGCCTTATGCATGTATAACTTGGATAAAACCTAAAACTGCATTTCAAGATATAAAAGCCAAATAAAAAGATCAAGAAAATGCACCAAAATGTTCATGATGTGGTTGTCTGAATGGTTGATTGCAAGTGATTTTTATTGTTCTTGCTGTATATTTCTCCATTTTCCAAAATTTCAACATTCAGTACATATTGCTTACATAATGGTAAGGAAAAAAGAGCTCTGAGAGACAGAGAAAAAAAATAAGAAAAAAAAGGGAGCCTCTCTTAACCATGCTTAATTGAGCATTTCTGATTCCCAGGCTCTCCCAGGCCCCACATCCCTCCTCATTCTCTTTCTGTTCTCTGTATGTTTCCATTGCTTTCCTGCTGTCACACATAACGAGAAAATGCAATCAGCTCCTCCACTATAGTTCAATTCATTCTATGCTCTCAGTTCTTCCTAAACACAAGGCTTCTGTGAAAATTAACCGGCCTGTATATTTTAGTTTTCTTTGATTTCTAACAATCCTCTATATTTCTTCATAACTTTTTGTACCTACCCTATCCTAACTCCTAAGACTCCTGGCTCTGCTTACCTATTTTATCCTTCCCTTCCATCAGGAGATACAAACTCAGATAATTTGATTAGCAGGCTAAATAGTGATTCAACACACCTGTGTTGAATTACAATCTATTTTCCCATGCTGTTTTCCTCACAGTCTGGGCTGATGTCCGTCAAAGCAATGACAGAAATTTCACTGGTCTCTGCTTCCATTCCATGTAAGATCTTTTTTTTTTTTAATTATTAAAAATCTTTATTAAAATTATTGGGGTGACATTGGTTAATAAAATCAAATAGGTTTAAAGTGTACAATTCGACAATATGTCATATGTATATTGCATTGTGTGTTTACCACCCAAAGTTAAATTTCCTTCCGCCACCAAATATTTGATTCCCTTTACCCTTATCTACCTCCCCCTTCCCTCTGGTGACCACTAATCCACTGTCTGTGTCCATGAGTCTCTATTTGTTTGTCGTGTTTGTTTGTTACTTTTAGTTTCATATCCTACATATGAGTGAAATCATATGGTTCTCAACTTTTTCTGTCTGACTTATTTTGCTTAGCATGATTATCTCAAGATCCATCCATGTTGTCACAAATGGCAGTATTTCATCTTTTCTTCAAATGGAGCTGTGACATCAAATGTCATTGTTCACCCTGTAATAGCTCAGCCCAGGCTGTCTACACTGTTGCCCAGGTTACAGGTTGATCTGCATGAAACACATAATCTCCATGAACCTAAGGGTCCTGCAGAGACGACCATTTAAGGAGACAAATCGTATGAGGAAGATTTGTGTAGAATGTTAGTTCTGTCATTCTCAGAAAAATGGCTAATGTCACAAATAAAATATAGAGACAGGGAAGGCCTGGAGGAAGGGCAAATAAAGATTTACCTTTCTCAAAAATTTAAATATTTTACATGTGAAAGCTAAGATTAGCGTCTGCTCTGGTGCTCAGATTTTATTCTCCGGTTAGAATTTGCTTTTCAAACTGTAGCACGAATGTTAAAACGTAACAGCTTTTCCTAACATTGCCACTGTTGTTCACTCAATTGTCCTAGTCCCTCCCCTCTTTACATTTTGCTTCATATAACATAAAGTAATAACACTTCAAATACATGTTTTATAAATTACTTTCAACATCTGCATTTTTTTAATTAAATTTATTGGGGCAAAATTGGTTAATAAAATTATATAGGTTTCAAGTGTAGAATTCTATAATATATCATCTGTATATAGCATTGTGTGTTCACCCCGCAAAGTCTAATCTCCTTCTCTCACCATGTATTTGAACTCCTTTACCCTTATCCACCCCCTTCCCTTCCCCCTTTCCCTCCAGTAACCACTAAACTGTTGTCTGTGTTTATAAGTTTTTGTTCATTTGTCTTGTTCAGTTGTTGCTTTCAGTTTTATATCTCACATATTCAATGAAATCCTATGGTTCTCAACTTTTTCTGTCTGACTTATTTCACTTAGCATGATTATCTCAAGTCTATCCATGTTGTTGCAAATGGCAGTATTTCGTCTTTCTCATGGCTGTCTATATTCTTATAATAATGTAATATCTACACTCTTAGTGGAAAAAAATCTCCCTTGTCCTCATTCCCTACCTACATGGGGATCAGGTGAGGTAGGAGGGAGAAAATGATAATAAGCTAAGGACAAAACCCTGAGTAAAGAATTTGCTCTCATCTAAAAAATATATTTCAGTCAATTTTTTAAACAGACAACTCTAAGAGCATGAAAAGATCCCCATATTTACATGAAACACAGCTTGTATTTATATATGGTATAAGGTCTTGTTGTGTAAACACTACAAGTTGCTGCAGCCTCTCCCTCAGGAAATAACACCTACTTTCTTTGTGCTGAGAGAGTAGCAACCTCTCTACTCTGACAAGGAAAAATTATCCAAGGGAAAGGAAGAAAGGAACCAATTCTAATCCATGAAGAAATTTTGAAAAATACTGATTTATATTGAAAAAATATTTTTAACTTACCGTTAATAGTCAGGGAAAGTGGTCTGGTCACACCAAAAAGAGGACTTTAAATTCTGTCTGTGAGCAATAACGATCTGTAGTTGAGACTTTTTGTTTACAGTTACTAATGAAATAAAAAGACTGAAAAAAAAATGAAGTTCCTTTTATAACTCCCTGAGCCTGAGGACAGCCCTCTGTGCCTGGTGTCATAGGGGGTACTGAAGTAGGTGGGCGCAGGTGCCAGCATGGGAAATTTGGATCCCTTACCTGAATTTAGAGAGCTTTTGGAGGATGACAATCCGGTTTGTTTGTTTGTTTGTTTGTTTGTCAGGGTATACTAAAATTTTTCTTTATTATGAAATAAAGAAAAAGGAAGTCAGAGAGATAGAAAACTGATAGAGATTAAAATACAAAAAGAAAATCTATAAAGAATGAAGGTAGGATAAGGAAGTTAGTTACCAACTTCCATTATGATTCTTCCACCTCTATTTTATTAGAGTTCTTGGATCTCATTTTAAACACAACTTTTATCTTTTCCTTTTAACCCCATTTTAAATTTTCTTTCTCTTCCCTCCATAATGTCTGTATTTATAGCTCCACTCTTAATTCCTTCCACTTGTCTTTCCTTCTCTATTTCCTATTTTTCTTTCCCTAATAGCATGAGATATGCAAAGCATAGAACAAAATGAAAGTATTGTTTTTAAATAAAATGGAAAAATTTCACAGAAACATGGAACATTTGGGGGATCAGTTAAATTCTGCTTCTCCTCTCCTCTGCAAAAGCAGCATGAAGAAGGATGAAGAAGAGAAGGAGAGGAGGAGAAGAGGGGAAAGAAGAAGGGAGAGGATGAGAGGATTTCCACAGATCACATGCAGTGACTTTTGGGGCCAATTGGACCCAAGCTTCTGGTCTGAAGAAGCAACCAAGTCAAAACATTAAGAGTTAGAGAAGGTGCTAAAGAGGAGGGCAAGGAATAGGATTAGCGGGAATGCAAAACAAACAGGAAAATATGTAAATTGGATTGTTAAAATCTATATTCAGTGCTTTCCATGATTAAACCCAGAAGTATGATAATCCATTATAAAGACTTTTGTTCCAATAACATCAAATGGCATACAAATTAAAAAGGAAAATCATGGCTAAGTACATATATATTAGTAACACTTAACGTTATAGTATGTATAAATTCTTAAATTCCACCCATTCAAAACTATTAATAATTCAGTTTAATATGGAGCTGATAGTTGAGACAAATGATTTCAGCATATTTATTTAAATAATGAAAGACTTCATTAATTATGAATGTTGGTAGAGGAATAGAAAAACATTCAAACTGGTTCTTTTCTATAATATGCTCTTATAGTGAATACTAAAGTCCTCTAAGTGTAAGCAAAAATAAGATTTATAATCTATCAGAACACCAAAAACTAAGGGCTGTAATACTCCCAAGTATTTATTGGAGCTCAATATTATACCATACTATAAGATTTTACTTTTTTCTTTTTAATTTGAGGATCATACCCCAAGATTACATAATTGTTGTATGTTATATTTTGTAAAATTTGTAAAAATTTTACAAATTTTACAAAATAGACATGGTTGAAAATCTATTAATTACATAAAATGTGTAAAAATTTTACAAAATAATTGGAAATATAACCAGGTAAATAAGTGGGAATATAGCCAGGTAATTTTTTTAAATTAAATAAAATATATTAGGATACACAGAGAGGCTTATTAATAAATTTAATTTCTCTTAGTAGGATAACTGTATTAGAGCAAACTACTTCGATGGCTTGTAAAGAGTAAATGTATTTTAAAAATACATTCTCTAATTTGATTCAGTCAAAATTACTGATGGTCTGCTCTTTGTCCAAGCCCCTATATTAGACACTAAGGTGGATACAATATTTTAGGTGGGAAACAAAGATACAAATAACTACAAAACCACTCTTGTTTTTACAGATGTAGGAGAGATGAAAATAATAATAGAGAGATCTGAAAAATCTCCATGAAGAGGTGAGAGTGGTGCAGTGTATTCCACAGACATCTCAGGGCAAGGTAGTTTCAAGGTGAAAAACAAGAGCTGAGGCCCAGAGGTAGGTGTGCTCTTATTTCTGAAGTTTCTTCACTCTATCAATCTGAAATTGGTTCTTCTGTGATTTTAACCCACTGATATTTCTCCTGTCTCTGGCGTGACACACACTAAAACTATTCATTCCTTTAAAAGCAGGCTTTTAATAATTTCTGATTGTGTCTGAGTCTTCTGTAAGGAAAGATCTGTTCCTTTTTAAATGACAATTTTTAAGTGCCTAAGTTATTTCTTAACTGCCTAAGTTTTTAATCACTTTATTATCTCCATTGTTTTCTTCTAAATCACTGCCAGATTGATTATACTATTTCCAATGTGTTGTCAAAAGTCTTTTTAACGAGGACAAAGCAAAACTGGATTGCAAGATCTCCAGCTTTTAAATACAAAATAAGTAAACAACAATCCAAAATGACAAATCTCTCACAATCAAAAGAAAAAGGAAGAAAATTCTGGAGCTTTTGTATATGGCTCCAAACTCCCAGGAAGTATTATTAAGGAAAAAACCAAATTGATAAAATCCTAAGAATTCTCACTAACACTGTCACTGTGGAGTGGAATATACTATAATGTGAGTAGAAAGCAGGATAAAATTTTGAGAGTAGAAACCACTGTGATTTACCTCAGGCTCTTAAAAATAAGCAGAAGCAGAAAATGTTAAGATTACTACTGTCTAGTGGTTAATTCCAGAATAGGGGAACAATCTAAAGCCCCAAACAAATCTAGAGTCTCTTGAAAATACAATGTACCTTGGAATGGATAATGTAGACACTATGAAGACTGGATTGGGCCCTTAATAAAATATTGAACAAGAACTCAGCATTCAAGTCCTGTGCAGAAGGCTGCTTCAGCTCCGGCTCTCACACAAACTTCAAATTTCAGAAAGGAGAATAAACTTAGCTAAGTTTTCAAGCAGAAGATAAAACAGTCTTAGTCAAAGTGTTAAGGCTACCAAAAAGAATTCAACTACTTTATATCAAAACATTGAGAATGTCTGGACAAAACTGCCCACATTAAACATGAGGAAGCTGGGGTGGGGTGGAGGGAGGAAAAAAATAACAACAAAGAAAAATAAGAAAACATATTAGAGAGAAGAGGAGGAAAAGAGGGATAAGAACAAAACATGCAAAGTCAGATGAAGAACCCTATATAGAAGAAAACGCTATCCGAGGTAAAGAAAAGCTTTGAGCCATAGAAAAATAACAGGAATTCAATAAAACATAAACTCAAAGGGAGGATGATAAAGCATCTAAATAAATGGCTAAAGAAATAAATTGAGAAAAAAAATAATTTTGAAACTAAACAATAGCAGAATCAGGAAGGAACAGAATTGACATGGTTGAAAATCTATTAATTACATAAAGGAAAGGCTTGAAATAATCCCAATAAGTACAGAAGATGAAAAAGATTAAAATAATTAGCTAATAATATATTACATTATAAAAAATAATTAGAGGTCTGAAGAATAATTTCTCTGAAATGAAGACTACCCAATTATATAGATCAAACGAGTACATTGTAATCCAAGAAAAACAAATGTTTTTCTTGAATTATATAGATTTATCTATATAAAAATATCCTAGTTAAATTTCTTATGCATGTGTGGGGGCAGGGAATACATGGGAAATCTCTGTAGGTTCCTTTTAATTTTGCTATGAGTTTAAAATAGCTGTAAAAAAAAAAGTCTTGAGAGAAAGAGAATTTTCAGTTACTCCACAGAAAAAAAGTCACCCTAAAAAGAAAAAAAATATTATTCTGTGACAAAAGAAGTCGACAATGTTCTACAAAGTTCTAAAATAAAAAATACGTAACCACAAGTTTTATGCTCAGCCTAGCTGCCTGCCTTCCACGTATATGAAATTACTTCCATATGACTTTCTATCTATGAATCTATCCTTTCATAAATCCTTTAATCCTTTAATTCACCTTTTTTTTCTTACTATTTACTGTTTGGAATGATATTTACCTAAGGCTAGTTAAAATAATTATTTCTGAGTTGTGAGTAAAGGTCATCTTTTTCCTTTTTCCTTTGTACTTCTCTGTGTAACTTAAATATATTTAAATTAGCATGTATCTTCAAAAAAAAATGATAGCACCTGAGATCTTGTCTACATAAAAATATATAATTATCTACATCTAGGCCCTATGTTTCTAAGAACGTGGCCTAAAATGACCTACCACTTTGAGGTTGTCAGATCACATTGTTGTTTCATTTTTGGCTAAAGATGGACAGAGGAAAATCTAGAACTCAAACTCATCTCTCTGTCACTATACAACCACAGTGATCTTCAGAGATAAATGAAAGCTGCTTCACCTTTGCCTTTCAAACCCTGCACAAATTCACCTTTTGTCCAACTCTAACCTAGAACCATACAGGGAATGAGGACTCTTGGAAAAGTAGTCCAGTTTAACCAAGTTGATATATGGTTTGTATACTACCACATTAGTAGCCAGCCTAGTGAATCAATCAGACAAAAGAATGAATACTATAGTGAGATGTATAATAGGCTTAACAATGGCCACCCAATGAAATCAGGTATTATCCCTGGAACTTGCAAATATTACCTGATAAGGATAAAGGGTCTTTTCAGATGTGATTAATCTAAGGATTTTGATTTAAGGAGATTATCTTGGAATATCTAGGTAGGCCCTAAATCTAATCATAAGTGTCCATATAAGAAAAAGCAGAGGGAGATTTGACACACATGGAAGAGGAAGAGGCAGTGTGACCCAGGAAGCAGTTTTATTTTTTGCCATTGAAATCCTGTAAAGTTCCTCTTTTTTCTTACTCTAACGTAAAACCATACAGGAAAGAAGATTCTGGGGAAAGTAGTTCCAATTTAAGTAAGTTGATATGGTTGATAAACCAACATATTAGCAGCCTCCTGAGCCAACCAGAGGAAGGATATATCACGAGCATTATGGTGAAAAAATGTAATGAGCAAGGAATAAAGCCAATTCTTATATTTTATTATGTGCTGGGCAACATTCTAAGAATATATTAATTTGCTTAATCCCCACTATAAGGTAGACACTATTTTTATCTAAATTTTACAGTTTGGGTGACTGTGACACCCAAAAATGAAGTAATTTGTTTATGGTCATACAACTTGTTAATGGTGGAGCCGGGATTTGAACCCAGGAAGACTGGCTCCATTTCATGTTTTTTATCATTTACACTCTATAGTAGAGAGAATATCTGATTCACTGGGTGTCCTATTTATGTATTGCTATAAAACAGATTGTAACAAAATTTAGTTGCTTAAAACAATCATCATTTTTTATCATATCTCATGATTTCCTGGGTCAGAAATTCAAGCAGGAGCAGGACTCTGCTGGGTAATTCCTTTGTTCAATGTAATATCAACTGAGGTCAGGTTGTGGTTTTCAGCTGACAAATGAACTGATATGGGGAGTCTGAGATGGCTTCACTCACACAGCTGGTATGTTGACAGGGATGACTGGAAAGCGGGGCTCAGCTGGAACAGTTGGCTAGAGGTCCTATATGTGACCATTGTAACTGACAGGCTCAGAGTAATCAAACTACTTAAATGGAGACTAAAACTCCTCATTAGAGTTTTCAAAAAGAACCTAATGGAAGCATTATGACTTAGGCTTAGAAATCCCCTATTAAGTGTCTTTTTTCTTGGAATCTTGAGAGAAGTTGGAGAGATGCTGATGCTGAAGTCCTGGAGCAGAGTGCAGGGAGGGTACTAATCTTCTTGCTGATTGTAGCAGGAAGAGGGCTGTGTGTTACATGGGCTACATCAGGATCTGTCAGGGAGGTGCTTGAGTTAGATGGTCTCCAGCTATATTTTATCTTTAAAATTATCATTTGTTATCTGAAACTTTTATTCATATCTAACTATATTAGTCTAGAGACAACTTCAAAATATCAGTGGATTAGTATAATTAAAATTTATTTCTTATGCACATAGAGTTCAATTAGTTGAGTGAAGGGTGCATTTTGCTCCATTAAGTTATTCAAGGACATAGACTCTTTATAGGCTCTTTATATGCTCTAGTCCTGCCACCTCCTAGGAATTCATATATCTCAATTGAATTCCCTGAACCCCATTGGCTGGTAAAGGAACAGAGAAGAAGCAGGTAAAATCACACAGTTGCCCCTATGGACTGACCTGAAAGTGGCCCTTCTGCATTCCGTTGGCAAGAACTCAGTTACATAGCAACACTTAAGGATCGGAAATGAGGTATACCTGTGAGCTCAGAAGTGAAGGAAATAGATTATGGTGAATACACAGCTGTCTGGTACACAGTCTAATATTTAAAGCAGGGGAGCATTATGGTGTTGTGTAAATCCAGATGAATTTTAGAATGAAAACAGAGAGGACAGAGAGATATCTAATATTGAGGGCTAAATGGAGGACCTGAACAAATGAAACTCCTACTTGTTTGATAAACACTGTGAAAAAAAGACTTTTTTTGTGAATGCAGAACTTTGAATTATACCTGAGAATGTTCATAAGATGTACTATGAATATTGAAAATGCTTCAGAACATGCTAACCTTCCTGTTAATGGTAAATTTATGCCAATAAAGTTATTAACCCTTTGTTGATGACCCAGATCATAAGAGAATCCTGTTGGGAAGCTCCTAACAAATCTGCTCGTACTATGCTCTTTTTTTTTTTTTTTATAGACAGCACTCTTAAGCCCCCATTTTTGTTGACAGTGCATTTACACACCATTTTAGCAGAAACACATCATTGTGTTCTCGTAGTTTCCAAACAAGAAACTCAAAATCTTGGAAAGATTGTTCTGTAACAAGAAACCATTCAAATTAAACAAATCTATATTTGCTTGTAAAATAACTCACTCTCTTCATCTTGTTCTTTAATGATGCTTGTTATTTTCATGTCCAAGGTTAAATGTCCATTCAAGCTTAACTAGTTTGCTCCTGATGTTCATTTCAGGCTTATATCACAATGGAGGTATGATTTTACTCTTGGGATCACATATTGGTAAACCAAAATTATTTTTTAAAATTATTTAATGTCTAGTTTAAAACAAATATATGAGAGGATATAGCAAGTAGCAAGGACTCTGAGTGTTTAGGTAGTTGACTATCTTCCGATCTAGTTCTAGAGTGAGAGATTATATAGGAAGAGAGTGAAATTATGCTACGTACTGGAATACATCTGACACCCAACCACTCAACATATTTTCTGATCATTTTCATCTCTTATTTATTTATGAAAAAGCATAATCAAAGAGCAGCATTTTATGAAGTGTAGGATGGCTACTGCTGAATGATTTTAAGATTCATGCAGCATTATATGAAATTTAATCACATGGAGATAAAAAATTTTTCTTCGAATTATCTTTTTATTGATTATGCCAAATACAAAGTCTTAATTTCTTGCTAGTGTGTCTTAAACATACCTCTAAATCTAACTGATCTCTTTAAATAAATAGAGATCAGATCTTGGGGCCAGAGCCTTTGGCAAGCAGTAGTATTTTGCTATAATTTAAATTTTTAGTGTTTTCAATGCATTTATTTTTATAAATGTCCTCTACTTACTCCAAGTCATATCAATTTTCATTTTCATTAATTATAGAAAATCAATTTAAATAAAATGTTAAATAAATGATATTAAAAGTGGACATGGATATGGCAAGTGGTATTATGAAGATAGTGCAGGAATGAATCAACTTTGGGAAACAGTGTATGGAGAAATTATGCAACATATATATGGTTGTCATTGCCATAAATAATACACAGAAAGATGTACTGAAGCTGTATTTATACTTTGTATTGTACTTCACAGGGGACATTCCATGCTAAAGAACAGTTATTTTCACATGTTAAACCAGATTGAATTAGTTATGATATAGGTTCAGCTGCCAGTATAATAACCAAATTAAAAAGGCTCAGATAAAATAGAAGTTTATTTCTTTCTCCATAATAGTCATATCACAAGTAGTTCAGGAGGTTCCCATTTTTCTTGTTGCCCCTCTTGCATCCCGGAGCAGCTACTGTTCAAAGGGGCCTCATCACCCTGTCTACATCCCATGTAGCAGGATGAAGGAAGAGGCCAAAGTAGGGAAAGCTCCTTCCCTTTAAGTGCTATATCTTGGTAAGAACTAATTCATATGGCTGCATTTAAATATAAAGAAGGCTGGTTGGTTGGTCATGTGGTACACTGAAAATTCTATTTCTATAGAAGAAGAGAGTGGATACTAATGGACACAGAAGTCTGTTTAAAGATCCAAGGGATTTCTCAATATAGAAAAGGTAAAATTACATTTAGTATTATTTTATCATTACAACATTTCATCACTGTTCCATTCCATACCAAATTAAATACAAATCCCTCCAATGAAAGTTCAGGTACCTTCATAATTATCTACAATATAAAATTATGACATCAAATGGCCTAGATAGTTTGAAATGGCAATATATTAGAGCTGCATCTTTTAAAATACTGTGCAATGTTACTGAATTTGTCAGGGTGAATATGATAGTAGTTAAGCAAGATGGAAATTTGAGCATTTAAGAGCATGTGTATATGGTTTATTTCTTGAAGATATTAACCAACACAAAAGCCTAGAAAGATATTTTTTATATTTTTAGTCCTGCTAAACAACCAGAAGTTCACAGAAAATAAACTTAAGACTTCCACAGAAGAGGCTGACTGACACTGACAAATGAAAATGAGATTAAAAGGAATCATTATAAAAATCCCTCTGGTTAAACATCAGAAAAACAGAAGTTAAAGCCAGATGCTTCTATTACCCAGTTCATCCAATTTAAGTCTACACAAGAATAGAAAAACTCTATTCTGAGACTTCATAGAAAATGCTCAAGGTTTTGGGAATGGCAGGAAGCTTGGTTAGCATTTGCCAATACTGGGACACTTGCAGGAGACCCCTAAATCCTATAACTTGAGTTATAGAAAGTCCCTGAAATCCATCCTAGATACTAGGATTTTAAATCATATTCATCATTATAATACTGCCATTAGGAAAATAACTTTGAAACTTTCAATATCCTGGAAATAATTGTTAAACATGATAAGCAGAAAGTTTAGTGGGATCCTCCCTAATCTAAAAGAGTAACATAGATTCCATTCCAATACAAAAATGAAAATAGGGTGAAAACCATGATTAATAAACTAGAATAATATCATTATTTATTACTCAAATGATATCAGAATATAAGAATTCATTTATATATCAGGACAAACATGTTCTTACTCAAACGTATCTGATTTAACAATATTTTTCTTTCAAATCTTAGAATATTTTTAAAATGTAAAGAATTATGTCTACCACACTTAAAAATTAATGCTATACTGGACATGAAGAAATTAGATTAACCATTATTAGGTACAGTTCTAAACAAAATTGCAGAGTATGTAGAGACTCTGTCTTCACCTCCAGCTTAGCTGTTCTGAAATTTCCTCTTCTTGTTGATCTCTTCTAATCTTTCAAGTACCTGGTCTCCTTCTCTTCTGCCCTATCCCATGTCCTAGTCTTTTACCTGCTCCATTCTAGTCTTGCTCTCAGAGATGGATCTTATAAATAATGGCAATATTACATCACAGTTTATGTTCAGTTTTGGAGAGACAAGACTGAGTATGGACAGGGTGACTGGATATTTGTTTGTGCTTTCATTCCTACCTTTTCCCACCAACAGTACCCTGGTTTCCCATGAAAGAATTCACTCCCTGCTCATTCTTGGTCATATTTTTGGTTGGATAAACCTCATTCCCAGCTCTAGGAGTGAACCATAAGATTACTTTTTGCCATTTGGAGTCAAGTGCCTATAGAAGGCCAGGTTTTTAGCAGAAATAAAGTATAAAACCATAGGGTGGTTTTGCTGCTTCTGAAAACTTGGAAAAATAACAGCTTTAAATCCACAGCCCAAGTTTGAGGTAATGAATCAGAAAACTTCCTTATGTTCTATAATGAAATGGTTGAGATTTCTAAAAACAAACCCAAGGTCCAGTCCTACAGGTGGCTAAATTATAATGTACCTAGAATTCGAAGACACAGATGATCTTATGTCAAAATTAAAGCATTGATTGGAAAAGAGTTGGAACCATAAAAATTGGAATGAAAGCATCTGGATAAGTTCCAGAGAAGGTGGGGACCTTGAACCTCCAAATTCTGTTGTCCCTCCTTTGCCTAAGGAGGTTAGACTTATCTCTGCCTAAGGAGGTTAAACTTCTCTTGCCTAAAGAACCTGGAATGACCTTCCCAAAAGAATTGCCTTGTATGAAAATATTAATCTTCCTCTTCTAGTTACTCCTGACCTATAACTATATTAAAATCAGGGCATTGGCTACAAAATATGGCCTGAGAGGAAGTAGCATACATAATATTGCAAGATTTTGCTAATATTCATTAACTAAAACCTGTAGAATATTATCATAATGGAGTTTAAGAGTTTGGATTGGGTAGAAAGAATACAGTATTAAATGAGACCAAATTTATTGATACAAGGGGATTAAGTAAAAGTTTTTAATTTGATGTGTTAATGTGGATTGGCTGTATGGGTTCGACGGTTTTGGTGCTGTAGGTTTGATTGCTTAACTGAAATTTGAAATCAAATGTGGTTTATGCTAACTGAAGTTGAAAAATCAGAATTACATTGGTATTTTGTAAAGAAAGATACCAAATATTTAAGGAAATTGGAATGACATGATGACTTTATAATCACCCACTACTAATTATGTCCCCAGGGAATGTCTGGAGGACATTTCTTTTATAAAGGTTTTGAGAAGTGTGCTAGTGAGGCGGAGTGCTGACATCCTTGAAGACATCTGTTATAGCTATTCTCTGGAAGCCAGGAGTAACAGTGGGAAATGCTGCTATTAAAATACATTCACTGAGTTCATGTGGATTGATGCAATCCCAGTGTACTAAGAGAATATATCTAAGAGGCTTGCTCTTTCTGAAGGGTCTATAGCAGGCAAAATTCTAAAAATGACCCCCAAGATTTCTTGTCCTAACATCGGGGACTGTGAGTATGATAAAATATCGTGCCCATGAATGTGTCATATTGCATGACAAGACTCTGCAGGTGTAATTAAGGTTACTAATTACTCTAGGTTAATAATTAGTTGACTTTAAAATAAGGAGATTGGATTATCCAGGTGGGCCTAAACTAATCATATCAGAAGAAGAAGACAGAAAGACCTAAAGCATGAGAAAGACTTGACATGTCATTGCTGGTTTGAAGATGGAGGGGGCCACATAAAAAGAGAGTGGATTAAGGAGTTGAAAGAGGCCCTCTGGCCAATAGCTTAGCAAGGAAACATGAACCTCAATTCTATAGCTGCAAAGCACTGAGTTCTACCAACAACATGAACGAGGTTAGAAGAATATTCTTTCCTAGAACTTCCAGATAAGAGTCCAGCTTGATAAAAACCTTGATTTTGGCCTTGTGAGACCCCAAGTGGATCAGAGAATCCAGCCATGTTGTTCCCAGACTTCAGACCTTTTGAACTGTGAGCTAATAAATATTATTTTAGGCCTCTATATTTTTCACAGAAATAAAACGCTAATATATGAGCCATTCCTGAGTCCAAATGCCAAACAGAGAAAGTACTGGAAGAACTAATTATGTTCTTATTTCCTCTATACATGATAGGTTTCTGCTACCATTGCTTCTGTTAATTTTTTTTACATATTGCTGTTGAAAACAACTCTGCTTGCCTGGTTAATACATCCATGCCTACCAGTATAGTGAAGCATATGCTGACCAGTTCCCAAAATAGTGTTATTAATCTTCAGAGAAGCTTGGACTCACAAGCTTACAACTAAACAGTTACAACTAAAGATTGTACTTACTCATTAGCTGAGTCATTGTTTTTGAAGTATACCACTAAACAGGGTAGGTTGGTCCAGGAGTACTTCTAGTTTCAGCCACTACTCTGCCAGAATCAGCCTTCCTTGATGGCAGTTTAGGTCAGTGTTAAGGAACTGTTGGTCACACAAGATGTGGAATGGTTTTGATTTGCCATTGCTCTTAAATATTGTTTAATATGAATGGCAGGTATTGAATTCTGTCCCCTCAAAATTCATATGTTGAAGTCCTAACCAGCAGTGCCTCAGAATGTGACCTCATCTGATCTTGGTAAAAGTTAGAGTCATTAGGTTGGGCCCCCATGCAATACAACTGGCTCCTAATTAGAGGGAAAATTTGGACACAGATATGCATCCTAGCAAGATGATGTGAAGAAACATAGAGAGAAAATGGTCATCTATATGCCAGGAACAGAGGCCTGGAACAGGGTATTCTTTCATAGCCCTCATGAGTCAACCCTTCTGACACCTTGATTTGGATATCTAGCCTCCCAAACTATGATGCAATAAATGTATACTGGTTAAGCCAACTAGTCTGTGGCCTTTGTTAAGGCAGCCCTAGTAAACTGACACAGTAAGTCATATGACATGTCACACCATTTTCTTGCATGTTATAGCCAGAAGCTGTACATGTTTACATTATCTGTCTGGACTCCTGAAGAGTATTGAGTTTGTAGGCCTTAGCAATAAACTTGAATCAATAGTTCAGACTTTCCCTTTCCCCAAATGAACATCCTATGAGAGAGTAACCAGTTCATTCTGGTTTGCCCCAGACTTCCTCAGTTTTAGCCCTAAACATCCCATATCCTGAGAAACTGCTCAGTCCCAGGTAACCCAGATGGCTGATCTCTCTATGTCTTTTCTTGCCAGAAAACCTAAATTTAAACCATACAGTGAATCAGAGAAGTTCTAGTAATAATGAACACCCCAAATACAGGATTGATATGTTAATTGTCTTGCTCCCAGGGGACACACTGGTTCCTAATCACATTTTCCTGCCTCTTCTCTCATGGTTTATTCTCTGAAATCAGGATGCTAGGAAGGGATAACTACTATTATCATTTATCCCTTGAGCTTTTAGTGGTGACTTATATCAACACACTAAGACTACTGAAATTATTCTTTCCAAAGTAAAAGCTGCTCCAAGTCAAGTTACAATCTCCACAAAATAGAGAGGTTGCTGGTTGTTTTAAACAGAATCTTTTCTCACAAAGAAAAGTTTAAAGTTCTATCTCCCCCACTATGTTGAGAACAACTTGAGAGCAAAGACTAAGACATGTTCATCTCTGTATCTATAATACTCAGAACAATTCCTAGCAAATATCAATAAGTTTTTATTGAATGAGTCCAAGCATGAAAAAACTAGAGCCTTGACAAGAATGTGGGACTAGAACACAAAGGAACTGATGGGTTAAATTAAACTAGCAGGAAAGAGTTGTATGGGGGCAAAGAGCTGAATAAAATCCAAAAGTTTTCCAGTTGGAGAACAAGCAGGTGACATGAGAAACATGGACAATAAGGGTGAGAGTTCTGCTTTTCAACTGAATTTAGGGTGGATAAATAAAATTTTACTGGATGATATAAATGGAAATTTCAAAATTAAATAGAGACATCAGAGCGATGTGATGTAATTTGGTGTCTGTGAATGTAAGGAGCTCTTAGAAGCAAATACTATCCCAAAGAAATAGTGGATTCTCCAGAAAGCATCATAATCAGATTAAAGGGGAGTCACAGAGAAGAAGCCAGCAAAGAAGAAACTTCAAGAGCAAATAAAGAGATAAATGGAGAAATAAGCATAATGTGGTTGTGGCAAAGTGAGCAGGTTTACAGTACTGTCAAATATGGAGAAAAAAGGATGAGAATAAGCACTTTGATTTAGGTATCTCTGGTTACTTTTTAATTTGATTTCAGCAAAATGGAAATCATAATAGAGAATCACAAGATTTTTAAAAAGTGGGAAAAGTCTACAGGAATATTCTGTGTGATCAAGATGAAACAAACAGAAAGTGAAAGCATACAGGATGGGTACACACTGGGCAAAAGACATAGTTCTGCATGTTTGAATGCAGCACAGCTGGAAGTAATGGAAGAAAGAAAGTGAGAGAAAAAGCAGGAAATACAGGCATGAGGGCATGGTGGAGGATAGGTGGATGGATGAAAAATAGACATGTCTATGGAGAACAGCTGGTTTATGATTGTATCAGGAGATAGGGGAAAGCAAAAAAAATTAGTTGCCACAATTAATGATGTTTGCCCCAAAAGGCCACCTCCCAGGGCCTGGAAAGAAATAATTGATGGGAAATGATAGATTTTCATAACCGAATGCTCATTAGAAGTAAAGAAAGAAGAAATAAAAAGCTGAAGTTTGTAGAAAAATATGCATTGCTTCGCCTTGATTCGACTTGTCAGTCTCCTAAGCTTTCATTTTCATTTTATTCCAAGTGTGAAGTACTGCACTTAATCATAGCCGTGCATTTTGGATTAGTGAATATTTAACAATAAATTATATCATGACTTTGGTGCTAAATTATGCTATGTGCTCAGTAACCTCAATTATGAAACATAATTTTTCAGATTCTACTTCAGTAGAAAGGGTACATAAACATTAACTGTCTTAAAAGTCTGTAAACATAAATCTCAAATTTAAATACAAAAATTATGCATATCATACAATCTTAGTTTTGGAAGAAATAGAAAGATTTAAGAAGTGCTCTTTCTCTCGCCCATTGAGGACTATGAGATTAAAGTTTAGAGACTTCCTATGGAAGTGAAGTTTACATTTCTTGAACATTTTCCTTCTACATAATTTTTCCTATTTTTGATCATAAACTGAATATAGCTTTAACATAGTTTGAGTTTGTTTATTAATTTCAATTATTTTTCTCATCTTGTTTAACAATCCCAGGAGAGAGTAGGTGAGGTCTACCCTCAGACTTCTAGACTAATGCTGCTTTCATTGAATCACATTCAGTTAATTGGCATCTGTGCCCAACCTACGTGCCTCCTCGTGAAAAAATAATTAAGAATTTAAGAATACTCAGAGAAAGATACTCAAATGTTGATTTTCAAGACTATGTTTTCACACAAATTCGGCTTCAGTTTCATGGTTTTCCTCTTTTACTATTGAGAGAGCAGACATAAACATAACTAGTCATCATATACTAGGATGTTTCTATTGAATAAAAATTACCCTGTTTCTATTACTGATGATCTCTTTCCTTCTGCTGGTACCAAATAGCAACTATTAAGTGAATTTTTACACTGATTTTTTGCTAAGCTTTCTGAGATTGCAAAGAAAAGACAAGCCAAATTAGATGACATTACGTTATTATAAAGATGCCTCAGGAACTAAAGAAATTTAGGAACTTCGTATCGGCAACTATACTTATTCAGAAGTACATTGCCTTCAGATCTGGTATTACTCTGAGCTCCATGAAGAAACAAAACGAAGGCCCGTTTTCACCCAGGATATTTCAGATTAAAGCCTAGGAATCCACCTCCCATTGCAGCAACCTCGTGTTAGTGAGACCACCCAATGTGGAATACCTCAACTGGGCTGAATTTTGCACCAAGCTATCTCAGTATCAGACAGTGTTTCTTAGGACTATACTACATAAGTTTACTTTATACAGGGCACCTATCTATCGCTGGATCCCTGCTAGCTGTCTATATTTCATTTTTGTGCCTAGCATAAACCACAGTAACTTAAAACAGAAGCTCATTTCTTCAGAAAGGGTATGAAGGCCGTACTTTCCCACTATTCCTCTCTGGTATCATTTCTTCTATAGATAGGTGCTGTTTAGTAATAAAACATTGGCTCCCCTATATCAGGATGTAAGATTGACCTGTGATGTTTGTTTAGAGTGTAGGTGTCAATTCACAGTGCCTAAATATTTTGATTGAATAGATTTGGAGGGAAATCAGTAATTCCATTTTTAAAAATCACCTACAGTATTTCTGATGAAGATGGTAAAGGATCACACTTTGAGAAGTTCCTTATAGAGAAAATCCGGAAACTGATGTTTTTTTTTCAATGTGCTCTACTTTGTCCAAACTCATTTGAAGTTATTCAGTTTTACCTGACCATATCATCTTGCACTAAGTTTCCTTAAAGTCTAAATGTTTTAGAATAGGGCCCAGATCTCTATAAAATGAGAAAAGAGCTCATGAGAGAGAAAAGGCAGTTTTAAACATTACCTATCACATCAAAATAAGAAAGAGAAAAGGTGTATCAGAAATGATTTTGTGCAAAGTGGTTATAATTCACCACCATCATTTCTACACTGCAAGACTCTTAGAATAAAGGCCGTTAGAAGATCCCACCGGCTGGGCTTGGAAATTTGATGAGATCATAGCTCAGTGGCAGATGGTAGCAGGGAAAATAATGCAAAGCACGACAAAATGATAGCAGGAAATGAAGGTACATATTGAGAGGGAGTACATCATAATCTTTAACTCACTAATGAGAGAGTAATTTCAGTTAACTAAGCTTGTCTAAGTCTTCAGTATTATACAATATGAGATTTTAGAAAATAGACTTTTCCAAACAAAAACAGACCATATCTTTTATGGAGAACTTTAATATAATTATTTTTCTTCTTATGTTGATAGATGTTTTCATTACCAAGCTTTCCTTAAAATATTTTTTAATTGATTACTTTCTTTTAACAGGTAAGAGTTTATGAATAACATTAGAAAAATACGTAAAACATCAGTGGAAAATTTTGCTGCTAAATAGCCATGTGAAACTTGAGAACCTCTTTGTTGGGAAGCAGCAGAGGTGAACTCTCCTCTACAATAAGTGCCCCCAAAAGATTAAAGGGATAATACTTCTAAAATATTATAGGAGATTTAATTAAAACTACATGATTCAGCATATAGGATTTGGACATGCAGTGTCAATCAGCAAGATGGGAAGATGCGCTGTGGAGGAAGGATCAGAGAGGCTAAGCATGAAAGAAGCTGGTGTAGGGTAAGAACAGACAGCATAAATAATGGAGTGGTTAAGAGCATGGAACTCTCTCTTTTTCTCTCTCCCTCCCTCCCTCCTTCCCTCCCTCCCTCCCTCTCTCTCTATCTCTGTCTTGTTTGAAACCGTAACTCTTCCCTTTCTGGAAAGCAGGAATAACAACAATATCTATTTCATAAGACTGTTGCAAAGAGTTAAAGAGTTAATACAGGTAAAGGACTCAGAACAGTTCCTGACACACAGTAAGTTCCAAGTAGCCCTTGGCTCTTATTAACCACAGGATATCCAAGCTACTTTAAAATAGAAGGGTTTAAATAACAAAACCTTCCCCATAGGTAAGCCAAATCCCTCTTCTCTTTCAATTTAAACTCATTCTCTTATTCCGTCATCTGTGGCCATAGGGGATAGCTAGACACTCTGCTCTGCATGATGACCCTTCACACTCTGAATGATTCACGTAATTAGAAACATTTGTGGATGTACAGCTCTTCAGGGAAAAGCGTGTCCCAATCTAATTTCATGAAGTAATGTCAGGAAGGAAACAATCAATGAAGTTACTCCAAATCAAAGCACTTTAGAGAAAGTCTTAATCTGTCTTTAGGACAGTAAAGCATGGAGAGAGAATTACTGATGTCCAAAAGATGTATAAGAAAGGGTTTCTTACATCTATACTTCTCACTGTATTTTGAGGTTAAAATTAAAGGTGAAAGTAAGGTCTAATCTATTAAATCAGAATAATTTAAGGTCTGTTTCCACATTAGACTATTAGAGCATTTATTTTGAACCTCGGATTCTGTACACAAGATCTTCATTTATCCTAATCTTGGTTTTAATCTCCTATTTTCAGTAACAACTCAAAGGCAGAGGACATCACTTACACATATTAAGATTCTCACAAAACCTAGCAAATGTTCTACCTATTACAAGTGTTCATTAAATATTAGTGCTCAGTAAATCCACAGTGGTCAATTAGAAATTTAGGAACTAACTTAATAATTTCTGAGCTCTGTTTATTGAAACTAATGGCAACTGGCAAACATCACACAGTGATATAAATGTCAAATAAATGAATGTTTCTTCAAATGATGCAGACGAATTTACTATAAAATGTAAGCCTTATTTTTTTTAATGAGTACTGAGGATGCTCATGGGCCAGTTGAGGGCATCCATGGATGAGGCATCCCCAGTATCTTGTCGGTGGGGTTCTTGATGGAGTCTGTGACATAGTAGGATCCATGTCCCTCTAAAGTCCTCTGAGAGTCCTATCCACCACTCTCTCAGCCTCTTCGCTCTCTCCAGTCATGCAACTCATGACTCAGTACTCTGTATGGAGCAAGAGAGAAATGAAGCTCTTGGGCGACGACCCACACAGCTAGGTAAGCTTGAGAAATTACAGGTCAATAAATTTTCAGTGGATACTGAGCTGCGCCACTTTTGGGGGAGGGTAACATGAATTAAGCCAAACTGTTCTTTCTGCCCTTTCCAATGTATCCAAGCTTTTTTTTTTTTTTTTTTTTTTTTTTTTTTTTTTTTTTTTTGGTTCCATTGCTGTTCTGGAACTTCTCCACTGAAAACCTGGACTTCCACAAAGGCTCTCTCATCCATGGGTGGTTGTCTGAGACAGTGCTCTCCAGGGGCTCAAACCACAGGCATAGGGGCTGAAAGCAGTTCGCAGACCGCTCCAGAGTCCACAGACAGGACCTAGGTCTGTATGCCTGTTATCCAGCCCTCAGTGGGCGAGACTCCTGGATTCTTTAGCATATTGTGCTATATTCTGTAGCTCCCCCAAAGGCACTTTTGTCTGTGGATTGATGCCAAATTGTTTTTGTTGAGGAGTAGGCTGCAATGAGGGACATCTTATTCACTTTTGAATACATACTTTACTCACACAGAATCTTCCCTAACTGAGAAATGTACTTTATTCCCTGTGTTATGTCATCACCTGTCTCCATTGAACCAGTATCACCCTCAGGCCTTCCCAGACTTCTTTTGATTCTCACTCATTAAGCTCTGAGGTTGTTTCGTTAAGATACTCTAATCCCTAAAAGAAGTAAAACAGAATGTTTGACACTATAGACCCACAGTTCTTTTCAGGTAGTATCAGGATATGTTTTAAATATTAAACATTAATACATATACTTCTGCTGTTTCCCACAAGACAGAATTGAAAGATATGGAACAAAAGAACATCAGAATGTTTCAGAAAGATTTTTTCCTAAAAAGTTTAGAATATTTTTTTGTTGTTGTTATCATTTATATCATCTCTCTCATTGGGACTTGGAAAGTGGACACAGAGCTTTAAATTATTCAAACTCATGCAATGTGAAGCTAGAAATGACAATTCAACGACTACCAACTATTTGAATTATACCTTTGCAATATTCTTCCAGTCATTGTATGAACTTAAGATGTCTCCCTTGTATTTTGAATTGTTTTAAATATAAGCTTATTTTTATATTTCATGCTCTATATGATTTTTCTTTGCTTTTACTTGTGTTTGTTTTCATCTTCTGTATTTAAAGTTTATGAAATTCCTTACTGAATTATCATCTCCAGGTGAGGTTAGTAAGTGACTGTTGATGACATCTGAACTGTGGAGAATATACAAGTGCCCAAAATATTCCTTATTTGCATAAACTTTCCACTCTTTTAAAATTAAAGTATTTAATCTTCATAAATTTTCTATTAAAATTCAAATGTGATACTTGGATGAATAATATTTAAGTTATTATCTCAAACATATAATCAAATCAGTTAGTATACATTGTTCATTGAATCTTAAGTAGATAAGCTTATAACTAATTTAATTCTTCTGTTCATGGATTTATTATTTTTGAGTATTGTTTATTAATAGAACTGTATTTTAGCTTTTGAACAAATCAGAGCAGGTTAATATATAATATCCAATAGGTTAATAAACATTATTTCAGTTATAAAAGTTTTAAAAAATATATAATAGGAGCTTGAGATGAAGAGGCACAAATATTAGCTTATACTTCAGTGGTACTTAAAAAAATAAATGATCAGAACTTTAAAAGTTGATGGTTTTAAGGATCAAATGCTAAAACCAAAAATGGAAATTTAATAAACTCTTTTCAATTGTTACACATTACTCAGACAAAGAAAGGAAGCAATTCATAGAAGAAAAAACATAATTAACAAATGTTAAAATTTTTCAACTAAGTATTTAAAAATAAAATGTACATTAAAACAATTTGATACCAGGGGTTTTTTTAACCTCTCAAATTGTCGTATTTTAAAAATTGATGTAGAAAATTGTGTTGAGAGTACAAAAAGAAAGAAAACAGGTAATCTCTTATATTGATGGAGGCAATGTTAATTGATATAGATTTGCTGGCAATTGGGTGATCTGTGTACAAACTTTCTGGCAATTTAAAAATATATACCAAATATCTTGAAATTATCTTTATCAACTTAAAAATGCCTCTTTTACAAAGTTGCTCTGAGGAAATAATTAATGGTAGCTGCAAAACTGTACCTGCTTTATTAAAGTCTATAAATGTCCAATAACCTGAGTTAAGTAACTGTTCCATAAATTATTGTGTAGTCTTTTAAAATGATGTCCTTGAAACATGTTTGTTGACATGTAAAGTTATCCAAAATTATCGCTAATGGGAAAACTCATTTTTTAAAGAATAAAAATTATGCACATTTTATATAAAAAATAGATGTAATTTTGCTAATATATACCAGTGTGGTGGAAATTTATGAGATATATATATTTTTTACCTGGTTCATCTATATTTATGATTTCTGTGCAGAGATCATATATTTAACAACCTTTTTAAAAGTAATCTAGTAATTATTTTATACAAATGGCATATGCCTCAAATATGTTATTTAAAAAATATCCTTAAATGGTGGTCCTTTTTAATAAAAAGTAATTAATGTATTATAAACTATTGAGCCATACACTCAGCTTAAAGTTCCCATCTCTAACAACTGCCTTACTTCACCCCAGTGCTAGAGTCCCGCAGCTGCATTTGTTATGGCTAATACTGGTGGGACAAGATGTGGACATTTATGCAAATAAGGCCACTCATTGTCTCTTTCCCCTTATCTGGAACTGGAATTCAGGTTGACTAGTGAGCACTACTTGAACTGAAAGCAAATAAACCCAGAGCTATGGAGTATTATAACAGAAAGGTAGAGAAAACGGGTCTATGGAGTGAGATAGAGAGAAAGTGAGGAGAGAAGATGGGATGCTACGAAGTATGAGGAAGACAAAAAGGAGTAATCCTAGTTCCAGGCTCTTTTCCAAAGCTAAACAGGCCTGATTGTACTTCATCTCCAGGATTCCAGGAGAAACCTATATTTTATGATTAATTCTGTTTTTTTTTTTTTTCTTAACCCAACTTAAATAAGTTTCTTTTATCTGAGCAGAAAGATATAGATTAAAAAATGGCCTATCATCTCAGAAGCTAAGCAGGGTTGGGCCTGGTTAGTACTTGGATGGGAGACTCCCTAGAAAAACCAGGTGCTGCAGACAAAGAAAGAAAGAAAGAAAGAAAGAAAGAAAGAAAGAAAGAAAGAAAGAAAGAAAGAAAGAAAGAGTCTATCAGTTAAGAAAGCAAAAATCACACCAACTATTTTAACAAGAGAATTTAATAAAGGAATTGATTTAACAGGTACTAGAGGATCAACAAGACAAAAAAAAAGATCACTGAAGTATCACAGAGGTACCCTAAGGCTGGTAGTGAGAATACTAGAAAAACTAGTAGTTTGAGGATGGACTGCCAGGTGATGGCTGTAACTAAGGATCTCAGAGGAGAGGCCCCAGGGAGCTAGGACTTAGCTATCTAAGGATGGGATACCAGCTAATTAACTGGTGGTGGTCTCTCCCAGAAGGCAAAGTAAGACCGATTGTAGAAGTTTGGAGGGAAAAGTAAAAAGTAGACTCAACTGTTACTATTACCTATTGCCACTTCTGGGGTGAAAAACCATTGTTCAGGCGATGTTGACAGCCACAGGAAACAATACAGGAAAAAACATGTCCCTTTTTCCTTCTCCAGGTGTCCAATCTTACTTTAGAATTCTCTGTTGTCCAAGCTTATCAGTGTGGCAACTGGGAAAGCAGAAATGTGGTTTGCAGAGACTCAGCCTGAGTAAGACAAGGCAGATTATAAAAGAGTGTTTGAAACAGAAAAAAAAAAATGGCTTAATAACAAGCAAATATAGAAAAGTAAATGTTATGTTACTTTTTAATTGTATATTTTATGCCAGACACACAACTAAAAATTCTTTCAAAATAAATAACACTGTAGAGAAATCATAAAAACCACTCAATAGATAACTTATATTCAGAAGAAATTTGCTATTTTAGCAGCCTGTGATCTACTCAAAAAAGTCTTTTAATTAGTTCTATTTAGTCCTAAATATAATTAAATGTGTGAATTTAGAATCAATTTTATATGTTTCAGCTGAACAAAAATAAAAAATGAAGTTACTACCTTTATTGTTCAAACATATTGAATTTTCACAATACTAAAACTAATACAAGAAAAAACAGAAAGACTAAAATAAATGGTAACTATGTGAGGTGATGGATATGTTAATTAGCTTAATTGTGGTAATCATTTCACAATTCATGCATATATCAAAACATCACATTGTACACCTTAATTATATATAGTTATTAGCCAAAAAAAGAGAAAAAATAAATACTCCCAAATCTATTGAAGAAATTGAATTGATTATTTTTATAAAACAAAGAAAACCACATTCTCCAAAAGTTTCACTGGTAAAAATTTTCAAACATTTGGGTAAGAAATAGTAACAATCTTAGATACGCTCTTTCAAAAAATAAAAGAGTAGATCTTTTCCATTTCATTTTATGCCAACATAGATATAACAAAAAATATAATTTACAGTCCACCTTCTCTTACAAACACAGATGCAAAAATTCTTTTTAAAGGTTGTCAAATCAAATATAGGAACAAGACTCAAATGTCTCCCCTCACCATTTCTATTCAACGTTGTACCAGAGGTCCCAGCATAATAAGACAAATAAAAGAAATAAAATGTATGAAGATCAGGCAGAAGGAAACAAAACTGTTTATTTGCACATGGCGTATGTATATATTTTTTAACATCCAGAAAAAAAATACAGAAAAACTGTTAGAACTAATAAATGAGTTTGGCAAACTTGCAGGATTAACAAGGTTAATATACAAAAATCATTTTTTTTCTGTATACTGATAAGGAATAAGTGAAAAGTAAAATTTTAAATCAATGTCATTTTCAATAACAGCATGATCATCAAATACCTAGAACTAAATCTAATAGAAGAAGTTCAATGCCTCTACAATAAAAGTTTCAAAACTTTATTAAGAAAAATCAAATAAATAAAAGTAGCATTCATCATACTTATGGTATGAAAGGCTCAATATTTTTAAGATGTCGATTCTCCTCAAATTAATCTCTGATTTCAATGCAATTTTAATAAAAAATCCAGAAAAGTGTGTGTTTGTGAATATGTAGATTGATAAGAGTTACATAAAAATTCAAAGAATCTTGAATAGCCAAGAAAATCTTGAAGGAAAACAAATTTGAAGGACCTAGTATATATTGAGACTTAATGTAATGCCACAATAATTAAAACTGTGACATTAGTGCAAGGATCAATGATAACTGGAAAAATAAAACCAAATGGAAAAAGCACAACAGCAATTCAGTGGGAAATAGTTTCAATAAATTGTTCTACAGTAATTGAATATTTGTATAAAATAAAAAGACATTGACTCCCTACTTCATGCATTATACAAAAATTTAGTTGAAATGTATCAAAGGCAAATAAAAAATAGAGGACTATATCTTTATTATTTTGGGATAGGCAAATATTTCTTATGCAGGATACAAAAAGCAGTAGCAACAACCAAAAAAAAAAAAAAAAGAATATATTTGACCACATTAAATTTACTAACTTCCAGGATATTTAAGAACTCACCCAAATACATAAAAAAAAAAAAAAAAAAAAAAAGACTGACAACTCAAGAGAAAACTGAGCCGAAAACCAGGTATTATAGAAAAGAGGAAATTGAAATGGCTAACAAATGTATAAAAATGTGTTCAGTTTTACTATACTACCAACTCCGCAAAAATGTCAAAATGAAAAGAACAGCAAGAGTGAGAAGAATGTGGAACAACCGAAACTGTCATACACTACAGTAGACATTTACATTGATTTTATCACTTGGAAAAATTGTTTGGCAATATCTACTAACACGGCACATACACAGACTTTATCAAGTTTCTAGTCCGAGATATATAACAGAAATGCATACAAATATACATATACAAGAATATTCATAGCAGTGTTGTTTTAATAGCACAAACTGAACAAATATAAATGCCTACTTACAATAAAATTGATAAATTGTAGCATGTTTTTAAAAAACAATACTATGGAGCAATAACTGAGATCAAACGATTATTTCACGCAATAGCACAAATATCCGGTGGAAGAAAGAAGCCATAACCAAAAGAGAATATACTCTGAGATTTCATTTATAGAAAGTCTGAAAAGCAGGCCAAACTAACCAATCTCATTAAGTCAGAATATTGGTTATCCTTTGAAAGAGAAGAGAGCCCAGATGGAGCTTAAGTTAAGGCAGCCTTCTGAGGTACTGATAATGTTCAGGTTAAGTAGGTACATTCACTTTTTAAAAATGTATTAAGCGGAAAAAAAAAAGCACACATTAAGCTACTCTTATGATTGTGTACTTTTTAAATGTATGTTTTAATCCAATAAAATTTACATTAGGAAATCTGAATGAAAGGATTGAACAGCTAATTAGACACCGATGAGGAATAATGTGATGACTGGAAGAGAAATCTGAAGAAGCTTTGAAAATACAGCACAGGGAAAAAATCTAAAGGAAAATATGAAATTAAAAGATGCAGAAGGTAGAATAACAAATTATAATACATATAAAATAGTATTCCAGAAGGATAGAATGGTGAGTATCAGGGAAAACTAATATCAGAAAAGATGATAGTTAATCATTTTCTAGAACTGATGAAAAATTAGAATGTTCAGTTTGAAGACTCACAGGAAATCCAAATAAGAATAAATAAAAATCAATACTCACTTATAGTGTAGTGAAATACAAAATGCTAACATACACAACAACTTAAAAGCAGCAAGAGAAGTAAAATTATCTTGGAATTCAGAAAACTGTCTTCAAATATCTTCAAAATACTAAGGGAAAGTATTCGTCAGTCTAGACTTGTGTACCACATGCCTGCACCCTAGATGAGAGTACATCTGGGTATATAAATTTCCTTGCTTCTTGGGAGGGCTGAATTTATAACGTAGAAAATTACAAAACAGAAGAGGAGTGTTTAAAGAGGTTGGACAGTTTCTGATAAATATCCTTTAAATCTTATCCCTTGATTGCTGAGCAACAACATGCTACTTCCAGACCTAAACTTCCAAATATTCTGTTATCCCAACAGAAGAATGCTGCTTCTAGAAAATCAAAGCAAAAAGAAACATGCTTATTTATTCCCTAAGTAGAAACGATCCATAAATCTCATCAGTCACTGCATTCAGCTCTATAGTGCTCTCTTCCTCTAGGTTACTACATGCTATTTGGGGAGTTTTTTTGTTTTTTAATTTTTTTGTTGAGATAAAAAGTTATATTAGTTTCATGTGTACAACATTTATGATTTGTTATTTGCATGTATTGATAAATGATCAAAATAAGTCTAGTTAATATTCATCATTATATATAGTTATAGGGCTGTTTTAATATTCTATAATTTATGAATTAAATTATAAAAATAACCACCAGCCACAAACCCTATCTAATATAGTAGATGAAGTGGGAGAAATAAAACTTAGTTAATACATTAAATGTCATCTTCATTTCCACAGATGGTCAGTAGACCACAGTTAGTGTGTATGACTTCCGTCTCACATTATCCATTCAGTGTTGCCTTTGCCCTCAGCCACCACTTCAGCTGACTAAGATTTTTTGACTGGCAAGGGGAACCTAACCTGATTCCTTAGGGAAGTGAAACTGGGATGATTCTGCCCTTGGTGGATTTGCTCTAGTGTTCCATTCGTTCTAGTGAAAATGACAGTACAAGAGGACACCAGGGGATCCCCAGGTTCATCTGTACCCCTTTCAGCCTTTGTTGTTTACTTTGTACAAAATACTCTGCAAAATGCCATCTGTTGCTTTTTATTATGTTGAAAATAACTACCATTTGTATGACACTGCAGCTGAGCATCTTTAGAAAATCTGAGGCCAAAAATACATATACACATCTAAAATCGTCTTTAGACAGTGAACATAATGTGCCTTGCCCTATCTAGGCATTGCTATTTTTTAAATGTGTTGATGCGTATCTGAGTTATAAAATGCAGTTTGCATTGTTATTTCACTCATCGAACAAGTATTTATTAAAGAAAGTCATGTGGATCAAGAGTGGAGATGGAGTGAATGACCACAGGAAAAATTAGTTTTGTTGTCAGAAGAAAAGCGATGCACTTTGAGCAAGCAAAACCAGCAAACAGTGATTCCATTTATTTTTAAAATCTATACACCGTGGAAAGGTGGGAGTGAGGACTGAAGTTAGAAATTGCACCACTTATCTCTTCCCCTTGAAGCTCTGTATGTAAATGAATAATGAAGAAAATGAGCACCATGATATAACAGAGTCTAGGAGTCTGAGCTTTGGTGTCAGCAACATCACAACAAAATTACTTAATATCAGTTTCCTTGTTCAAAAAAGATAAAGGGAGGGGAGGAAGGGAGAGAATTTAATAAGATGAACTATAAAGTACAAAAAGCTGTATCAATACCAAAGTTCTATGCTTCTTGATCTTTTATTTTAAGATTCTTGATTAGACAAAAATTTATTTTCCTTTTTTTCTTTAAGAAATTGATGTTTTAAAATCTATCATGCTTCCTAGTTATTGCTCAGAAAGATGCCATGGGAATATTCTCATTGTCTGGTGTTAGGTTTTAAGTAAAAATAAAGTTGCACTATTCAATTACCAATATGTAAGAAATATTGTACATGGAAGCATGGGTACCTATTTTGATGAGATTGTTTTTTTTTTTTATCTGACTAACACATGATTTGGATTCTTTAGAAGGAAAAGAATAATATGTTAGAGCTCATTATGAAAACATGTTGTACTAATCTCAAGTACAGAAATTGTGCATTAGACTCCAGGAGAATAGTGCCAAACAAATTGTAATTATAATTTTTCAGTGATTTCTAAACAAGATGTTATAGAAACTTGGATAGAAAGATAATAATAGCTGCCCTTTATTGAACATCTGCTACATGCTGGCTATTTAGTGTGTTCTCCATAACACTCTACTATAAACCATATGTAGTGCTATATATGGTGACCATGAGGTAAAATATATGTATGAGGAAATGATGAGGAGATTGGCGCTCAAGAAGATTAATAATTTGTCTAAATCCTCACATCTCGTAATTGGCAGAGATGGATCCATTCTCAGGTCTTTTGGGTTTTATGAGACCATTGTCTTTCCAGAACACTTTGAGACCATGACTTTTTGAAATCTCCCAAAAGGGAGGGCCTTGCATTCTCTCTTCATTTCTTCATATCATTCCCTATGAAAAAATTCTGCCACGTTGGAACCTCAGGCAAATATAAACCAAGTAAGGGGAATGTCTATAAAAATGCAAAAATAATATTGAGGAGTTGTGGCTTTTTACAAATTGCTATTTATTATCTGATGGAGAACATAACATTGTCACTTATTTCTTAATCCATAAATGCCGTTGGTAGTGGTTTTATAGAAACTTACTGGAATGCCTTGTAGAAACACATTTGGTTACTAATTTAAGAGCTGTTTAAAGATAGCCATAGTAATTTCTCTTTGTTTTCCATGTTATTCAGAGGAAATAATCTGATTTGGAGAAAGATGCGCCTCTGAAGCAAGAAGCACTAACTTGCAGCTGAAAGTTTCTTACTTTTAAGAATGGTGATTGTTCCTTATTAAATCAGTGCACATAGATCAGCAAAGTTCCCTCCAAAGGTAATTTCAAAAGAATCAAGGCCTAAGGGAATCAAGGTAAAGGTATCCTACAGCATGTTAATTTGAGTACTTCTCACTGTGCCAAAGGCAGTAACAGAGTCCACAGCAATAAGCATGCTAATGAAGTAACTGGAAGTAGTATCTGGAAAGAGAAGGTGAGTAGGTCACTAGTCCTAATTCAGTGATAACATTTCTTTCTATTCTAAAATTTCGCAACAAGATGGTTATACGAGCTCAGGTAAATCTCAAGAGATTGAATAATGATTCACAAGACAATTGAAATGTTTTCATTTTACAGTCATTGTTTGATAATGTCATTGCTTCATTCTGCTAGTTTCTTTAACAGCAAAGGGAAAAGGAAAGCATTCTTGTAATTGCCAATACTAAGCTTTATGTAGAAACCAGTTGATCTGGAAGGAAAACTATGCTAGGCTTTTAGTTAATGAGGTTTCTCAATCAATCAACAATAGTTGCTGAGCACCTGCTCTAGGGGTGTGCTATTTTAGGTAAAACTGTGTTATTAGATTTTCTGTGTAAAGGTACCACTAGTGCCTCCCCAAAACTTGAGAGAAGAGGAAATGAATTTGCTTTAAGAGACAAACTTTGAAATCAACATATAAAGCAGCAATAAGCAAATTTGTTTCAAAGGACTGAATGCTTCTCTTGGTTAATTATAATCTGATTGAATGAAATAGCAACATATTTAAAGAAAGAATGTGTTAATGAATATAGGGGACTGGGGAGAAAAGAGGGAGGGGGGCAGAGAGAGAAAGAAGGCACAGAGAGAGACAATGGACAGAGACAAAGAGGGAAGGGAAGGGAGGGAGGGAGAGAGTGCAAAGGTAGGAATTGAAAATTCAAGCATCTAAAGGAAAGGAATCTGGCCAACACAGTTCTGAAAACAAATTAAACATTGGAATATTGTACCCCTAAGGCCAAATACAATCAAACAAGAGGCTTAATTTTCCCTGTCGAAATAAGAAAAGCTCTCCTTCCCTTTTCTGATTTACTTTAAAGCTTGTGATTCCTTTCCTCTTCGAAATGTGTATGTCTTTTTATTTTTAAAAATTTAGATATAATTGACATATAACATTATATCAGTTTCAGGTGTACAACATGATTTGATATTTGTATATATTGTGAAATGATCACCACAGTAAGTTTAGTTAACATTCATGACCACACATAGTCACAAAAATTTTTTTCTTGTCATGAAAACTTTTAAGATATACTCTTAGCAACTTTCAAATATACAATACAGTATTATTAACTATAGTTCTCATGCTGTATATTACATCTCCATGATTTCTTTGTTTTATAACTGTAAATTAGTACTTTTTAACCCCATTCACTCATTTTTCCTTTCCCCTCAGGAAAAATAGATTGCCTTTGGCAAACACCAATCTATTCTCTGTATCCATAAGTTTCATTTTTTTGTTGTTGTTTGGTTGTTTATTTAGTTTTGTTTGTTTGTTTAGATTCCTCCTATAAGTGAGATCCTACAGAATACGTCTTTTTAAAAGTTAAATAAGCCTCTTACCAGCTTAAAGACACAAAAATATATTTCTTAACGACTTGGGAACCATCTCTTTGAAACACAATTATCAAGAAAGATAGCACTTTTATTTCAGAGTTTCTATGGGAAGATAGTGGCCTAACTTCAGTGAGATCCTCACTCCAAGTTGCAAAGCTACCTCCTGTCATGAAGATATGAATGTTTCTTCTGGGTAAAGCCAATTAGCTAACACAGATGGCTGTCTCAATTACCAAGTAAACTGAGGATGAACTACATGTGACAAATGGTGCTCTTAAGTTCTCTTTCTTAAGAACTAGTTATTATTCATTCTGAGAATATGCATGTAATGGATTGTATCTGCTTGGCTATACAAAATGAGATTTCTTTTTGTCTTTGCAATGTTTTAAGCTGATTGTCAGCAATGCACATCAAAGAGTGGGTTTTTAATTTTTATTTTTCAATTAGAGTTAATATTCAATATTATTTTATATTAGTTTCAGGTATATAGCATACTGGTTAGACATTTATATAATTTACAAATGATCGCCCTGATTAGTCTAGTACCCATATGGCACTATACATGGTTATTATAATATTACTGACAATTTTGCCTATGCTGTACTTCACATCCCCATAAGTATTTTGTAACTACCAATTTATACTTCTTGATTCCTTCACTTTTTTCACCCAGTCTCTCGATGCCACTCCTACTGGGTAATCACCAGTTGTTCTCTGTATCTATGACTTTGCCTTTGTTTTGTTTGTTTATTTAGTTCTTTAGATCCCACATATAAATGAAATCATATGGTATTTGTCTTTGTCTGAGTTATTTCACTTAGCATAATACCCTCTAAGTCCATATAAAGCATTGCAAATGTTAAGATTTCATTTTTTATGGCTGAGTAATATTCTATGTGTATATGTGCTACTTCTTCATCCAATTGTCTGTTGATAGGCACTTAGGTTGCTTCCATACCTTGGCTATTGTAAATAGTGTTGTAGTGAACACAGGGGTGCATATATCTTCCTAAATTAGTATTTTGGTTCTTTGGAGAAATGCCCAGAAATGCAATTGCTGAGTCATAGGTAGTTCTAGTTTTAATTTTTGGAGAAATCTCCAAACTGTTTTCCATAGTGGCTGTACCAATTTGTAATCCCATCAACAGTGCACAAGGGTTCCTTTTCTCCATATCTTTTTCAATACTTGTTTGTTGATTCATTGATGATAGCCATTCTGACAGGAGTGTGGTAATGTTTCATTGTGGTTTTAATTTGCATATTTCTGATGATTAGTGACATTGAGCATCTTTCTATATGTCTGTTGGCCATTCATGTGTCCTCTTTGGAGAAATGTCTATTTAGGTCATTTTTAATTGGATTGTTTGTTTTTTGGTGTTGAGTTGTATGAATATATATATATATATATATATATATATATATATATATGATATTAAATCCTTATCAGATGTATAATAGGCAAATATCTTCTTGCATTCAGTAAATTGTCTATTAATTTTATTGATGGTTTCCTTTTCTGCGCAAAAACAATTTAGTTTGATGTATTCTCATTTGATCATTTTTTCATTTATTTTCCATGCCCAAGAAAATATATCAGAAAAAATGTTACTAAGAACAATGTATGAGAGTTTTTGGCCTATGTTTTCTTATAAGAGTTTTATGGTTTCAGGTCTTACATGTAAGTCTTTAATCCATTTTCAGTTTATTCTTGTATATGGTGTAAAAAAGTGGTCTAATTTCATTTTTTTTTTGAGTGTATCTGTCCAGTTTCCCCAGCACCATTTATTGAATAAACTCCGTTTATCCTATTATATATTCTTACCTCCTTTGTCATAGATTAAATAACCATATAGGCATCGATTTATTTCTGGGCTCTGTATTCTGTTCAATTGACTTATGTGTCTGTTTTTATGCTCATACCATGCTGTTTTGATTACTATAGCCTTATAGTATAGTTTGACATTAGGCAATGTTAGACCTCCAACATTCTTCTTTCTTAAGATTGCCATGGCTATTCGAGGTCTTTTCAAGTTCCATATAATTTCTTGGATTTTTCATTCTAGTTCCGTGAAAAATGTCATTGATATTTTGATAAAAATTGCATTGGATCTATAGATTGCTTTGGGTAGTATAGACATTTTAACAATGTTAATTCTTCCTATCCACGAGCACAGTATATGCTTCCATTGATCTGTATCTTCTTCAATTTCTTTCTTTAATGACATATAATTTTCTGAGTACAGGTCCTTTACCTTCTTGGTTAAATTTATTCCAAAGTATTTTATTGTTTTTGATGAAATTGTAAATAAAATTATTTTCTTAATTTTTCTTTCTGAGTTTATTATTGGAATACAAAAATACAACTGATTTCTGAATATTAATTTTATATACCGATACTTTACTAAATTCATATGTCAGTTCTAACAGTTTTTGGTGGAATCTTTAGGGTTATCTAGATATAGTATCATGTCATCTGAAAATAATGACAGTTTTACTTCTTCTTTTCTAATATAGATATCTTTTATTTCTTATTTTTGTCTGATTACTGTGGCAATGACTTCCAATACTATGTTGAATAAAAATGGTGAAAGTGGACATCCTTATCTTATTCCTGATCTTAAGGAAAATGCTTTTAGCTTTTCCCCTTTGAGCACAATTTTAGGTCTGGGTTTGTCACACATGGTTGGCCTTTATTATATTGAGGTATGTTCCCTCTATTCTCACCTTATTGAGAGTTATTGAGAGTTTTTATCATAAATGGATGCTGGATTTTGTCAAATGCTTTTTCTGCATCTATTGATATGATCATATGATTTGTATCCTTCATTTTGTTTATGTGATATACTACATTAATTAATTGGAAGATATTGAAGTAAATTTGTATCCTAGGAATAAATCCTACTTGATCATGGTATATGATCTTTTCAATATGTAGTTGAATTTGATTTGCTAATATTTTGTTGAGGTTTTTTTGTAATTTTTTTTGTCTGGCTTTGGAATCATGGTAATGGTGATCTCTTAAAATGAGCTTGGGAGCTTTCCCTCTTCTTGAATTTTTTGGAATATTTTGAGGAGAATAGGTATTAATTCTTCTTTGAATGTTTGGTAAAATTCACCTGTGAAGCTATCTGGTCCCCGACTTTTGTTTGTTGAGAGTCTTTTGATTATGGATTCAATTTTGTTAGTAGTAATTAGTCAGTTCAGATTTTTTGTCTTTTTAACTCAGTTTTGAGAGATTGTATGTTTCTAGGAATGTATTTATTTCTTTCAATTGTCTAATTTTTTGGCAAACAATTACTCATAGTATTTTCTTATAATCCTTCCTGTGGAGTCAGCCGTCACTTCTTCTCTTTCATTTCTGATTTCATTTATTTGGATCCTCTCTTTTTCTTGATAAGTCTAATTAAAGGTTTATCAACCTTGTTTATCTTTTCAAAGAATCAGCTCTTGGTTTCATTGATCTTTAGTCTTACCTTCTAGGCTATTTTGTTTATTTCTACTCTTATCTTTATTATTTCCTTACCTCTACTCACTTTTGGTTTTGTTGTTCTTTTCGTAGTTCCTTTAAGTGTAAGGTTAGATTGTTTATTTGAGATTTTTCTTGTTTCTTAAGGTAGGCCTATATATTTATGAATTTCCCCCTTGGGACTGCTTTCACTGTGTCACAGATTTTGAGTCATTGTGTTTTCATTTTCATTTGTCTCAAGGTATCTTTTGATTTCTTCCTTGATCTCATTGTTAACCTATTCATTGTTTTGTAGCATGCTATTTAGCCTCCATGTGTTCATGTGTTTTTCAGGTTTCTTTTTTTTTTTGTAATTTATTTCTAATTTCATGCCGTTGTAGTCAAAGAAGACACTTGATATGATTTTAATCTTCTTAAACTTATTAAGGCTTGTTGTGTAGTCTAACATGTTGTCTGTCTTGGAAAATGTTCCATATGCACTTGAGAAGAATGCATATTCTACTGCTTTGGGATGAAATGCTCTAAAAATATGAATTAAATCCATCTGGTCTAATGTGTCATTTAAGGCCACTATTTTTTTTTTGTTGATTTTCTGTCTGGAAGATCTGTCCATTGGTGTCAATGGGGGTGTTCAAGTCATCTACTATGACTATATTATTGTTGATCTCTCCCTTTACATTGGTTAATATTTGCTTTACGTATTTAGGTGCCCCTGTGTTGGGTGCATAAATGTTTACTAGGGTTATGTTCTCTTGTTGAGTTGATCCCTTTATCATTATACAATGTCCTTCTTTGTATCTCATTATAGCCTTTGTTTTAAAGTCTGTTTTGTCTGATACAAGTATTGCTACTCCAGCTTTTTTTCATTTCTATTTGCATGAAATATTTTTTTCAATCCCTTTACTTTCAGTCTGTGTGTCTTTCACTTCACAGTGGGTCTCTTGTAGACAGCATATGTATGAGTATTATTTTCTAATCCATTTGGCTTTCCTATGTCTTGACTGAAGCATTTAATCCATTTATATTTAAAATAATTATTGATAGGTACATAGTTATTGCCATTTTATTATTCATATTGACGTTTTATTTTCTTTCTTTCTTTCTTTCTTTCTTTCTTTCTTTCTTTCTTTCTTTCTTTCTTTCTTTCTTTCTTTCTTTTTCTTTCTTTCTTTCTTTCTTTCTTTCTTTCTTTCTTTCTTTCTTTCTTTCTTTCTTTCTTTTTTTGATTCCCCTTCTTATTAAAGAAGTCCCTTAAACATTTCTTGTAATACTGACTTGGTGGTGGCAAATTCTTTTAGCTTTTTCCTGTCTGGGAAGTTCTTTATCTCACCTTCAATTTTAATTGCTAGCCTTGCTGGGTAGAGTAGTCTTGTTTGTAAGTCCTTTCTTTCCATCACTTTGAATATATCCTGCCAATACCTTCTGGCCTGCAAAGTTTCTGTTGAGAAATCAGTTGACAGTCTTGTGGGAAGCTTCTTTGTAGGTAAATAACTGCTTTTCTCTTGCAGCTTTTAGAATTCTCTCTTTATCTTTAAACTTTGATATTTTAATTATGATGTGTCTTGATGTGGGCCTCCTTGAGTTCATCTTTTGGGACTCTCTGCATTTCCTGGACTTGTATGTCTATTTCCTTCACCAAGTTATAAAAGATTTTAGTCATTATTTCCTCAAATAGGTTCTCAATCCCTTGTTTTTTCTTTCTTCATTCTGGTACGCCTATAATGCAAATGTTTTATGCCTGATGTTTTTCCAGAAGTCCCTTAAACTATCCTTTGTTTTTTGGAATTTTTTTCTTTTTTATTTTCCAATTGCATGTTTTCTGCTACCTGGTATTCCAAATCGCTGATTCAATCTTCTGCTTCATTTAATCTTTGTTAATTCTTCCTAAGGTAGTCTTCGTTTCAGTGATTGTATTCTTCATTTCTGACTTTTAAAAAAATATTTTCTAGCTCCACTTTTATTTTTTCTGTTTGTTGAAATTCTCACTGAACTCATCTATTTTTCCCACAAATTCATTGAGCATACTTATAACCAGTGTTTGGAATTCTGTCTCTGGTAGGTTGCTTGCCTCCATTTCATTTAGTTCTTTTTTTACTGTTTTCTTCTGTTTTTTTTTTTTCATTTGGGACATGTTTCTTTGTTTCTTCATTTTGGCTGCCTCGCTGTGTCATTTCTATGTATTAGGCAGTTGTCCTTCATTTTCCCAGTCTTCATCAGGTGACCTTATGTAGTCAGTGCCCTGTGTGGCACAGTAAAACAGTTTTCCTGATCACCTGGGGTAGGCGCTCCAGGAGTGTCCCTTGTGTGGGTTTGTGTGCCCTCCTGTTGTAGTTGATCCTTGATTGCTGTTAGCACATCAGTGGGTGGGATTGACTCTCTGGCTGAGTAGCTGTTAGCATTGGCCATGTCCACAACTTATGAGCTGCTGTTGGGGGAGCTGACCCCATGCAGTGGAATTCGCCTTAGCAGGTTCATGTGCCTGTTGAGACCACCCTTTGGGTGTGCTGCTTGTGGGCCTATGAGGTGGTGCTCTATTGTGGTCTGACTCTAGTTTCTAGGTTCTTAGTGCTGGGGCTACCATGCAGTCCAACGTCAGCTGTTGCCTGTAACTGGACCACAGCTACCTTATAGTAGCTACAAAGCTATCCACAGTTGATCACTCCTTATGTTGAAACTGGAGGCATGTGGGAGAGGCCACACTAAGAACTGAGGCTGGCTGATACCAGTACCAGGCATGTGGCATCTCAGCAAAAGCCCCAGACAACCCAAAGCCTTCAGCTGCCCACTGGCTGCCTATCAGACTCAGCAGTTGAAGGAGTCCCAGGTGGCATGTGGGTTGGGTGAGGAAGTCACCAGGGTGGCGTGAGTAGTGTTCACCAGGTTAGGGCAGATTCAGAATTGGTACCGGTGCTGAACCTTTGGTCACTTGCAAAAGTCTCAGATCACACTGAGTTTAGCCACTGTCTGCTTTGGGCCTGCAGATTGCCCAGATTTATTCGAGAAATACTGCAGCTCAGGTCAGGGCTAGTTGTCTGCCACCTGAATTATCTCTAGAGGTGAGCAAGCTGAGTCCTATTGATTAATGCTAAAAGAGCCTCCTTCCAGAGGGCTGGGTATAGCTGTTTGCTTAGCTATGAATACCAGGAATATGCCTGTGGCAGTTGGAGCATTGAATATGGTGGGGTCCCAGAGAGTCACTGGGGTGAAGCGAGCAGATCTCACCACAGAATCAGATTTGGCCACATTGCAGGGAGGACTCAACACAGGCAAGATGGTGCCTACCTGCAGGCTGCGTAGGAGGAGGGCTCAACACACAGAAGTGGTGGCTGTCCCTCCAGCCCTCGCCTGAAGCCTCACAACTCAGTGTTTTTGTGTATGTCTCTGGCACTTCCCTAGGTACTATTCCTTCGCCTGCGAGCGAGTGAGTGTGTGCGGGCCCTTTAAGGCGATCTCTGAGTTTCCAACAGCTTTTAGTATCACCTGAATGGTTGGACGCTTCACTGACTTTTATGGCCATACTTTGTAGGGACTCTTCTTCTCGGCACTGGAACCCTGGGGTAAGAAGACCTGGTGTGGGCCTGGGCTTCTCGCTCCTCTAGGGGGACCTCCGTGGCCGTGATATCCCTCCTGATGCTCAACCTCTGCATGTGGGTGTGAGGGCAGTCCATTTTGTGTCTTCGCCCCTTGTCCAGTCTCAATGTGACCTCTTTATATCCTTAGTTACAGGAGTTCTATTCAGCTAGTCTTCAGATGGTTTTCCAGATTGATTGCACTATAATTTAGTTGTAATGTTAATGTGGTCATGGGAGGAAGCAAGCACAGTTTTTACCTACCCCTTCAACTGCTAAGATCCCACAATGTGGTTTAATGCTTATTCAATGATAAAATATTTTCTCTTCTACCTTTGTAGTGAGGCTTTTTGGGTCAGGAGGAGATTTTGTTTCTATTCATTTTTCTTCAGCATACTGTAGCCCCTAGCTCTGGCTCATGTTCATTCCAAATTCTTGATTATAAATGGTTTTCTCTAAAAAGCCTGAATCCAATGTATTATATAGGTGCAAGAATTTTGATTTGCATAATTATTCTTCTCATTGTAAAATAATAATCATTTGATTATACACATCAGTCTCTACGAATTTGATTGTTAGTATACTCTCAAAGAAGAGTCAATTCTTAATATGCTATCAAGGTTTTAATCTTGTAAGTCTGAGAACCAACTTCTAATCCTTGATGAATTGTCAAGATTATTGCTATTCTCTGAGTGCTTTGAACAAACAGCCAACAGGCCTTCCCTAATTAATTCCTTTAGACATGTAAAATTTCTTTAGAAACTAAAAGATATTAGATTGGAAAAAAATCTCCCCCCACCACCCAAGATTGCTAAATGTTAAAACAAATGTCTGTTCAGATCTTGCTTTTGCCTTTGGACTAAAAAGAGGTAAGTTTCAAGGAGGTAAGTTCCTGGGATAGCCAACTGAATTCATCAGGATAGAAAGAAGCATGTATTATACTAAGGAATAAAAAACAAACAAACAAACAAACAAACAAACAAAAACATTATGTTGCAGTGTCCCTATTATAACATCTCTCAGACACAGGGCTTCATAGATGGCAGATGGAAGACACCAAAGAACACTTTATTTTGACATTAGCATTAAGGTTCACTGTTCCCCCATGTACAACAGTGTAGAGCTTTCCTTTTTATTCTTTAAACCAACAACCTCCCCATTGGGAGAACATGATACTCTGATTTATATCACATATGTAGCTCTGGAAATTTTAGTTCTTAAAAATTATTGTTGAATATCCATATTCTTAGGTAACATTGAAATACAAAGAAACATCAATTTTCAGGGAAATTTCAAGATACCATTGATCGTCTAGAAGTAACCTGTTAACTCAATACCTTACTTGGGTCGCTGCTCCTTCATTTGAAGTGCTAATAAAAAGTTCTGATTTCTCTTTACTCTTTATATGCCCATTTTGTCATCCAGCCTCTTAAAATGCTGGCACACTTTTATTCAGAGCAGCTAGACTTTAGTATATCAGTTTTTTTCTATACCTTCTATAACCTAACTCTGGATATACTCCACCTTGCTACACCCAGGCTGGAGATCTAAAAATCACTTAAGATATATAATCACTGCTATTTATGTTCATTTGAAGTTTGGGGTACTTAATTTTGATTCTGAATTATCTTACTCTCCATCTTTTCCATTATTATTTATTTACTAAGAAAACTTTTAGTTTGTGAGTTCATGGTTTTTAGATTAGCTTGAATTTTGTTTATGATACATTTTGTTGCCGTGTACTAAATTTTATCATTCAAACTATTCATATCAATAACATCCAAAAACTATAAATGTTTGTGTATATAGTGGCTAACTACATTTGAATCTCCTCCTTAGTCTCCATATTTTATAAGAAAAAAGGTAATAAATGAGAAGGCTACTAATCTCAAAGCCTATTCCAACTTCAATCTCGAAATGCATAAAATATATCATCATTGTCACACTCATAAATGTTGAATAACAATGAATGTACAAAAAAATGGGCATTTGATAATAGGAAGAATAATTTGTAGACCTTCAAAGACTTCCACATTTTTTTTCATGAAAATTAGGCAGAGAAAATGAAAGAGAATGAAGAATGTTAAAAACTCAATATATATTCCAAGATACAACTTAAACAGTACTTCTGAACTTAACCACAAATATTACACACACACACACACACACACACACACACACACACACACATACACACACACACACACACAATTTCTCCTTTATTATCTGATCTCACAATATTTGGCACCTCTCTTGTGATTGAGATCAGTATCTGAAGTTTCCTTCCTACAATTTTTTTCTAAATTCTTACTAATATTGTTTTTAACTTGTTAAAAAATGTTCTTCTTCATTGTATGTTACACATAGTTACTAAGGTGGCTTTTGGCTTCACTATAAAATTTAATAAATCTCATTTAAAATAAAGCACTTTCACACCCCTGTCTCTACTTCCAAACAAATCCTACTGATCTTTAATTTTTCTTCAAGTATAAGAATTTTTAATAATAGCCTTTATTATGTACTTTGTCTAACCGTTTTCAGTGCTAATCAAGAAAATTTTTATATATAGAGAACATGAATCTTCTAATTAAAATACGACATTTACATTATTACATCATAAGGAACATGATTTCTTCAAAAACATGTAATAAATTTTTGTGATTTAAATAAATTATACTTAGCAGTTAAAATGTCACTTCATTTCATATTGTTCTAGAGAGTGTTGAATGCTAATTAAAACATCAAAACAGGAAAAGAGATTTGGGCTAAATTAATAAAGGACAAAATTCTGATAAGTAGCAAGATTCAGTTGGCACTCAGTAGAAGCCCAGTAGAAGGTAAACAATCAAATTATTTTCTTATTTTATCTTAGTATACCTGGTTCTCAGTTGCAAAGAATCTGAATAACCATATATAATTACTTCAGTTCTTTTTCATGATGGCTGAGTAATGTCAGGAAAAGTTTACCGAAATATGTAAGAGCATCGATGTGGTCTTTGTCAGGGCCAGAGCATACGGTTGGTTAGAAACAGCTCTAGAAATTGCCATTCGCATTCACGGTTGCCCTGCTGGACTCGTGTATTTATTACCGTGGTTGTTTGTCAGATGGCTATTTGTGTCTTGAGGAAGAAAAGGTTTTCTCCAATACGAACAAAAACACCATTCAGATTGCAGCATGGCTAAACGCTGATTCTAGCTACACACTGAAAAGTGGTAACAGTTATTCAGAATCTCTATCTGAGTAGGTTTCAACTTCAGTTAAACCTGTGTCCTTTGTGAAGATATGTGGACATTCAAATGTAATATTTCTTCAAGAAAACTAGTGACTTCAATGAAGATACCATATTCTGAAATAAAATAAAAAATGAAAATGATTAGCTTTTACAGTATAGATACAAACATAAATCTAATGAATTTATTGGTTCTTTTCTGTTGCAGTCAATTGTTCTAGTTTATTTCAGTTAAAAATGGCTAAGAACTTTGAACATCATGAAATAAAATGGAAAACAATTAGACGAAATACTGGAAAAATGTTTAATGAATTATATCTAAAAAGTAATATAAGTAAATGAAAACAAAAGAACAACCAGAAAAATAATTGTACATTAAATACTTAAGAATATTACAAAGGAAGTAGTTGCCTATTAAATGTTTCTTCAGCTGTAATGTTGGCTTAATAATAGAAACTACTTCATGGGGGTTTTGTAAAAATCCAGTGAAAAAAATTATATAAAATTCTTAGTAAAATGCCCAGCTCGTAATATACATTTTCACTTTACATATGGTTATGCGTCTGGTTTCACATTAACTGTTTTATTACTGCTGTTATTATTAGCTACTTAAATATTTTACATCAATGTGATTAGATATTACATTTCAAGTAATAATAAAATTTTGTTATGAGAAGGAAGGCTGGTGACTTAAGGTAGCTTTGAAAAAATTCCAGGTAATTTTACAGTTGAAAATTAATAGTATTGACAAGAAGCATTCATGCCGCTTTTAGGGTTCTTAGGCCATCTTTTTGCCCTAAAGCAAGCTTTGTTATTTCTAGTCAGTCTTCAACCCATCTTTTGAATTCACTGGTGGCTATCTTCAGGGTATTAGCATGTGGATATCTTATTACACAAATTCTGGAATTCAAATAAATGGTTGAGTGATAGGAGGAAAAATGTTAATAGTACAATATTTTGCTGTATATTCAAAATGCTGCAAACTTCCTCATATTTCTATGCATGATATATCATTGTGGATAAGTCTGAACTAAAAATGCTGATTATTTATTTATTTATTGTCCCACTAAGTCTATTTTGTCTTCTCAATTCCAGCTCTTGATAGTTTGTGAGTGTGGTGGGAATATAGGTATATGTTTGCCAGGGGAAATTTTATTTATATATACGGCAATGCTTCTAGGTGAAAAATCCCTAAATATGCAGATTCTATTAGAATTCCAAAGAATCTCATGTGACTTTGGCTCTTTGATATTAGTCCTTTGAAATTAAGTTGAAAGATTTAAATTAATTATGACTTATAGAGACAAATTTCAAAAACATACTGAAACTTGCAGATTCAAGTGTGCCAACTGAGAGGGGAAAGCAGCTAGACACCAGCAACAGTTGCCTCAGAGATGTGCTAAATTAAGTCTGAATTTCATGAGCTCTTGTAAGCACTATACCTTACTGTGGCTTTGGGAATACTTTCTCAGAATTCTGGAGACTGTATGAAATGTTTAATTCATTTTTTTTTGTCAGTGCTTCCAATTGCTCTAATGGGATTACATGTACTACCGTTAGTATTTTAATTTTACACCTAAAAATTTTCTTGTCAAAAAAAAAAAAATCAAATCTTTTGTATAAGTAGCAGTGCCTAAAATAATAGACCTTTTCTCAACATGTGGAGTGGAGGGGATAAGGAGAGAGGGGAAAGGAGGAAAGGAAGCCATGTTCATCTGTTCAGCTAAGGAAATGGGGGGAACAGAGGAGAAGCAGTAGTAAGAATTTATAGACTCAGAGAGTAAGGACAAAAAACATTTTTATATTTGATTATGTTACTTTCAATCTTCTTTACAATGTTGATTTTTTAAAGCACTGTTTTACAAGTGTTCGGCAGTATTACTTTTTTCTATTTTGCAATTAATATCATTATCTACCAATAAAATGTTTATTCTCCATGGATCACATCATTCCATGCCTTTGGAAATTTTTATTTTTTAAATCAATTTTATTGAGGTACAATTTACAAATAATGAACTGTATCCATATTAACTACATGGTTTCTTGAGTTCTGACAGATGTATGTACCTGTGAAACTACTGCTACAAATCAAGATACAGAATGTTTTCATAACCCCAAAATATTTGTGATGGCCCCTTGCAATCCATTTCTTCATCTGCTCCTGGCTCCGGGAAACCACTGATCTGCCTTCTGTCATGATAGATCAGTTTGCAATTTCTATAATTTTATATCAATAGAATTATACATATGAACTTTTTTGTGTCTGGTTTTCTTCACTCATCATATTTTTGAGATTTATTCATGTTGCATGTATCAGTAGTTCATTCTTTTTTATTGCTAAGTAGTATTCAGTAGTATGGATTTATCACATTTTTTTTTTAATCCATTGACCTGTTGAACATTTGGATAGCTTCTAGGTTTTGACTATGGTGAACAATGCTGAGCTGAGCATTCATCTACAAGTCTTTGTATGGACATAGGTTCTCATTTCTCTTGAATAAATAAATACGTAGGAGTAGAATTGCTGGATCATATGGTAATTATATGTCTAACTGTATTACAAACTGTAAAATAATTTTCCAAAGCAATTTACCATTTTCTATTCCCACAAGAGTGTTAAGTCCCAGTTGTTTCAACAATTGATATTGTTAGTTTTTTAAATTTTAATTCAAATTGATATATAGTACTGTCTCATTCTGGTTTTAATCTGCATCTTCCCTAACGGCTAATAATGTTGAGCATCTTAATCTGTGTTCACTTGCCTTTTGTATATCTTCTTATGCAAAGTATCTATTTAAATCTTTTACCTATCTTTAAGTTGGATTATTTGACTTCTTACTAATGAGTTATATGAGTTCATCACATATTCTGGAAATAAGTCCTTCATCAGATATATATATATATATTGTGAATATTTTCTTCCAGTCTGAAGCCTCCCTTCTCACTTTCTTAATAGTGTTTTTCTATGAGAAAAAAAGCTTTTTAATGTCAATAAAAATCTATTTACTATTTTTTCTTTTACGTTTCACAATTTTTGCATCTTATTTAAGAAATCTTTGTATAACCCAAGGTCAGAAAGATTTTATCGAATATTTTCTTCTAGAAATTTTATAGATTTAGCTTCCTCCTTAGGTCTGTCATCAATTCTATGTTAATTTTTGTGTATGATATGAGATGATGGTTGAGATTATTTTGTTGCATGAGTATCCAGTTGGTCTAGCGCTGTTTGTTGAAGAGACTGTTTTTACACTACTCTTCATATTCTGTACAAAGCTGATTTTCCAGTACTAGCCGAAGTGCACTTTAAAAGTGTTCAGCAATATTATTTTATATCCATTTTATGATAAATATCATTATCTTCCAGTAAAATGGAAATACTCCGTAGGCATTTATTCTTTGCCTTCTGGGAACCTTCATTTTTAAAAATCAACTTTATTAAGGTATAATTTATAAGCAGCAAACTGTACCTTTTAATAAACATCACTTTTAAAAGTGGGACAAAAATGAAATCCAATAATCTTTTGCTAGTTTCCCTTTCTGTCTTCTCCCTAATTCTATCTAATAAATATTATTGATCATCTACCTTGTGTCATATATTATGTTAGAAAAGAGGCAAGAATAAAGAACTATTTTCTAGAAAATTTCACTTTGGATACAGGAATAAAAATATGTTACAAACAATTCAGTTGCTACAGTAATAAAGGTTTAGGAAAAAAGTATTGATAATCACAGTAAAAGGGAAATTAGAGAAGACTTAACAGAGGTGTGTCACGTGAATTAAATCGTCTTTCTTATAATTCTTTTTGCCTTCTTTCAGAAAGGAAACACATTCATAACAATCTCATCTGGGTAAGGTAGTTTAATGAGGAGATGTACCTTAAATAAAAAAAGGAAACTTGTATGGCCTGCCTGATAGACCCTTTCTATAGATGAGTCATTTATTGTTCTGATCTCTAGAGCTAGCCTCACCTAAATGCAAACTTTTTGCCTTGGGCCAAACAAATGTACTTCCTTGGAAAAAAGGGATGGATGTGAGAGGAAGAGGAATGGCTATGAGGTGCCTGGAGGTGAGGATTCCATTAAATGAGCAGAGATGTATAGAAATAGCAGTGTCTACTGTTTGCCAGCACTCCCCATGTGCCAAACATCCTAAGTGCTTCATTAAATTCTCATAGCAACCTTAGAAGGGCTTTA